>JAYESA010000005.1:273722967-274278388 GCA_036927795.1 Iris macrosiphon
TGCGTACTAGATCAATTTGATGATAGCCACAACTTTAACGATATTACCTTGTGCGGGCGCAACCCTAGGCCTGCACGGCATCACGTCCCGATGGCAAACTATAATACACGCCCCACAATAGCGCCGAGGCACGGTGATTCGCACCCGGCGGGGGGCATCGTCGGGACCTTCGGGATCAGGGCGTGACACTGAGTCGGTTCTTGAGCAATCCAGGAGTGGAGCACTGGAAAGTTGTGAAGAGAGTGATGAGATATCTCAAGAGGAATCAGAAGTATGCACTATAACGGTTATGTGACAATGGTAGAAGGCTTCAGTGATGCAAGATGGTATTCAGAAGTAGAGAGCGAAAGGTCCACAGGAGGATACGTCTTCTCCATGGATGGAGCAGCTATATCATGGAATTCGAAGAAACAGTCAATGCTCTCTTATTGCTCAATGGAATCTGAGTTTTATGCACTTGCGACTGCAGCAGATGAAGCAAAGTGGCTTCGGGAGCTCATGTATGATCTTCCAGTGGTGGGTGCACAGATTTTGACGGTACCGATTTACTGCGACAACCAAGCGACTGTAGCGGTGGCATCAAATAATCTCTTCAATGGTAAGAAGAGGATTGTGCGACTGAGGCATAGGGCAGTGAATGATCTCATCAAGACCGAAGTCATTGCCGAGATTGATGTTTGAAGCCAGAAAAATATGGTTGATCCGTTCACCAAAGGTCTTAAGCGCCAGCTAGTCGAGGATACAGCAATCAAGATGGGCTTAAAGATATTCAGATATTGTGTCTTTGTAATCCTACCATTTAGTTTTATTCTATTAGTTCTGTCATGTCCCAGTCCCAAAATACGTAGGACTAGGAATACGTAACATGCACAGCCGTATGTATACGAACTCCAATATATGGAAATCATATACACACGTACGCTGTAAATGAATATGCAATCTACCAGTGGTAATATACTGTCACAATAAGTCATACACAATCTATATCTCACCCACAGCACAAATAATCAGTAGGAATAAAGAGCTGAATAATAAGTGAATATCACGGATAAGTATCAAGTCCGATAGTCCGGTGGAAACAAATCCACTACAAACGAATATACTGAAGTAGAACAAAATCTTTAAACAGTGGAAATAGTCACAGCTATTCTGAGGGTAAGACCTCATCAGTATGGTAAGTAGAGTCAGGTCCAGGTCCGTACTCTTGTGGATACTCCTGCTCGTCCATATCTGGAAAGGGACCAGGTCCTCAGAGAGACGTAACAAGATACATAATAATATGCCAATAAGTACTAAAAATAAACATCCACTGGGTCGCCTAACCGTCTAAGTGAAATGCAACTTGAGGCACTTTGGGCGTATGGAAAGTGTAGGCTAGACATATGCTGACGTAATTCACCAATCGTGACAACTGGCTAGTATATGCCACATATGCCCCCAGTACAAGGGCGCATATATAAAATAACCGTCAGTGTGGAATCTACACAGAGGAAGTGGGTATCCCATACGCCTACTAGTAGTCCTCCCCGTCCAATGCTCTAGGCATGTCATATCCATGATACGAGCTGGTTCATAGCCTATCTGTAGTACCCTAGCCCAATCCTACAATCAAACAAGGACAAGGATTGGACCATCTTACCACAATAGACTATATCCATGGACCTATAATAACTGCAGAGTCTTCTAGCATATAAATTTTCTATCAGCAGTTATCCTTAACGCACGGCTCATACGTACAGGAGGCCAACCCGGTACGCAGTCCAGAATCTATATGAGACTCACAACTCGTGTAACAACTGTGTTACGGCCAATAAACCTACTGATGCTACATGATACTGGGGTGATCTCATAAAATAGGTCCAAAATCTACATAAATAAACATCTATATAAGCAGAAATAAATATGCATGCTTCTGTTGGAATGTAAATAATCAGTACAATGGCAAGGTATACTTGCCGAGCAAAAGTTTTGTATAGTGCACGTCCAAAGCAGCGTGTTAGTTTAGTGAAAGAAGAATTGTAGTTAGGGTTTGAAAGAGTTGTATATATATAGAGATAAGAGGTGGTGGAAATCACTTAATGGTTAATAAACTACTGCTGCTGCTGTTTCTCTTTCATTGGTTTAGGTTTTGGCTGAGGGTTGTTTAGTAATAATAGGGTTTAGAGGCGGTGTAAATGAGACGGTGGTGTTTGTTTTACGCGCGGTGTAGGATATTAAGTGGTGGGGTTGAGTTTACGCGCAATAGTTCTACTTTACGCGCGGAGTTGCTTTACGCGTGGGGTTTAAACTTTACGCGCGGGGAAGGAAAGAAAAGAGAAGTTGGTTTGCTACTGCTGCTGCTGTTGTTGCTGTTGATTCCTTACTTTATGCGGGTTTGCAAGCGGGTAGTGGGTTAGGAGTTGCGGTTTTGATATCCAATAACCAATAAGAATTGTATATTTATATACACATCTATTCACAGGAAATTCTAAGAATTATATTGGTGCATACGGTTGAGCTAGCAACTGTCCAAAGAGTCTTCTACATGGAATAAATCAAGAAAAATTTATAATGGCCCCATAAATCCTCTAAACGTACAACATCTCAAATAAAGATTTAAATAAAATCTATTCTCTCTTTTTAGCTCATAACTACTATAAATAAATTAAATAATAAAGAAATACGGTTTTCAGGATTAGGGATCTTACATTCTACCCAACTTATAAAAATTTCATCCTTGAAATTAAAATAGGATAGGGGTCTCTCTATCTAATCTCTCTGGATCACAATTTAAAAGAATTCACCTCATGTTTAATAAATGGAATTTCTTTCCAACTTAGGATTTACCCATCTCTCACTTAAGGCTATATATCCAAGAAAATCATTGCTCGAATCATTTAATCATGTTATTCAATCTTCAAGGATTACACAAAATATATCACTTATGGTATATCCTCAATTATGGGGAGTAATCATCAGATAATATGATTGGCCTATGGGGAATCTCTAGTACTATCTGTATATCAGCTTATACCAAGCACGAGATTTCATCTTTTCGAAGTTAGGGAAGACGGAGAACAATAATAAAGAATTCCAGGTGAAGGTGATAGAATACAAGTATATTCGTCTACTAGTCAACTATGTATCTTAATCCTACGTAAAGTAGTATTACGAAGGGCGAACCAAGCGCACTATGGTTGATCAGACCGTAATACACTGATTCTGAAAATGTATTAATGTATGAATCCACTAATACATATATAATGAACAAGCTTGATAAAAGAATAAGCTTACAAAACTAGGCTGTAACAGCAGCATAAGTCAAGGTAGTTCAGAAAATATAAATACGCTGGATTATGATGAGAGATATTACAAAATATTTCAAGTTCATAGAGAAGATAAGACTCATCCAGTCTTTATAGTTGTCATACTAACTCCTGTAATGACATGCCCAAGAAATGAACTCTGTCCAAAAAGCTTATCCAAAAAAAACTCACATTTACTGAGCTGGCCTTGGTGCTGGTAGCGCTAGCCTCTGTGCTGGTGGTGGAAGTGTCAATGTTTGTTGCATTGGACAGTCTTTTATCATATGTTATCCGGAACCACATCTCATACATTGTCCTAAGCGAAGTCGACAGTCCCTCCTAACATGTCCGCGTTTCCCATAATGATGGCAGTGGGGCTTCTCTGGGATCTGGTATGGTTCTGCTTGGTGCTGGTACTGTTGTTGCTGAGCTAAAGGATGTCTGGTAGGTCCTTCTTATTGTATCTTCTGCTGACCTCTCTTTCCTTTGCTGATAGTTTCGTGCAATCTGGCTTCTGTTAGTAATTCGGTGTAAGAGATTCGGGACTGGGAGCTAGTGTAGTGTTGTAGCTCCTGAGTTAGTCCACGATGAAACCTCTTAGCCTTAGCCAAGTCATCAGGTATCAAAGCAGCATCATATTTACCGAGGCGACTAAACTCAGCATCATACTCATCCACTGTTATGTTCCCTTACTCCAGGTGGAGAAACTGATCATACAATGCATCTCTGACGGTGTCCGGGAAGTACTTCCTTTCAAAGTACTCCAGGAACTGCTCCCAAGTCTGGTATGTAGCCAACTGGCGCTTCATGGATTCCCACCAGTGATGATCATTACCATCTAGAAGCGTTCTTACACCTATCATCCATAGGTCTGCAGGTAGCTGTGATGCTTCTAATAATTTTCGAGTGTGAATGATCCAGTTGGTAGTCTCCTCTGGACTCTTAATGCCTTTGTACGGCTTCGGACCCATCTGTATAAAGTCTTTTACTGAACCAACTTTAGCTCGAGGTACTGGAGCTAGTGCTTGAGCTGGTACAGTAGTCCTTGCAGCCATCCTTTCAAGTGCTTCTAGGAACTCTTGTCTTTGTTCTGCTGCTTGCTGCCTCTGCTCTGCAGCTAGGGTGGCGGCCTGTTGTTGCTATTCCTGTATTATCATCTAGAAGAATTGGAACAGTTGTGCCTGGCCATCTTGTGATGTTGATGAAACTGGAAGGTTCCTATTAGGTGGAACGGGAAGATCAGATGGAGCTGGATGGTGAATCTTCCTATCTGATCCCGGAAGTCTAGAAGTCGTTGAGGTCTCTCCTTGAGTCTGACCATTGACTCCAGGAGTTGTGTCACCCTCTGTGACAGTACATCATTTCTGCATATCCATCTCTCTGCAGGTGATGTACACAACGTCTTTTAGAAGAAGTACAGGAATCAAACAGGATGTAAGTATATAAAATATGTTAGGGAATGGTCCGTGTATTTTATAGTCAAAACCCCCCAACATACATGAAGTCCTCCCTGCGTAAAACAGAACTTCAAGGTAGTTGGCGTAAGACAAGTTAATAAACTTCCTGCGTAATGCAGAGCTTCAGGATAATTTGGCGTAAAGTAGAGATTCAGAGTGGTCCATGTAAGGTAGAGGAGCGTAAAGTAGAGTTGTCGCGTAAAACAAGGATTCAAACTGTCGGCGTAAAAAGTCTATACGTAAGTCTGCCGGCGTAACGTAGACGTAAAAAAATATGCGCGTAAAATATATGCTGCGTAAAGTCTTGTGCGTAAAATATCTCCTGCATGTTTAAATATGCTTAAGAAGTTATGTGCGTAAAACTCTGTGTGCGTAAAGTTTTAGTAAAAGGTCTGCGCGTAAGGTCTACATAAAACCTGCCTATGCGTAGCATATGTTGCAGCATAAAGTCTGCCTTCATAAGAACTTTGTAAAGGTTTCCTGCATAAAAAGTCTCCTACGTAAAATCTGAAATATGTTTTGCAGCATAAAGTCTGTACGGAAAACTTGATGAATTTGTCAGACAAATCAGTGATCCTGACATCTGACAAAGGTACCGCAAGATAATCGAGAGGACGGCTATGATGATAATTTTGCACAGAGACTCAGGTTGTCGTTTAGTAACATATGTGATACAAGTCATTTTTACGCATCCAAAGGAAGAGAATGGAGTCTTCTGAATACGCTGCCTATTCTATATGGACAAAAATAAGTTTTTACGCTCAAGATTGAGATAAGTTTTTACGCTCAAGGTAGAACAAAATCAGACACCCCGTCAAAAGCTGTTTCTTGCACATGGCTCAAGGCATATCTCTGCATTTAATGCACAAGATTTGGTCATGACTGGAAAGCTAGGGTTGTGCCAAATACGCCTATCTCATCATCCTTATATTTTACGCCTAATCAGCTGCTCTACGCTGGTTATCTATTATCAAGTTTACGCTGGGGTAGTTTTCTACATGGCTTGCATGACGTCATATAGATTGAGAAGACTAAGAAAACGTAGTTTTAGCAGATTTCATAACCGCAGCATAAAGTAAACAATCTTCTGCATAGTTTGGCTTTTTACGCCAGCAACAGTTATTTTTGGCTTTTACGCCAACAAGGTAAAGAGTCTGATCACAGCGTAAAGGGTTTCTTAGCGTAAAATTTAAGGAAGAATGAGGTTTTAGTCAAGTGTGGATGAGATCCTTATACTCTATTCATATACGTAAGCTTGTTCGGTACAGTTACGTAACTGAGACAATATATTCTTGACCTGCATGGGCCACCGCTAAAAACATGTCACGCCCCAGTCCCAAAATACGTAGAACTAGGAATACGTAACATGCCCAGCCGTATGTATACAAACTCCAATATATGGAAATCATATATGTTTAGGATAATAAACGAGAAAAGATTTGATGAATGCGGGAAAACGAGGTCTTGTGCGAAGACCCGCCCTTCTTTTATGTTTACAAACAAGATTGCACAAATTTGATCCTACACAAGGATGTCTAAGTACAATTTATTTAATCTGGGTGAATATTGCTATATAGGTGTCTGATCTGCAGTCGATCACTTTAGCCCTTGGACCACACGATGTTGAAGAAGTATCGTGGAAGGCAGGTTGCAGCTTCGAAGGTTGCTAAAGAGGGTGGATGCCCGATGCCAAAGTCGTCGATCCCTTCTCTTTGCCTGAGCTCCGGATTCTCCTCTCTCTCTCTCTCTCTCTCTCGACCGTTATCTGGTACTGGATCTCTGGATCAGTTTTCAGACCTAACTTCTTCGACCCTCCAATTTGTCGACCTTGGTCCTCATTGATAGAGGTCTCTATTTATAGAGTTTTAGTGACAGTGACCACACAGTCGGCATAGAAACCGAGTAGTGGAAAGTACCACACCCTTTTACACGATGGTTTAAAATAACCAATGCCTGCGTATAAATGACCTTTTGAGTGAGCATGTGACGCGCGTCCAACTAAGGGACAGAACGCGTATATCTGCTACGAAGATCACGGCGTAGAAGCCACGTAGGTAGTTATCCTTTGTGTAGAAGAGGTTGGCATAGAAGCCAAATGACTGTCACCGTGGCATAGAAGCCAAGTAGGCATAGAAGCCGAGAAGGCATAGAAGCCGAGTAGGCATAGAAGCCAAGTAGGCATAGAAGCCGAGCAGGCGTAGAAGTCGAGTGGTCATAGAGGCCGAGGAGGCGTAGAAGCCGAGTGGGCGTAGAAGCCGAGTGGACATAGAAGCCGAGCAGGCGTAGAAGCCGAGTGGGCATAGAAGCCGAGTGGGCATAGAAGCCGAGCAGGCGTAGAAGCCGAGACGATGTAGACATTTTAGTCAGAATTATGGCTCTTGGAGATATAATCAAATCTCTTGCATTAAATACAGAGATCTGCCCCCATCCTGCGTATTAAATGCAGAGACTTGCCTTTAAGATTTGCCATCATTCTGCTCATTAAATGCAGATACGCGCCTTGAATCCTGCACGAAGAGTGACTGCTGATGTGGCGGTCTGTTGGCCTTCTGCGGAGCGTAAGAAGCTCACGTCTGCCTGTGTAAAACTGGACAGCGTATTCCCTTATATGCGTAAGAGTAGTTTACGCAAAGGGGATGCCACTAAACGACGGTTCGGTAACATTTAATCAAATCTCCTGCATTAAATACGGAGATCCGCCTTTATCCTGCTCATTAAATGAGGAGGCATGGTTTAAAGGTCTGCCACCCTTCTGTGCCTCAAGTGCAGAGACGTGCCTCAGGCATCTGTCAGTATTCGGCGCTTCAAATACAGAGATGTGCCTCGAGAAACTGTCACCGCTCTGTGCATTAAATACAGAGACGTGCCTCGAGCCCTGTACGAAGTACAGCTTTTGACGTGGCGGGCTGTTTGTCTTCCGCGGAGCGTAAACAGCTCACATCTGCCAGTGTAAAACAAGGCGGCATATTCCTTCGTATATGAAAAAGTGGTTTACGCAAAGGAAATGGTAGAAAATGACAGCCTGGGTTGCAGTGCCACGCCATCATGATACTCGTCGCTTGGGTTATCGTACAGTACTCTTTGTCAAGAGTCCAGACGTCAGGTTGATTGTATGATCTGACAGGTTCATTTCGAAGAATATGAAGCATTCCTCGTACACTTCAATGCTGCATTAAAAGCGGATGAGTTTTACGCCATATAGGCGATGAAGCACCTCTTTTACGCTGAAGCAGCCTGGACACCTTGCACTACGCTGATGGTCCTTGAGCCTATATTTTATGTTGTGCTCAGCGGAGAAGCTCTGTTGCAAGTTGATGGCTTCTGAGGTCATCTTTTTATGCTGCCCTGTATGAACATGCTGCGTATAGCTATCCAGCGTATTTTTCATGCTTCTACAAGACCCCCTTCAAAGCTTTTAAATTCCTCATAATTTGAAACGCTTTGAATGAAGCATGAACCGTTCCTCGTAACTCGAAATGCTCTGAGTGGAGCCTGAAACGGTCAAGGCTGACACGTTCTTTCATGGCTGACTTTATGGCGGAGTTATTGGGGATCTGTGTGACCTATTTCGCCTATAAAAAGGCTGAAGAGTTCTCATTTTCTTCCCACACTTCCTTCACCACACAGAGATGATGGTCGGAGTTCGTCGGGTCGACTTAAGGAAGAAGGAGATCATGCTCTTCCAGCATGTAAGGAGCCAAAAAAGATGGCATCTTCGAGCAAATGTCCTCTGCAACGATGGATCATTGAAGGATATCATAGCCTCCTTTGCTCGGGATAATCAGCAACTTTGTATGGTGGTTCTTCGGGAGAGAAGAAGGGTCATATTTGACCAGGCAGCTTGCAAGTGGTGCCTTCTCCCGTTACCTGTGGACGAAGTCAGGCAAACTGGCTGCTGTCCAGGATTGGGTTGGGTGAACATACCTCAACTCAATCCGTCACGGCGCTATCTGTAGGAAAGCAAATTTACTCTGCTTTTCTTCTGTTGGAGGATGGATCTATGCCCATTTTTGTATCCTTCCGCCGTTTGATCATATTCTTGTTCATCGACTGTGGACGTCGATGAACTGCCATGGAAGAAGAGGAAGATCTTCACCAATGCGAGAACCTGGTAGGACAGATTCTGGGTGCGATCTTCAGACGACGATGAGGAAGCCCTTTGTAGACGGGATTTTCCTCATATGTAGTCATGAAAAATAAAGAAAACCCTTGTAGACTGGATTTCCCTCATGTAATCATGCTTTTAATTTTAATAAGATTGTCTTCTTCTTTGCATATGATCATGTTGCCATACTTTGCTGTGAAGTCTGAATATGTATAGCTTCGACACGTCTGATTCTTTACGCTGACTCTGTGTAGAAAGAGCACTAGGTCATGTCCTGTCTTTTAAGCATAACTAAGGATGCGCGAAAAGCTGCTTAGCAGTCGAGTGTTCGAACTGTCCTGCTGTTAGGAACCGCGTAGAATTCTGAACTATTTTTTACTTCTGATAAACAGAATTTTTGTTCAGACCGTCGTCTTCAAGAATGATTTCTCGAAAATCCCTTAGGACAGGGCGAGAACTGGCTGTCAAACTGAGTCGTCATCTTGATTTTGTAGACAAAATATTCAGACTTGATTCTGGATGAACTTCGAATCGACCAACGAAGAAGAGTAATTTTCAATGTTGAACTCTGTATGCTTCGGGTACTTGGGGTATCTTGAGGTCAAGAAGGAGTATCTTCTGTGTGAACTCCTGTAATTGACCGCCTTAAAAATCGTTCAGATGTACTGTACTGGCCTGCGAATCTTTCAGATGTGTGGAAAGTCGTTGAGCGTGAAATCATAAGTTCGTTGCCGCTGAGCGTAAAAAGCCACCGAGTGTGAAATCATAGACTTGTAGTTCCTGAGCGTGAAGTCGTAGGTTTGTAGCCTCCCGAGCATAAAAGCTACCGAGCACAAAGGCATCCGGGCGTAAAACCATAGACTTGTAGCCATTGGAACGTAAAACCGTAGATTTGTAGCTGTCGAGCGTAGAAAAAACTCATTGGTGCAGAACTGTAGATTTGTAGCTTCTGAAAAGAAAATCTTCCGAGCGTGAAGTCATGGATCTGTTGCCTCTGAGCATAAAAAGCCACCGAGCGTGAGATCATAGATTTGTAGCTGCTGAGCGTGAAGTCGTAGGTTTGTAGCCTCTCGAGCGTAAAAGCTACCGAGCACAAAGGCATCCGGGCGTAAAACCATATACTTGTAGCATGTGAGCGTAAAACCGTAGATCTGAAGCTGTCGAGCGTAAAAAGTCCCTTAGCGTAAGAACCGCGAATCTTCCTCGTACGAAAACTTTTTGAATTCACTGATTGTCCGTCTTCTCTGAGTGAATAGGCTGACATAGTACCCAATCATAACCGAGTATTAATTAGGAGATTTGGTTCGAGATTCGAGAAGTCCATCCGAACTCTATATATACCCCAAGTTTCTGAGAGAAAAACTTTTCATCCGTCTTCTGCGAAAGAAAGCCTTCGTCTGTTCGAGTTCTTCTTCGTTTCTTCTCTGAGATTTCGAAGTTTCCAGTAATGGCCTCGAAACAATCCTCCTCCACTAAGGGAAAGAAGGTTGATTCTTCTTCTCGTTCTTCTGCTCAAGTGAGAGCGTCTTCGGTCGGGCAAGGCAAACTTTCTTCTGAGCGAAGTATCCCGCCGACGAGCAGTGCACCCGGCCTAAAAGGTAGAGCATTTTGGATGAAGAAGAACGACTGAAAATCCTTTGCACACGTTGTACGTGACCGCGCTAGGTCGTCTCATGTGCTGATAGCCTCTTTGAGGAAGATGATGCACAGAGATGCTTCATATTTTACGCCCACATTTCTAATGTGTCAGCGCAAAAACTCTATATTTTCGCAGTCCGGCGTAAGAGCTTCGACTGTCGAAAGTTGGCGTATAAAATTTGAGTGTTACGCCTCTGGACGAAGATTCTGGCGTAATACCTCAATTTTATCAGTCCGACGTAAAGCACAGACTGTATGCTGCCATTCTTGAATTTTTACGCTTTTAGGAAATGGATTCCAGCGTAATGGTCAAGTTTTTCACGGTCTTGGCGTAAAGCACAGACTGTTGATTTTTGGCGTATGCTGCAAGATCTGTAATGTCTAGTTATAGGAACTGACGTGTTTTTCTTGCACTCTTGCAGTTAACTTGCATGTGTCTCCGCTAGCCGATGTGATGGGTTCTGCCGCAGGGATGCTGCACTCCAACTATCTGGAGGATCTGTCACACGTGACATTTCCTATCTCTGGGCTGCAGTATCTTGAACGAAGGGAGATTCTGATATCGGCTCAAGGCGAGCGAACGCTGCTGAACCTGATCAACGGGGAGCCCCTGACGTATACAAACGGGGACCAATACATAAAGCTGGCCTTTCTTTTCGGGGATATGATTGACAAGCAGTCCCAGACGAAGCCCAAGAGAGAACTCTGGGCTTTCCCTTCCGGGAGCTTGGTTTTGTATCTGCCCAAGATGCCAAGAGACTATCCCATCTCGGCTTTCTTCCATGCCACACATCCCAGGAAGATATCGTGGACGCTGACTCCCGATCTTCACGGCAGGCCGGGGAAGATCTTTCATTTGAAAGGAGCTGGCCGAGGGTCGTTTGTCAGCCGGCCTACTGGCAATGTGACGGTGTTCAGGGGACTGTACCCGGGCAGTGTCCCGAGTGAAGACAGCTTGGTGATCTAGCCGGTCCAGTTACCGACTTTCTGTAATGATTTTATGGGGCACGGGGGAGTATATCCTAAGGTGAACCCTCGGTGCGGTGGGTGGATCACCCCTTCAAACCTTCGATGGGCTCGCTTAGTTGATTGGGCCCTGAAGCATTTTCAGACCGAGTTGGAGAGCATTGGTCTGTTTGCAGCTGTGAGTGCTACCAGTGTTGGGTTACCTCCTAACCCTAACCTGTTCCTGGCATTGATGGAGCGATATATTTTGCTCACCGGAACTTTTGCCACTCCACTGGGGGAGTTGGGATTGGCCCTTCATGAGATGGCGGAGATCTCGAGACTATCGATGGGGGATACTCCGTATGAAGAGTATGTTCCTACGAACCGGGAGCTGGGGGATTCAGACTCTCGGGTAGTGGAGGTCTATCAGGAGCTGATGTGCCACTACCTCGCTTGCACCACTTTTTATGATGAGCCCTCAGATTTGGCTCACATCAGCAAATGGACGTCCTACCTCTTCTTTCACCGGTCCAGGACTGCTAAGCCGGAGAAGGTATTGGAGGGCAAGGATCTACCTGTGAATCCTCTGAGCGTGCTTAATGCTCAGGTAGTCGACGATCTCATAGTGGATGTTGGGGCTCCGGACTTGATCCTCGACGAAGGGATCGGACAGTATCCTGTAGGCACTAAGGCCTATAGTTATTTGAGGCGCTGCCGCAGGCCTCTGTCCAGAGAAGCTCAACTGGCTGGCTTCCTCTCCATATGGCTGCGCCGAATGGTGGTACCTGGCGTTGCATCTGTGGACCGTATTCACCGCAATACGCTGTGGCCAGTAGTGCGTCTGGTGTTCAGGGCAAGACTGGGCTTGCTTCCTGCCATGGTGTGTGACATTCAAGCCGGCCTAAGGGCCATGACTGACGGGCTGCTCGCCGATGAGACTCGGCGTGATAGCTTTCCCAGGATAGAATTACCATACCTGTATCTGATAGGATGGTTAATTCTTCATAACCCCAGGGTTATGTCTCCCGGCTCCGGCAGTAGTTCGGGGACTAGTTTCCTGTTGAACTACCAGAAGTCTTCCTGGAATGTGACCACGGTTCTAGACTGTCGGCGGGCGCTGGGCCTCAGTCACAGTTGGAAGCTCTTCTGCACTGTCCCCTCTGTACATCGCAATCAATCGGGGATTAGGCTTGAAGATTCCGGTATAGAGAAGACCAATCTTTCTCCTGAAGCTTTTAATTGGTTGGTCTGTATTAGACCTTTCCATCTACTGTACAGGAGTGAAGATCATTGCTTCTTGGAGCCCTACCTGCCTAGTCGATTTGCCAGGCAGTTTGGGTATGATCAGTTGCATGTGGGCAACGCCGTTACCAGCTTCCGATCCAGGGGTGGACTCATTGATGGAGCGAGAGGATGGCGATATTTCCTCACGGGTTGCACTGGAGCAATTTTTACTGTGCCGGTCATTACACTCTCCACGGAGCTGCGCATCCTGCACTCGTATGCCCAGTTCTATGTGGCAACGAACACCTTCCATCGCGATTTTGACATGCATGAAAGTTTTAGGGTGCCTTCTTCCAAGTCTGGGGGAAGAGTCGAAGTCCCCTCGGTTTCTTCTGACGAGGGTGAGGAGTTCGTTAATCCCGATGAGCCTCTGGTGGCGGTATCGAGGGGTGAAGTTCCTCTGCCTGCAGGTCCTTTGGTGATTTCTGGGAAGCGAAGGGCTCCTACTTTGAAGGAGACTTCCCCTCGAAAGAGGAAGAAGAAGATGGTTAATCGTCCTCTCCGGATCCTTGGTGTTGAGGCTCCTGGAAGTGAGCTTGCATCTCCCCATGTTGGGGATAATTCTTTGATTGGGGGTTCCTCGCCTTTTAGAGAGGGACCCTCTAATGTTCCGGCTGGTGATGTCGGAGAATCTCTGCTGGAGGCTGCCATCGCTGCTACTGCTTCAGGTAGTGGTACGAGGTCGCCTTCGGGGCTGAGAATACCTTTATGCGGATCGGCATCGGGAGAGACTCCTGCCGTGTCTGCCAGTGCATCTAGCGAGATTCCAGCCGATGAGCCTCAGTCGAAATTTGACGAGGACCTGGAAGAGCATTCGCCAGTGCTCCTTAGAGCACCCCCTTCTCCAGGTATGATAGCTTGCCTAGCATCATTAAGGAATGATTTAGCTGTACAGGCTGCAGATGCGACATATATGCCGTCGGCCGAGGGTAAATGTCGTCTTCATGCCTTTTCTTTTAGGAAAGTTAACATTATGCTGATATTAACTTCCTTTCGTCCTCTTTTCAGGGGAAGACCTCTTCGGGGAGGGCAGTGTAGATGCGCCCTTCTGCTCTGTGTCAGGACCTAGCGGCGACACGGAGGTGGCTGATTTTGAAGAGGAAGTCTCTTCGGGTGCCGGCTCGCCTGTCGACGAGATTCCGATATCTCAAGAGGAGGACGAGCTTGTCATTGCGACAATGCCTCCTTTGAGTACGCTGGTATCTTCGTCCGGTGTTGGCGCTTCTTCTTTCGTCGCACCACCCGTTGAGGCGACGGCCGTGGCTACATCGTCTGCGGTTGTTCTCGGAGGGAGATTCGCCAATGTCGAGGCCACCCCCAGCGTCCAACCGGATCTAGCTGTGCTGATCGGGCAGTATACTGATATCTTCTACACCACTTTAAAAATGTTAATATCAAGGGTGTTGGTGAAGAATCTGAGCTTTGCGTCGCTGAAGCGGTCCTCCCGGTCTGCGATAATGCCAATCCGAGAATTCGACCACACTGGGCTAGCTGAAACGCTGGAGGAGATAGTTAATGGTTTGGAGCAACCCATTAACGAATACTTGCAGCTAGCTCAAGACAATATTGAAGGTCTGGTATAGGCTAGATACGACTCCATGACTGCGCGGCTTGCCAAACAGATGGCAGGCGTAAATAAATCCATCCAGACACATGAGCGGGAGATGGATGAAGGAAAAGCCGTCCTGGAGGAGATCACTGCTCTTAAAACGAAGTGCCAGGCCGAGCACGAGGGGAATGTAGCGAGGGTCCTCAGGCTGGAAATGAAACTCGCTCAGGCAAAAGAGTGGGCTTCTCAGTCGTCGGAAGCTCTAGTTGTGGTGGATAGCCGGTTGGGCGTAGCACAACAGAACTTGGCGCGTGCAGATGTCGCCCGTGTTGGTTTTCTTCGGGCTAGAGCCGAACTGTCCCTCATGAGCAATGATGAGGCACAACTGGAGCGGGCTCGCCATGATGTCTTGGACTCCAGGACTGAGAGGATGGCCGCACTGGCGCAGCAGCTTCGTGACCTGACCGCTCCCCCAAAATGATGTACTTTTGCTTTCGCTTTCGCTTTTTAATGTACTTCTGATCCTTTTTGGGAATAATAAAGAGGCTTTCATCTGACTTTGTGGCCCCATCATTTCGGAATATAAATGACAGGTTTGGGTAAAAGTAATATCAGAGGTAATATGGACGTGATATACTCTCGGTAAATTTTAGCATGATATATCTATTCAGAGGTCATATTGATATGATAGAATACGATCCAACTAGTTTCGTTTTGGAAATAGTTTTGTCAGAATGAGGTTTTTTCCATATTCCACTTGAGCAGGGGGAGTTTAAGCATAGTACATTTTCAGAATTTGCCATTGATAGGAGCCATTAACAGGTCTCCATTGGGCTGGGCTAACCTGTAAGCGCCGTTTGAGAACGTCATCTCGATCACATAAGGGCCTTCCCATTTGGGTTAAAATTTGCCCTTACTTTTGTGAGTAAGAATCATCGGCCTTCTCACAGCTAAGACTAGCTCGCCGACTTTGAACACCCTTTCCTTCACTTTTTGATTAAAAGCCTTGGAAATGCGTGCTTGGTAGAGCGCGATGCGCTGTTGAGCTTGGAGGCATTTCTCGTCTAATCCTTCTAGCTCTTGAAGCCTTAATAGGTTATTCTTTTCTTGAGTCAGCTCATTAGCCACAGCTATCCTAAGTGACGGAATTTGGATCTCGGTGGGGAGAACTGCTTCGCTCCCGTAGACTAATGAGAATGGGGTGCAACCTGTTGGTGCTCGTACCGTTGTGCGGTATGCCCAGAGACATTCTCCAGTTTCTCATTCCAATCTCTTTTGTTCGAAGAGACGAACTTCTTCAAGAGCTTGATAATGGTTTTGTTGAAAGCTTCCGCCAAACCATTAGCAGCAGGATTATATGCCGTAGAGGCGACATTCTGTATCTGATTTTTATCGCAAAATCGATGAAATGCTTGGCTAATGAACTGCGGTCCATTGTCATGGATTATCCTTCGGGGTATCCTGAAGCGATAAATGACATGATGCTTGATGAAGCTGATCACATTAGATGCCTTTACTTCAGCAAGAGGGATCGCTTCCGCCCATTTGGAGAAATAATCCGTGATGGCCAGTATGAACTGGTGACCTCTGGAAGAAGACAGGTGAATAGGACCAATGATATCCATACCCCATGCTTCGAAAGGCCAGGACGCAACCGTAGGATATAGATATTCGGGAGGTTGATGAATAAAGTCTGCATGGACTTGACAGGCTCTGCATTGTCTTGCATACTTTATTGCGTCCGTGATCATAGTAGGCCAGTAATAGCCCATTCTTCTGATGCGATCTTGTAGCTTAGGACTGGGTTGATGCGCTCCGCATACGCCGTCGTGGGCTTCACGAAAAATCTGCTGTGCTTCATCACCAGAGAGACATCGTAATAATAGTCCGTCATAAGACCGACGATATAGACATGTGATGATGCATCAAAATAGAAGCGTAATGATCATCTTTTGACGGATACCGCTTCCTTAGGATCCTCTGGCACGATTCCGTATGCTACGAAATCTATGAAGGGACTTCTCCAGTCTCTCCTGGGAGGATTTATTTTCACAGCGTGGCTGCATTCGATGTGAAAGTTGTTTTTCACACAGAATAAGTCTCTGTTAAGAAGGATTACCGAATTCTGCCTTCTTATAGGGGTAGCTAAATCTGCAGCTAGACTGGCTAGGGCATCAGCTTCTAGATTCTGAGATCGAGGTACATGCTCTAGGAAGAAACCTTTGAACGTCATGGCTATCTCGACCGTTGCTCGGTGATAAGGGGTGAGGTCTGGATTCCGGACTTCATATATTCCTCTGACTTGATTGATGATCAGCAGAGAATCACCGAAAGCTTCCAGAGATTCGACGCCCAATTCTTTAGCGACTTGGAGGCCGATTAGTAGAGCGTTGTACTCCGCCACATTGTTGGAACAGGGCTCGCTAAGCGAATATACTCGGTAGATGACGAGCTTATCAGGAGTAACCAGGACAATTCCTACCCCTGAGACCACGTTTCCCCTGGGACCAGCTCTGGAGGCACCATCGAAGAATAGTTGCCATGCATCACCTTCCATTACGGAATTACATTCTGCAACTTCGTCGGGAATGTCCTCGTACAGCTTAGAGGCCTCCGGGATTGGATGAGCAGCTAGGAAGTCAGCCAATGCTTGGCCCTTGACGGATTTCTGGGGGACGTACACCATGTCATACGGTGTTAATAACATCGCCCAAGTTGCGAGTCAGGAATTAAGAACGCTTGGCTTTTTCATCAGTACCCGAAGAGGATTGATCTTGGAGATGATGTGGATGGTTTGGCCCATGACATAGTGTCGCATTTTCTGAAGAGCGAACATCAGCGCCAAGCATTCTTTCTCTACTGGATTGTACCGGTGTTTGGCTCCGACCATCATCCTGCTGAGGTAGTAGATAGCCTGCTCGTGACCCCTCTCGTTCTTTTGTGCGAGAAGAGCTCCTAGAGAATGATCCATCGCTCGGACATATAGCACGAATGGTCTTCCCATGACAAGAGGCACCAGAACTGGCGGACTGGTGAGGTAGCGCTTGATATTACCGAACGCTTGCTGACAGGCTTCATCCCATACGAAGGATACACCTTTCTTCATGAGATGAGAAAATGGCTGACATCTCCCCGAGAGGTTGGATATGAATCTCCGGATATAAGCCAGACGACCTTAAAATCTCCTGAGTTCCCTCAGATTGTGGGGCGGTCGCATTTCTAAGATGGCCTTGACTTTATTAGGGTCCACTTGAATGCCTTTGGCGGTAATGACAAACCCCAGAAATTTGCCACTAGATACACCTAGAAAGGACTTTGTAGGATTCATTTTGAGTTGTTGTTGGCGCATCAATTCAAATACTGTCTTCAAGTCTTGGATGTGATTATCCTTGAGGCAGCTTTTGACAGCTACGTCGTCCACGTAACACTCCACTGTCTTGCGTAAATGCTCATAGAATATGTTACTCATAGCCCGTTGGTATGTAGCTCCGACGTTCTTCAATCCGAAGGGCATGACCGTATAGCAGTATACCCCCAGTGGTGTCCAGAAGGCAATGTGCTTCTCGTCTTCAGGATGCATCTTGATTTGATTATATCCTGAAAATCCGTCCATGAAAGACATACATTCAAAACCGCATATATTGTCAATCATGACGTTTGTGATGGGAAGAGAAAATTTATCCTTGGGGCAGGCTGCGTTCAGATCTTGGAAATTGATGCAGACCCGTACTTTCCTATTTTTCTTCATGACCGGGACAACATTGGCGACCCAGTCGGGGTATTGTTCTTCTCGGATGAAGCCGCAGGCTATCAACTTCTTGACTTCAGCTTCAATGGCGTCCATCATATCTGGGCGGAACCGGCGTTGGTGTTGCTTCACAGGCTTCGAATCGGGCAATATGTTGAGCCTATGAGTAGCTACCTTTGGATCAAGGCCTGGCATGTCCTCATAATTCCACGCAAAGATGTCGATATATTCTTTTATCAGCTAGATAACTTCTCCCCTTTCTGCTTCGGAAAGATTATTACTGATAAATATCGGCTTTGGCGAAAGTTCATCCCCAACGTCAATCTGGATAACTTCGTCTTCAGTGGGAGTTTCTCTCTGCTCGAAGTGGAACTCCCATTGTGTATCCATTTGCTGAGCCCAAGCGTCATTCTCAAACAGTTCGAATTCTTGTTCCTCTGATTCGAAGGAATCCGTCACTACCATATTTGCTGATAATGTTCGCTTGAGAGCATGAGATGAGTCGGAAGGTGCCGAGCCATTTTGAGAGGAGGAAAAGATATCCTCTTTTGACTCAGGAGTCGCGAGGGAGGTGGTATACCCTAACCCGAAATGAGTTCGTTGATAGTAGGGATCATCTTGCAGCGGCATTCGTCTGCCTTTCCCGTAGTTGAGACCCGGTTCCAGCTTCAAGTTATAACCCATATTTTGTATGATCTTCAGAGCTTGCGGGCTGTATCTGTGAACCTACATTTTACCGGCATCGTCGTCGGAAGAATCCTCTTGCACAGTCGGTTTATTGCGCACGCGGCCGAAGACTATCGAATACCGACTGTTGCAAGTAGGCGGGATAATGAAGATAGAATCCTCATGTGGTCCGTATGTCGTGGTGACATTGGATAATGACGCCACTTCCCATATATACGGGTGATAGGAATCTATAGCTTCCAAGAATTTTTACGCTATAGGTTATATATCGTCGTAGGGAGAGGATTCCTGATTCGGAATTTGGGCGTCAGTATACTGGAAAAGAGGATGTTTATTATCATCTGAAACTCTGTTCCTGGTTGCATTTACATCCATCGGCTGTTTGCTGCGCCGGAGGTTAATGACCAAGGATGGAGGCTTCTGGTTCAAAGTGATCACTAGAGGATTACCCATTTTCCTGATCTGGTCTCGTTCAGGTGGATCGCCGTAGGTTCTATGGCTTTTGGACGAGTAGTCCGTTATTTTACCTTGATTGACAGAGGTTGCTTGGCAGAGGGTTGCTCTGACTCCCGGTGGGATTCCTTCTCTGCTTCGGCTGACACCTCTTCCGTGCAGTCTTGAGAGTACAACACAATATCAGAGTAGTAGGGTTCTACTCTTTTGAACGAGTTCAGGTCAGCAATCTCCATTTGTACTGTTCCTCGGGCGTCTACATATTTGAAACATTGGTGTAGAGTCGAAGGAACGATGTTGTGGTCGTGGATCCAAGGTCTACCAAGCAGAATGTTGTAGGACACCTCTGAATCGATGACGTAACATGTAGCCACCGATCTGAGGTTGCCAATCTGGATCCTCAGGCGAATTTTCTCCAACGGCTTGCTTCTTCCGACGTTGAAACCCACGATCGTAGTGGTGGTGTACGCCAATTCGCTGGTAGGAATCCTCAGTGGTTTGAGCAGACTATGAGGAATGATGCTGATCGACGATCCCGGATCTATGTGTATCCGGTCGACCTCTATGGAACCGATGTACCCGGTGTAATAGAGGGGTCTGTCATGCTTGTTATGTTTCAACAGCATGTCGTCTTGAGTGAAAGTGATATTTGGGATCACCTCCATCACACTGTGGCATTGAGGACACGCCACGGGTTCTTCGTCAGGGGACTTGAGCTGGATCAAGTATGCATCCGCCTGCATCAATGCTTCGCTCAGGGCTTGACGAGTGTCCTGAGAGAGCCTGAGTAGCTCGAAGATGGAAAGCCTAGCTGGTGTATTAGCTAGTTGGCCCAGGATGTCGAAGTTGTATGGCTTCTCTAAACCTTTATTTTGAATGTTTTTCACAGGTTTATCAAAGCGCACTTCTTTTTTCTTCCCTTTGTCCACCGAAGTTGGTCTTGAAAGACCGGCCTCTGGTATGACGGGTTTCGGTTCTGAAGGTTTGGCCGCTGAAGCGTCTGCCGATGCATCTTCTGGGCTGGCTCCATAGTCCTGGAGGTAGGCTTTCCCTGAGCGGGTTCCAGTAGCCAAGATCTCGTCTTCTGATGCCGAGTGTACCGTGATCATGTGACACGGTTTGTGCTTTGAGTTCTTTTTAGACTTAGCTTTAGCAGCTTGAGTCTCTTTCTCAATCTCTGGCACCAGATCTGGGTGAACCCACATAGTCTCGCCTCGCTGGGTAGTTAGTGGTAGCAGGTCGTGATTTTGACCTCTAGCTGGAGGGAGATTAACGATGTTCATCGTCGTCCGGGAAATAGGCGTAACACCGTCCGAGATTTCTTGGGGATGCAGATTGCCAAATTGCAGGGAGATCATGTTGTCAGTGACCGTCTTCTCGCTGTTGCGCAGAGTGATGGCCTTGGCATCGATCAGCTCCTGGATCTTCCTTTTCAGTATATAACACGCCTTGGTGGGATGGTGTATGTACCTATGGAAGATGCAGTACTTGGGGTTGTTGGTACTGCCGGCCTCATTGGGCCGTCTTACTTCGGGAAGGGTAATCTGCCGCTTTTGACGAGACATTCGAATATGCTTGGAATATCGTCGTCGTTGAAAGAGTACACCTCGATGGGCCTAGAAGTCCCAGGCTTCGTCTGCGTGGTAGCCACCGTCTTTTGCCTGGACGTGTTGATTGCCAGAGCTTCTTTACCCTTGGAACCCCGAGGATGGTCGATGTTGGAGGATGACCTCTTGCCTTTATCAGAGGCCGAGATCATGATGCCATTATCGCGCACCTTCTGACTATTGTCCTCTGCGGCTACGGCTGAGATGATGAACGAGGGCCAATCACGGAACTGATATGGTCCTGTGAATACCGAGATCACGGGAAGAAGGTTCTTCCTACAGATGTCGACCAATGCCGAGTCTGGGACTCCTGGAGGCATTTGCAGAGTGGCTTGACAAAAATGTTCGATGAAAGTGCGAACATTCTCCTTTTTCTTCTGCCTGACTTCGATGAAAGAGGACATAGACATGTCCATTCCTCCCTCGTAGAATCGCGTAAAAAATAATGCCTTGAAGTCTTCAAAGGAAGTAATGCAGTTGTCCGCCAGACTTCGGTACCACTGGTAAGCTACTCCCGAGAGACAGCCTTTGAACACCCGAGTGAGGAGGGCGTCGTTCCCTTGTAACAACACTGTCATCATGCTGAAGTAGTTCATGTATTGACTTGGTGATGTTTTTCCCTCGAACAAAGCCATAGTCTATGGTTTGTATCTAGGAGGAAAAGGGACCTCTTCCCAGATGGTTGGGTAAGGTTTGTTGATTCCTAATTTCTTTAGCTGATCTTTGTGCTTCAGGGCATCAAATTGGGCTTTCAACTCCCGTACTGCCTGTATCGGATCTTCAGCCGGTGGCGGGACCACGGAGTGATGAGGAGTTGATTGCATCGCGACCCCGGTTGGAGGTAATACGTGCTCCGAGTGAGGAAGCGGAGGAACTGCTGACTCCTGATCTATAGCAGGCTCTTGGACCGTGTTGGATGGTGGTAAGTCCACCCCAACGCGTATCTGAGTTGGAGGAGCCGATGTTGGCGCCATGGCAGCTGCGTGTTGAGTTAGCATCATCTGGTGCATGTTCTCCATCATGGATTGTATTTCCTTCAGAGACGTCTCTAGTATAGTGATGCGCTGCTCAGTGTTCCCGGAAGGGGAAGCTTCCTCGTGTTCATCTCCAAAGGCATAAACTCCCCTCTTCCTGGGTGTCATTGAAAGATTAGTATAGGTCTCTGTAGAAGTTGACTCTATACTTTTGGCGTCTGATTCGGGAGACTGGCGACCCCCGGCATCGGAATCAGAAGAGTACGAAACTGGCTGTTGCGACCTTGAATGAGTGTTTTGGAACACCCCAGCTTCGGTGTTCCTAAGGAGCATGTTGAATCTCCTTCGGCTAGGAGTTCTAGAGGGATGACGTCTTGAGCCTGACCCTCCTCTAGGTACGTGCGAAGCCATGTTCACAGATGCATGCGTGGGCTCTTCTTCCTGGAAAGATGGAGAGTAGCTCAACCGGTCGAAAACCGACCGTTTTGCTTCAGAACAGCAACAATTAATTACAATCCTATGACTATTACAATAGTGCTCGCTAGGAGGCGTAATAGACATGCTGGAAGATCCCCTCTCTCTGCGCTTCTGGATAAGATAATTGTGCAGGTCAGTAGGAGCTATAGAAGAAGATGATCGCTTGTTCCTTTGCTGGCGTGAAGTTGAGTAGTCTGCCGCATGCTTTCCCTTGCGTAGATTGCAGGGATCATCTATTTTTCTCCGGAAGACAGATGTATTTTTACGCGCGGAGCGCGTTTGTGATTCCTGATTTGGCGCTAAGGCATCATCAGAAATTTTGTCTATTCCGCCAGGGACGGGAGACTGAAATTTACGTGCAAAGCGCGGTTTAGGCTCCTGGACTAGCGCTGAGGCATTGTCAGAAGTTTCGTCTGTTCCGCCAGGGACGGGAGACTGAATTTTATGCGTAGAGCACGGATTATACTTCTGGGTTAGCGCTGAGGCTTTGCCAGAAGTTTTGTCGGTCCTGTTAGAGACAGACGACTGAATTTTATGCGCAAGGCGCGGATTATACTTCTGGGTTAGCGCTGAGGCTTTGCCAGAAGTTTTGTCGGTCCTGCCAGAGACAGGCGACTGAATTTTACGCGCAAGGCGCGGAGGGAGCAAAGCTACAACCTCATTGGTCGGAGAGATCGGAGAGTCCACAGGAATGGCAGAGGATGTCTTGGGCATCCAGACCTTGCACAGCTTCCTGTTGCTTTGGACGGAGAGGGAGTGAGAGCTACCCCCTGCTCGAAGCATGTCTTCGTAGGCAGACTGGTCAAACTGGACGACCAGTATCTTCTTCACGGTTCCCACGGATACCGCATCGTGTTGAGCAATAGCTTCCTCATCAGAAGAGAAAGATGTCCCCACCAGAGTCGCCATCTTGTTTAGGATAATAAACGAGAAAAGATTTGATGAATGCGGGAAAATAAGGTCTTGTGCGAAGACCCGCCCTTCTTTTATGTTTACAAACAATATTGTACAAATTTGATCCTACACGAGGATGTCTAAGTATAATTTATTTAATCTGGGTGAATATTGCTATAGGTGTCAGATCTGCAGTCGATCACTTTAGCCCTTGGACCACACGATGTTGAAGAAGTGCCGTGGAAGGTAGGTTGCAGCTTCGAAGGTTGCTAAAGAGGGTGGATGCCCGATGCCAAAGTCGTCGATCCCTTCTCTTTGCCTGAGCTCTGGATTCTCCTCTCTCTCTCTCTCTCTCTCTCTCTCTCTCTCTCTCGACCATTGGATCTGGTACTGGATCTATGGATCAGTTTTCAGACCTAACTTCTTCGACCCTCCAATTTGTCGACCTTGGTCCTCATTGATAGAGGTCTCTATTTATAGAGTTTTAGTGACTGTGACCACACAGTCGGCGTAGAAACCGAGTAGTAGAAAGTACATCACCCTTTTACACGACGGTTTAAAATAACCAATGCCTGCGTATAAATGACCTTTTGAGTGAGCATGTGACGCGCGTCCAACTAAGGGACAGAATGCGTATATCTGCTACAAAGATCACGACGTAGAAGCCACGTAGGTAGTTATCCCTTGTGTAGAAGAGGTTGGCGTAGAAGCCAAATGACTGTCACCATGGCATAGAAGCCAAGTAGGAATAGAAACCGAGTAGGCATAGAAGCCAAGTAGGCATAGAAGCCGAGCATGCATAGAAGTTGAGTGGTCATAGAGGCCGAGGAGGCGTAGAAGCCGAGTGGACGTAGAAGCCGAGTGGGCATAGAAGCCGAGCAGGCGTAGAAGCCGAGTGGGCATAGAAGCCGAGCAGGCGTAGAAGCCGAGACGATGTGGACATTTTAGCCGGAACTACGGCTCTTGGAGATATAATCAAATATTTTGCATTAAATTCAAAGATCTGCCCCCATCCTGCGCATTAAATGCAGAGGCTTGTCTTTAAGATTTGCCATCATTCTGCTCATTAAATGCAGATACGCGCCTTGAATCCTGCACGAAGAGTGACTGCTGATGTGGCGGTCTGTTGGCCATCTGCGGAGCGTAAGAACCTCACGTCTGCCTGTGTAAAACTGGACAACGTATTCCTTTATATGCGTACGAGTAGTTTACGCAAAGAGGATGCCACTAAACGACGGTTCGGTGACATTTAATCAAATCTCCTACATTAAATGCGGAGATCCGCCTTTATCCTGCTCATTAAATGAGGAGGCATGGTTTGAAGGTCTGTCACCCTTCTGTGCCTCAAGTGCAGAGACGTGCCTCAGGCATCTGTCAGTATTCGGCACTTCAAATACAGAGACGTGCCTCAAGAAACTGTCACCGCTCTGTGCATTAAATACAGAGACGTGCCTCGAGCCCTGTACGAAGTGCAGCTTTTGACGTGGCAGGCTGTTTGTCTTCCGCGGAGCGTAAACAGCTCACATCTGCCTGTGTAAAATAAGGCGGCGTATTCCTTTGTATGTGAAAAAGTGGTTTACGCAAAGGAAATGGCAGTAAACGACAGCCTGGGTTGCAGTGCCACGCCATCATGATACCCGTCGCTTGGGTTATCGTGCAGTACTCTTTGTCAGGAGTCCAGACGTCAGATTCATTGTATGATCTGACAGGTTCATTTCGAAGAATACGAAGCGTTCCTCGTACACTTCAATGCTGCATTGAAAGCGGATAAGTTTTACGCCATATAGGCGATGAAGCACCTCTTTTACGCTGAAGCAGCATGGACACCTTGCACTACGCTGATGGTCCTTGAGCCTATATTTTATGTTGTGCTCAGCGGAGAAGCTCTGTTGCAAGTTGATGGCTTCTGAGGTCATCTTTTTACGCTGCCCTGTATGAACATGCTGCGTATAGCTATCCAGCGTATTTTTCATGCTTCTACAATATACACACGTACGTTGTAAATGAATATGCAATCCACTAGTGGTAATATACTGTCACAACAAGTCATACACAATCTATATCTTACCCACAGCACAAATAATCAGTAGGAATAAAGAGCTGAATAATAACTGAATATCACGGATAAGTATCAAGTCTGATAGTCCGGTGGAAACAAATCCACTACAAACGACTATACTGAAGTAGAACAAAATCTCTAAACAGTAGAAATAGTTATAGCTATTCTGAGGGTAAGACCTCCTCAGTCTGGTAAGTAGAGTCAGGTCCAGGTCCGTACTCATGTGGATACTCCTGCTCGTCCATATCTGGAAAGGGACCAGGTCCTCAGAGGGACGTAACAAGATACATAATAACATGCCAATAAGTACTGAAAATAAATATCCACTGGATCGCCTAACCGTCTAAGTGAAATGCAACTTGAGGCACTTTGGGCGTATGGAAAGTGTAGGCTAGACATATGCTGACATAATTCACCAATCGTGACAACTGGCTAGTAGATGTCACATATGCCCCCAGTACAAGGGTGCATGTATACAATAACCGTCGAGTGTGGAATCTGCATAGAGGAAGTGGGTGTCCCATACGCCTACTAGTAGTCTTCCCCGTCCAATACTCTAGGCATGTCACATCCATGACACGAGCTGGTTCATAGCCTATCTGTAGTATCGTAGCCCAATCCTACAACCAAACAAAGACAAGGATTGGATCACCGTACTACAATAGACTATATCCATGGACCTATAATAACTGCAGAGTCTTCTAGCATACAAAGTTTTTATTAGCAGTTATCCCTAACGTACGGCTCATACGTACAGGAGGCCAACCTGGTACACAGTCCGGAATCTATATGAGACTCACAACTCGTGTAACAACTGTGTCACGGCCAATGAACCTACTGATGCTACATGATATTGGGGTGGTCTCATGAAATAGGTCCAAAATCTACATAAATAAATATCTATATAAGCAGAAATAAATATGCATGCTTCTGTTGGAATGTAAATAATCAGTACAATGGCAAGGTATACTTGCCGAGCAAAAGTTCTGTATAGTGCACGTCTAAAGCAGCGTGTTAGTTTAGTAAAAGAAGAATTATAGTTAGGGTTTGAAAGAGTTGTATATATATAGAGATAAGA
This sequence comes from Iris macrosiphon, assembly GCA_036927795.1. NCBI lineage: Eukaryota > Viridiplantae > Streptophyta > Magnoliopsida > Asparagales > Iridaceae > Iris > Iris macrosiphon. The sequence goes on from JAYESA010000005.1 coordinate 273,749,210, forward strand.
GGCGGTGGAAATCACTTAATGGTTAAGAAACTACTGTTGATGTTGTTTCTCTTTTATTGGTTTAGGTTTCGGCTGAGGGTTGTTTAGTAATAACAGGGTTTAGAGGCAGTGGAAATGAGATGGTGGTATTTGTTTTATGCGCGGTGTAGGATATTAAGCGTTGGGGTTAAGTTTACGTGCGGTAGTTCTACTTTACGCGCGGAGTTGCTTTACGCGTGGGGTTTAAACTTTACGCGCGAAGAAGGAAAGAAAAGAGAAGTTGGTTTGCTACTGCTACTGCTGTTGTTGCTGTTGATTCCTTACTTTACACGGGTTTGCAAGCGGGTAGTCGGTTAGGAGTTACGGTTTTGATATCCAATAACCAATAGGAATTATATATTTATATACACATATCTATTCACAGGAAATTCTAAAAATTATATTGGTGTATACGGTTGAGCTAGCAACTGTCCAAAGAGTCTCCTACATGGAATAAATCAGGAAAAATTTATAATGGCCCCATAAATCCTCTAAATGTACAACATCTCAAATAAAGATTTAAATAAAATCTATTCTCTCTATTTAGCTTAAATAATAGAGAAATACGGTTTTCAGGATTAGGGATCTTACAAGTTCAAAGAGAAATCTACTAGGCATCTAGCTATTGGTTCAAGGGAGGATCATTAACTGAGAGAATATCAGGAATAGTGGGTAGTCCTTTGAGACATTGAGGGATTACGGACCCAGAACCACTATTGTCAACTAACTATTCTTTTGTGTAGAACAAGTCCTGTGGGAGGATGGCTTAGATGCCTTAATGATTTCTCAGGCATTTTGAATGTTTGGTATCCTTAACAGGAAGCACGGTAGAGCAGCACTATAAAGGAGCGTAAGGTCTCCATGCTAAAGTGGGTGACACCACCAAGAGGTTCCTCGATAAGGGTAATGCCTCGTCTTCGCGAGCTATGTCACAGCGGCTTAGCACTGCACATAGGTAGGTAGCCTAATGCTGTAGAATGAAGAGTATATGCAGCACTAAAAAGAGGCCGGTGTCCTCGTATTACAGTGGTATAACACCACAGAGATAAAGAATATAAATCCTCGGCTACGCGAGCCATGTCACAGCGGCGTAACACCGTAAGGAAGCACAAGGCTTCATGCTGGATAGTTCAAAACTACAAAGAGGTTGGGACCTCATGCTACAATGGTATGACACCACGATGAGGTTTAGCCTCGTCTTGGGCCATGTCATAGCGGAGTAGCACCGCAAGGAAGCTCGAGGCTTTATGCCAATGACTCTTTAAAAGAACTCACCTAGAGTGTATGAAAAGAGATATAGGCCATCTCTTGAGAAAAAACTTGTAGAAACCTAAAATACATACACCGAAATCAGGCATGCATAGGGCCTTTAATGTGCAACCGGAAGCACAGCCGATGTCATTGTATGAGTGGAAAAAATTACAGTTTTGGTGCAGAATTTAAGGCTTAGTCCATTCTTGTATCATACTGTTGTTCGACCCATGCGAAAAGATTCAAGTCAAAGCGACATCTATCCTAATGCATGATTGCCAGTCACTGTGGGGAACGCTCAATCCATATATATTGAGATATATGGGGGATTATTGGTATTTTTGCCTTTAGACTAGTAAAGATAGTCTCATATTGGCTACACCACCAAGTGGGTATCTCAATATAATACTTTGTATGAGTTGAGGTGTGTACATGGGGTGTGGTGGGGCACATGGGTGCCAAGTGGGGGTATTTTCCTAGGAGAAAAAAGGATTAACTCACTATGAAAGCATTTATGCTTTTTTGTCATGCTCTTGTAATTATTTCCATATGAGCTAAGCCCCAAAGAGACTTAGCGACTCAGACTCAGACTCGGGCTCAAGGGTGCAAAGTGGCACTTTGTTGGCGCACTTTGCACTTTGTACGTCAGCATCGTCGCAATGCGCTCATGCGCTTATTTTATGCGCGAGTTTTATGCTCAGGTTGCATGCGCGTTGTTGCATGCGCGTGATGCATGAGCGGGCGCTGGACGGGCGCTGAGCGGGTGTTGAACGGGCGCTGAGCGGGCTATGCATTAGGCTGCGATTATGGGATATCAATTTTGTATATTGGCTTTTTAGTCCCAGATCGAAAAGAAGGGGAGGGCGGACTTCCATTATTTCCTATATAAAGAGCCCTCTAGCCTCCTTTTAAGACAGACCAAAAAGTTGAGAAAGAGGAGTCCAAAGGAGTTTGTTCGAGTCACACAAAGATGTGACTACAAGCATTCCAGAAGTTCTTTTGTGAACTTGCTGGCTCCTGGGAGCAGATCGTCAATAGAGGACGAATCTTGCTTTGAGCAACAGTGGCCTTCACCACCCCAGCAAGAATTATTTTTTATTCTGTCTTCTCCTTTTTCTTCTTGGTTCATTCTGTTTGATTGCAACTGCGTTTTAAAAGAAAGAACGTAGGTAGTTTTTATTTTATTGTAACTCTGTTCTGTCCGTCTGCAACTGCGATTGCAAGAAAGAACGAGAAGTTTGGTTAATTCTGATTCTTTTGTATTCTTGAGAGCAAGTTGTAATCGGAATCCTTATATAGTTCTTCGTGGAAATAGAGAATAGTCAGAGTAAAAACTTTTGTGTGAACCTCTGATCTCGACCATGCGTTCTTCCATCTTTGGTTAAGCCTCGGGGCTAACAGTATGCACTGTTGACCTTGTCCATTCTGGAAAAACGATCTCAAGATACTTTAATCTAGTACTTGGGGCTATATTTACTCTACATGAAGTAGTAATGAAGCAACCTGGGTGTGAAACCCCAATGGAGATAAGGCAAAACTATGAATGGTTTTCTTTATTTTAAGGTAAATTAAATATTAGCTAAAGTCTAGTTTTGACCAAATTAATAAGTTGTAGGAACATATTATAGTTACCTAACCAAATGTATTAATTTTTAGGATTGTACCGGTATGATAGATGGAACCCACGTCCAAGCAACTTTGCCTTTATCGGAGGCCCCCCGTTTTAGGGGTAGAAAAGATTTACTAACACAAAATGTATTATCTGCTGCTACTCCGAATAAGAAGTTCAGCTACGTGTTAGCTGGTTGGGAGGGATCTGTTAGTGATATGACCATTTTGAGAGATGCCCTCTCGAGGCCTACCCCAAATGGCCTTAAAATTATCCAAGGTATTACATACCCTTTACCCTCAAATTTATATGTAGTGGATATATAGAGATAAAACTTATAAGTGTGATTTATATATAAATATATGGATGCAGGAAAGTACTATCTAGTGGATGCTGGATATACAACCATGCATGGATTCATAACCCCATATTGTGGGGTGAGGTACCATATATCCCAAACAAAAAGGCGTGAGCCTAGGAATGCAAAGGATCTTTTCAATTGGAGGCATTCAAAATTACGCAGTAAGATAGAATGTGCTTTTTGTGTAATGCCCCGTTCCCCCTATTCGGGGAGCGCGCCCAAGAAATACTTAAGACCGTTCGATCGGGACAGATTGAATCAAGATTCTTTCCTCGTTATGGATTGATTTCTTCGGAATCAGGTCCCATATTCAACGGATCGTGCCTCAAGAAAGGACTCGGCGGCAGAGTCGAGAGGGGCCTTTCCGTTGCGCTGGTTTCCTTGCTCGTTTTTGTACCGCTTGGTTGCTTTCTTGTTGGCTTTATGACTTACGTTTTCTTGAACGGTTTTGATGGATTTCATTGCCTTCATTCTTAGGATCTCGTATTTTCATATCGAACCTCGGAGACCGAAGCAGGAGATATTGATCATCTGTTGGTGCGTGCAGGTGATCGAGTAGATGACGCACGCGCGGAGTCTTGAAGTTCTCCCTTTCTTCTCCTAGTTCACCAACTTGTGAGTGGCTTTATTCCGATTAGCACCCTTCTGCCAAGTCTTCACTCTAAATAATAATTGACTCATTATGCATCCCGCTCCAACGATATCATAATAAGAATAAAACTGAGTCAAAAGGAAGAAGAGTTAGACTTGAAATACTTGTCACTTGAAATTCTTAAACGATCACTTGATGCGTGCTTGTCGGCTATGCATATATATTCATGTTTCAGTTGTAGCTAAAATTATTCTATATAACTGTACGAATGTATTATGCAACTATATTGAAATGCAATCACTTGGACAGGAAGACTATGCCAAATGCATTATGCTAAAGTAGATGTACACATTCTTGTGGTTTGAATGCTTTATCTATTAATTTAGTGTCAATGAGTGGTTCGGTCGGACAACTTGTGCACAAGATTTAGTTTCTGCGAACGGTGCCCGGGGCACTGGGGCCAATTCGTTCCGGATAACTACGCTAGCAAGACTAGCACGGGTAAGGCGGGGGAGGCCTTGTAGCGGGGCTTGCTACCCGAGCTACAAGGGTCACCGCTTACTGTAGCTATTGTCCACGGTGGCAATGATATGCCATGACCCAATATATATGTATTTTTGCATTACTTGCTCAAACTAATGGTGTCTTCGTGGCAGGGAAGGATATGGTACATGTTATGTAGGCAGTTCAGACGGGAAGGTAAAAGTTACCAAACGGTAGCACGTTTGTTCTGTGAATCGAATATTCAATGCTTGCATGTAAATTAAAATAAGGCAAGATAGAAAGACCACAATAATATTGCATGTTTTATATGAACAAACTTGGATTTGGTTAGTTAGGTTAGCTCGCCCTCACCAGTACTTTTCATAGTACTGACCCTCGTTGCAGCAGGTTCCCTGAGCCCGAGCGACGCGGCGAGGAGCTGAAGCTTCTTCCTTCTCCAACCAGTCCAATATTTGACGCATTCCGTTCGTAACTTTTTGAAGCTTGTACAAAGCACTTGGAGCAAGCGCAACCCTTATATGCGGCTTCGTGGCAAGGCGATAGCTTCGCCAGCAGGTGTCTATATTATTTTTTTGAAGTTTTAGTAAAGGATGTGATGTATGGGAACGGCTATCTCATTTTGTATCCAAGTTGTAAGCCCGTGTGGCATCCTTCTCGTTTTGGGTCAAGAGTCTGTAAACAGATGTTCATTATCAATAAAAAGAAAACTTTTCTATGCCTCAATGTGTGTTATCTTATTTGCGTATTCTGTTGCATATGTTCTAAAGATCATTATTATGCCTAGGCCTTGTGCACGTGCGCCTTACGCGTGCACGGCATCACGCCCGGGGGACGATTATCGATTGGGTGAAATCGGGGCATGACATTTGGTACACTTAAGAATCGGTTCTGCATTCTAGGTTCACAAAAGTTTCACTCTTTCCCCACCCAAGTTGACCTTGTAATTGCTTGTTGTATTTTGCATAAATTTATACTTGGTGTTGATCCTCATGATGGTTTAGTGCTTGATGAAGTTGACAAGAATGCATCTACATCTTCTAATAATGATAACGTATATCATTTCGACCAATTCACGCAAAACAATTCACAATCTGAGCAAAGAAGTATTAAGAAGACGTGGGAGGATTTTCGTGATAATATAGCGGCTGAGTTGTGGCATAACTACTGCCATGGAAAGGGTACCTAAACATGCCCCTTTATCATATTTTGTGTAGACTTGGCAGTCAATTTTTGTATTTAGTATGTTTACTTCTTTTTTGGTTCAATATAATACCAAGTTTTAGTATATTACCTAAACATGCCCCTTTTTGTCTGATGTTACGTTCAGTTTTTTGGCTGTGAACTTATATAATATACTTGTAATAGAATATTTGTTTTATTTTTTCCTGATATTTACAGGTGAAATGTCTGATAATTTTGCAAAACATGCTAATAACCCCTTTGCCCCTCCTAAGCTAACGCATTCTTCTTTACTTCCTCCCCAACCATACCAACCTGCGCAATCATTTAGCAACTCATTACCTGACCTAAACTGGGGTAGAACGGCGGATCCTTACATGGATTCATATTCGTTTATCCAAAGCAAAGGATCTAATCCGGAGAGGGAAAATAATGAGTTTATTGCCACTTCCCTGCAAAAAAGAACAATGCAAAGAAGGGAAAAGGACCAACAAGTGGGGGTCAAAGCAACAAATGTTGGCACCAATCTCATACAGACTTGCTTCTAACAGTTTTATGTGATGAGGCCAATAATTGTGGTAAGCCCGACAAAAACTTCAAAAAATACTCACTCCAAAGAGGGGCTAATGCTATCAATGCGAAGTTTGGTGAGAGTTACACTGCGGAGAACGTACATAATCATCTAAGAGTGCAAAAGTCAAAATGGTTGGAGATTTTAAAGGCTAAGGAAATGTAGGGGGCCGGTTGGGATGATGAAACTAAAACTGTGATCTTGGATGAGAAAACTTACAACGATCTTGATAAGGTAATGGGTAAGAGTTAATAGAACACTTTTAAAGTTCCTTTTTTGGTCACTTTACTTATATTACTAATGTGCCTTTTTATTTTGTCTATAGGCTAAATCAAGGTTATGTCTATAAATCAACAAACCGATAAAAAATTATGATTTGTTGAGGGTGGTATGTGGGGATGACCATGCTACTGGTAGTCAATCTAGATCATGCTACGAACAATATGGTGGCTATGAGAAGGACGTTGTTAATTTGGATGATGTGAATGAGGAGCCTATAGGGGTAAACATTGAACCTAGTAAATCGTTTGCCCCAACTAAGATGACAACTAGGTCAAAATCCTCACAATCATCGGGTATGAAACGTCGTAGAGAGTTGGTGGATGACTACATGCCTAACTTGGTAAGCTCTTTGAAAGTAATTGGTGATGCACTAAAGACGGGTTTTGTGGGATTTCATGTTGAGGAGTTGGGTACTAGAGTATGGGATCTAGGGGACTACTTTGAAGAGGATGTATTGAATGGTGCTTATGATTATCTTATTGATAATCATCATGATGGTAAGAGGTTTGTAGGTTTGTCTCTAGCACAACGCATCAAATGGGTGGAAAAATTCAAATCTAGGATGTTTCTTTCATCCAATGAGGATTAGTTGGATCATGTTTTACTCTACTCTTGCTGCCCCCCTTGTTGTCCCCCCTCGCTGCCCCCCCCCCCCCCCCCCCTCCTCTTGTTGTCTATGGGTCAATTCTATGGTTTTGATCTGACTGTGGTTTAACATATCTGCAGTTTTGTATATTAATGAGTAATAGTTTTTTGTTAATTCAGAACTTTATGTCTGTAATATTTTGGTGCAAGAACACTTGCATAACATGCTACACCTGCACTGCTCCTCTAACTTTGGACATTTATTAGCCCAAAAATGTGTAATATTTATGGTCAGGACTGTATTTTGCACTACTTTCGACATCTAGTGATATGTATTTTTGTTGATATGGTATGTTGGGTGTCATATTTAAGTATAGTATAAGCACATGGGAATATCCTGAGGACATATTTGGGATGCCAGAATATGTCACAGGATATTCCATTATGAGATTATTGTCATAATGATTGAGATCATTATATTAATGACTGTAAGGCTATATAATGCCAATGAGACAATCAATAAAAATACAACTAATTTCAACATGGTATCAGAGCCAAGTTTCCACAAACCCTAGCCGTCACCAAGCTTCCACAAACACACGGGAGGATTTCCTAGATCTCCTCCACCGAACTCTTCCACCCCCCCTTCTTCCCTTATCTTTTCTTCTCCGTCCTTCGCAGGCCGCCCTTCGCTGTTGCTGCCCCGTCCCGCTACTGCTGCTGCTGCGACGGCGGCTGTGACATGCGTGCTGCCGCCTCCTCCGTACCAGCACGAGACAGCGCCTAATAGGGATGCCTAGATCTGAAAAAAGGGGGGACATGTTCGGATCTAGGAGCGGACGATGAGGACGAGCGTGAGTCATGGAGCGGACGTGACATGATTGGATAGACGATGCATCGATGGAGGAGATCATCAAGAAGCTAGATTCTGCAGAGGTGGCGACGTTGATGAAGTTGTTGACGATGTCTGCTGGTGAGAACACGACACGAACGTCGCCGGAGTTGAAGCTTCCCTCCATCGATCTGAAATTAGATGGACCAGCCACCTATCTGAGTTGGTCACGGCGGGTGAGAAGAACCCTCGCAGGAAAAAATATGGAGGGGTTCCTGACGGGCGAGACGACAGAGCCAGACGAGGGCTCGACAGGACGCGATGAGTGCAAGTCCACTCATATGGTGATCTACATCTGGCTTCTCAACTCCTTAGTCCAGTCTATTGCTGCCACAGTAGACGGTATTGAGATGGTGAAAGATGTGTGGAAGAAGTTGAGAAGGACCTATGATGGTGTGGGGAACAACTTACGGGTCTTCCAGATAAAGGGGAAGATTGATGACACCGTACAGGAAGAGAAGACGGTGCAGGAGTATGCCACGGAGTTAGAGCGTCTGTGGTTGGATTATGATCACTCCTCAGATCGGGCGAGCTGCGGGGACCCTAAGTGTAAGGAGAGACAGGTGTATCTGCAGGAGAGGACGATGAAGTTCCTCAAAGGGCTGACTGCAGCTTTCGCACAGAGGACGGCCCTACTTCTAGCCCAACCAAAGATCCCTAGCCTTGAGGAGGCTATCTCAGCCATGATCCAGGAGGAGACACGTATCAGGCTGCAAGCCGGGACAGGTGGTCCCCCCGAAGCAAAGTCAGCACTAGCGATCACCAGCTCAGGTAACACAGGATCTAAGGAAGAGCCCTGGCAGCATAACCGACAGTGCTACAACTGTGGGGAGATGGGTCATCATCGGTATGCTTGTACCAAACCACCTTGGGAGGGAGATTCAGGTGGTGGACGAGGACCATTCGGCAGACGAGGATATAATGGAGGACGTGGTCGAGGGGGTAGACGAGGCGGCCGAAGAGGTTATCGGGCGAACCTCCTGATATCAGAAGGGAACGAAGAAGCTGATGGCACCTTTACTGTGGAGGACCAAGCACTGGGAGACATGAGGAGTAGAACAGAGGAGGCGTCCACCTCATTCTTTGTTAGGGACAACGCTGCCATGTATGTTCATCCATCAGAAGGTACTGACGAATCACTTGCCCTTGCGTCTATCTCTTCCCTTAAATCATCAGACTGGATTATCGACTCGGGAGCATCTCGGCATGTGACGGGAAATGCTAGTGAGTTTTCTTCCTACACTTACCTAGCATCAGCAGACAGCATTCAGACAGCTGATGGCACTTTCCAGCCAGTGGTCGGTAAGGGTACTGTTAATTGTACAGGTTCAGTAAGATTATCTAATGTTTTACATGCTCCATCCTTTCCAGTCAGTCTCTTGTCCATTAGTTCTATAATCCTCCAACTTAAATGCATTATTTCTTTTGATATTCCTAAGGTGACCTTCCAGGAGAAAGGGATAGGACGAAGACTTGGGACTGGCACTTGGCATGAGGGACTGTGGTACCTAGATCGAGAAGGACTGGACTCAGCATTGGTATCTATGGCAGAGAAGGCTGGCATGGAAGGACTGCAGCAGAGGACTGAGGATACCTTGATACTCCATCATCGGAGGATGGGACATTCTTCCTTTGATACTCTAAGTAAGTTGTATCCAGAGATTTATGCAAAAACAAATAAAGAGAAATTAGTATGTGATGCGTGCGAGTTAGGAAAACTTACTATGAGCTCATATGTTGGCACGGGTCATAGGAGCACTTTTGCTTTTGAGGTAGTACATTCTGATGTCTGGGGTCCATGTGCTACTAACACTATGAATGGTTATAAGTACTTTGTTTCTTTCATTGAGTGTGCCTCTCGTGTTACCTGGTTATATTTGATGAAAAATAAGAATTATGTACCTGCTTGTTTTCGGGATTTCCATAAGCATATCCAGACTCAGTACAAAGCAGTTGTGAAGGTACTGAGGTCTGACAATGAAACGGAGTATACCAACAGGACACTTGCAGAATACTTGTCAGCACACGGAATACAGCATCAGACTACCTGTGCATACACACCAGCACAAAATGGAGTTGCAGAAAGGAAAAACAGACACCTTCTGGAGGTCGCAAGAAGTATGATGATCGACATGAATGTCCCACAGAATCTGTGGGGGCATGCAGTGTTGACAGCAGCTCAACTCATCAACAGGATGCCCTCGAAGGTCCTCGGATGGAAGTCCCCATGTGAGGTATTGCAAGACAATAATAGTGGGATACTCCCACTGAAGGTGTTTGGGTGTGTGTGTTTTGTGAAGGACAACAGGCCATCAGTTGGGAAACTTGACCCTAGAGCGGTCAAATGCATCTTCGTAGGCTACTCGGCGACCCAGAAGGGGTATGTGTGCTGGAGTCCAGTAGAGAAAAAGAAGTTTGTCAGTATGGATGTCCACTTTCGGGAGCATGAGCCATACTACCGCCAGGACGGAACTTCACACAACACGCCTAATACTGCCAGTATTAGGCGAGAGGGGAGATGGAGAACTTGGTGGTAACCGATTTAAAAGTTTGGCATGGAGGCACGGAGAAGGGACAAGAAGATGAAGGTGTTAGGCCTACGGCTCAGGGAGAGTTACTTACCTACAGCAGGAGAGAGAAGCAAACTGCGGGACCAGTACCGACAGTGCCAGTGCCAAGTCCCTTGCCTGCGTTCGTCCCAACTCCTGAGGCACCAACACCAACCCCCCTTCAGGTGATACCCCCTCCTTCACAAGATATCATTCCTCCTACTTCTACTCCTCCCACACCACTATCTGTACGGAGGACCACTCGCAGCAATGCAGGAAATCCTCCAAACAGATATGGTTGGGATATTGCTCAGTTTGTTTCTTATGACCATATCTCTTCTTCTCATGGAGCATTTATAGCATCTTTGGATAGTATTACTGTACCTAACAATTGGCAGGATGCCAAGAACGATCCAAAGTGGAAAGCGGCAATGCACGAGGAGTTGGGAGCTCTGGAGAAGAACCACACTTGGGAGCTTGTGAGACTGCCAGAGGGGAAGAGAGCAGTTGGATGCAAGTGGGTCTTTACCATAAAGCAGAACCCAGATGGACAGGTTGAGCGCTACAAAGCTTGACTAGTAGCCAAAGGATACAGCCAGATGTACGGCATCGACTATGACAAGACATTTGCACCAGTTGCAAAGATGAGCAATGTCAGGACTCTGATTTCTCTGGCAGCGAATGGTGGATGGAAGCTACACCAACTGGATGTGAAGAATGCGTTTCTTCACGGAGATCTAGTGGAGGAGGTGTACATGGAGATACCACCAGGATTTGGCACCAATCAGACAGTGGGCAAGGTCTGCAGGTTGAAGAAGTCCCTCTATGGACTGAAGCAGTCTCCTCGAGCGTGGTTTGACAGATTCAGAAGGGCGATGATAGGGATGGGATATCAGCAGATCAATGCTGATCATACTGTGTTCTTCCGTCGGAGTGGAGGCCACATCACCATGCTTGCGGTGTATGTAGACGATATGATTATCACAGGAGATGATGAGCAGGAGATCGCCCAACTCAAAGGAAAGCTTGGCAAGGAATTCGAGGTGAAGGATCTCGGCCTTCTTCGGTACTTCCTTGGGATTGAGATTGCTCGAGAAGCATGTCACGCCCCGGTCCCGCAGGACCGTTCGTCCTCGCTTTGGTCCCTACGGAACCGATCGTCCTCGCACGGGCGTGATGCCGTGCAAGCCTAAAGTGCGCTTGCACAAGGCCAAAGCTTTGATACAAGGGCAAGTAAGCTATTCAATACTGAAGCAGTGGCACACATATTGCAGAAAAGTGAAGATCACAATGGCATATGAGAATAAGCTCTTTTATTAATAAAGCGGCGCATGACCGAGGTTACAAATCACTCAAGCACTCTTCTCTCGATTTCAATAACATCGTTCCATACATTATGTCCCTCTATACAAAAGCAGCACAGCTCGATGCGGCTCAAGGCATCGACTCCAGATTTTTGGTTCCTTGGGATGAGGCACGGCTATCGCTTCCTCGGACGAACGAGCACCTGAGAACAAGCAAATTGTTGGTGGGTCAGCACTTTATGCAAGTACTGGTGAGATAAAACAACTGAACAGAAGCTACACCCCCTGAAACCCACACTAAGTAATCTTGTGGCAAAATATTTACATTACTAGTGATCTTGCTAGTTTTACCTAAGTTTATTTCATGCAGTTCAGAACTATAGTCAGATTACATCTTTTGAAAACACAAGTTAGAAACCAGTTTTGCATATTCAAACTATAAGCATACGATTCGAGACAGTGCTCTATCGTGCAGTGCGCAGCATGTATTGTGCATCACAATCTATCTCGTTTGGGGCAAAGTTAATCTAGCAGACTGAAAATATCGAATCAAGGCAAGCATATCAAGTAGACTATTATGCACTCAAGCACTTAAGGCAACACATCTATATGATTTCGGTCCCCGAGAAACTCAGGATTGGCAGCGGTAATCCAGCCATCCAATGACTCACATACTGGTACTATTAGTAGCTGTGACTGAGGTTCAGCTCTGCACTAATAGCCATTGTCCAACCGATGCAAATGCAATGAAGCTCTATCAGATAAATCACGATGCATACTGAATGATCAAGCAGGCTATAGATAAACTCATAATATTTCTTACCCACGACCGAACGGTTATCCCTGCAGCAGACACACAAGTTAGCCACAATTTGCATAATATAATGTATACAGTTCTCTAGTTTCCCCTGTTCGTCCCTGCATCAAACAGTTAGGTATGCAAGAAGGCTAGCCTAGCATGCGCCCTAACTATATGATGGTCCCCTCATCAAGATTAGCAGTTGGGACGTACAAGCCCATCTCACTAATAGACGAGTCGCGGCTACCCAAGGACGTACAAGCCTTAGGTATCTAGATCTCTTCCCGGGCCGAACGATCCCCAGTGTCCCAGGAACCGCTCGAGAGATAATCCTTGTGCACAAGTTGTCCTGACCAAATGCGAGAATGCAAGCTCCTATCAATACATGATTATGCACTTAATCCAGAACAAGCAAGCAAACACATCTATCAAGTCCAGATAGCCGAAGCTCACTCTCTTAATGCACATTGCCTAATAGCCATATCCTCCCGTAAGTAAGGTGTGTTAAGCCTCAGGGTGGGCTAATAGTCTAGATTCACAAGCTCACGCTATTCACCAAGTTTATCTTTTCACAAGCCAACCATAAAACATATTCAAGCAAGCTAACTCTTAAACAAGTAACAAGCAAGAATAGTTCTTATAACTCTAGCATGCAAATTCTATCTCTTATGGACAAGCATTCTAGTATTCCAGTCTAGCATACGATATAAGTGCAAGCAATCCTCTTTACTCTTGTTATTAGCATGGCAAGGTTCTATCTCGTTTCAGACAAGCATTTCTAGTTCTTTTATTAGGCAAGCAAGCAGATTCGTTTTAATGACAAGCTATGTGAGTTCTCTTATTAGCATACTGAGTCGGTTCTATCCTTCTTCTTATGAAACAATCTTATTAAGCAACAAGCATTCAAAAACTCAGATTCATTATTAAGTCGTGCAAGAATCAAAGAATGCAGTTCTGCCCACTCACATTGATTAATCGGTCGGGAACTCTCCGAGAAGACTTCCGTTCGAGCAAGTAAGGCGATCTCACTTGTACATAGTGCCTACGCGGAGCGGGGCACTACAAAGCAGAGGGGATTGTTCTCTCTCAAAGGAAGTATGCACTGGACCTTCTCACAGAAACTGGGATGTTGGGGTGCAAACCTGCAGCGACACCAATAGATCAGAGGTTCAAGATTGATGCTGAGGCTGGAGAACCAGTTGATCGGGACAAATACCAGAGACTGGTTGGCAAGTTGATCTATTTGAGCCACACACGTCCTGATATCTGCTTTGCAGTAAGTGTGGTGAGCCTCTACATGCATGACCCACGGAAGGGTCATATGGATGCAGTGTACCAAATTCTGAGGTACTTGAAAGGTGCTCCCGGGAAGGGACTAATATTCAGGAAGAACAATCACGTGAGCATCGAGGGCTACTGTGATTCTGACTGGGCTAGTTGTGCGGATGACGGGAGGTCTACCTCGGGATATTGCATATTTGTAGGAGGTAACTTGGTCTCCTGGAGGAGTAAGAAGCAGTCTGTGGTGGCCAGATCGACAGCTGAAGCAGAGTACAGAGCTATGGCCTTGGGAGTTGCAGAGCTGCTATGGTTGAAGAATATGCTGGTGGAGCTGAAGCTGGATCAAGGAGCCAAGATGAAGCTGTGGTGTGACAATCAGTCAGCTATTAGTATCGCCAACAATCCAGTACAGCATGACAGGACCAAACACATCGAGATTGATAGATTCTTCATTAAAGAGAAGTTGGATAGGGGATTACTGGAGGTTGGCCATGTTCCAACCAGGGATCAAGTAGCAGATAGACTAACCAAGGGACTCGCCTCAGTGAGCATGATTAGAGGATGTGACAAGATGGGCTTAGTGAATATCTTTCACCCATCTTGAGGGGGAGTGTTGATATGGTATGTTGGGTGTCATATTTAAGTATAGTATAAGCACATGGGAATATCCTGAGGGCATATTTGGGATGCCAGAATATGTCACAGGATATTCCATTATGAGATTATTGTCATAATGATTGAGATCATTATATTAATGACTGTAAGGCTATATAATGCCAATGAGACAATCAATAAAAATACAACTAATTTCAACAATTTTCAGTTATCTATTTCCTTCTTTCATTCCTACTTTGGATTAACTGCAGCCTATATTGGAAAACATGACTTACTATGTTGTCCTCAAGGGAAGAATTCCTGGTGTCTATACAAACTGGTCCAATTGCTATTATCAGGTCCATGAATATAAAGGTGCTTGCTACTTCAAATGTAAGGATAGGGATGAAGCTTTTGAATATTTCCAAAAGCCAAAATATGCTGAAACACATATGCATACTTCCAAAACACAAATTGCTCCTATGAAGACCCTTACAATGTATCCAATTTTGGTTTTCTGCGTCTTTTGTCTTTTCATTTTCATGATGAATAAGTTCTTCTAACACTATGGCACTGGACATATTCTGAAACAATGTTGTAATATCTACTTTTATTTTTTACTTTGCAGGATTTAACCAGTACTTTTCTGTTTGTTTTTCCTTGATTTTTTTTACTTATTTTATATCATCTTTTACTCTTTTACTATAGGTTGTGATGAAGGGACATAATTTTTGACATTTTTATTATGTATATATTAGTGAGATTGGTGGCATTCCCTTTGTAGTACATCCGATGGGTTAAAGAGGTACTTTGTTGCATTCCTCATCATGCTACGAAGGTTGAAGAGGTAACCATCTTCGCTAGTATTCTAATGATATTAAAAGCAAACCTACTCTGAGCCACTAAATAATTTTTGAAATTTGTTTCCTTTCTTTATTTCAATCAGTTTAACTGGTAACCATATTTGAAAAGGTTTCTCTTTATCATATCTGCTATTATATTTATTTTTACTCTGCCGTTATCTTCTGTTATTACTCTGATGTCATCTCCAGATATTACTATTTGTTGTTATATTCAGGTTTTACTCCCTATTAAGATACTACTAAGGATAAATTTAGCCTATTCGGGACAGAAACTGTGTCTCTTTATCTCCCCAAAATCCAACTCATTTACTCGTCAACCAAACAGCGGGACTGTGATGAATTACAATGTGGATTTTTTGGAGGCGGTGATGAGGTAAAGTGAGATGCATGCCACTTTTGAATGAGATGGGCATTGGCCAAAAAATTTCCTTAATATTTGCAGCTTTTGCTGCAATCACTCATGCTTACTGTGGCCAGTTGTTAAATTCGACCTCAAGTACTCTGAGCCTCATACTATTTCCCCTACATTTTATTGTTGTTGTTAATAATTTTTTACTTATCTTGAGTTCAATCCGAGTTTGTCAGATTGGATATTCTTTTTTGTAGTATTTTTTTCTGGTTGGATATTCAGCTTGGTGCAAATAGACTGTTCTTGTGCAATATTATGATGAATTTTTGGCTGGATATTATTTGTCTGGATGATGTTCTCTACAGTTGGATATTTGTGATTGTGAACACTTGCCTCATATTATGCTCCCTCCAGTTGGATATTTGTGATGTTGAAATTTTTTTATGATCCAGGATTTTTTTTTCCTTGCCAAATCGGTTTATACCAATTTTTCTATGTCTCCAAGTGGTAAGATAACCACATTCAAATGTGGTGCGCCTAAGCCAAATAATGTATTTGAAGGAAGTGAAAATCCTAACCATCATCCACCTTGCTTATCCAAACAATGGATTTGGATTTAGACAAAATCCAATGCCAAAATCCTATTTTACCAAACAGGTTTTTGTATTTCAAAATGCAGGATTTCAACTGGAATCCAAATATGGTTTTACTACTTCCAAATCCAAATCCACTTTCAGTTTACCAAACAGGCCCTTATTAAAACTATACTCAATTTAATATAATCTTTTAAAATAAAATTTATAGTTTTTCTTATAAATTAATGATAATTTTGATAATATATTTTGAAAATTCGTAGACATTCTAAAAAATTTCTCGACAAGTTTGTATATGCTACATTATTTTGTTACAAATGGTATAATTTGTCCGTGGGATCATGATATGTTGGTTATGATGGGAGGTTCTCATGGTTATGGGGATGGTTTGAATTTTCTCTTAAAAATTTAGTTCCAAATCCGATAAATAGGATGTTAGAGAAAATTGTCGTTTTCTTATTGAAAACTTTGTGAATCAAAAGACAAGAAAAAAAAATTAGATTGATGTTATCGGCCTCTGGGGAAGTCGTGCACGAAGCACTACCTTAAGAGTTGATTCGGGATCTGTGTGCAGACGTTTCCCAAAGCTCCTAGTGGTAAAAACTCCGCACTACCGGTATCTCGTAGCCGCACACGACTCGAAGAGAACGACCAGGACTTAGCTCTGCCCAGAGCTTGGAGACGAGTGAAAGGACGAAGATTGAACAGAACAGAATGTTGGCAGCAATTGTTTGGAGAAAATATTTCTGATGATGTTTACAAAGAAAAACATTCATATATATAATACTCCATCCAATATGTAACGGTCTGAATTAATTTTCTATTAATTCAGCCGTTACACAGACACATGGAGAATGAACCTGGACACAAAAAAGTATCAACGGTTAACAAATAAATAGTAACGGGCAAATTGATTTCCAACTTTCAGAATATTAAAAAAGAAAATTGAAGAGGAGCAAAAAGAATTTTAGGTCTCAGCCCGAACCCGAAGAGGAAATCGAATCGGCATTCGACACCCGCAGATGTGGGCACGTACCCGCACCCGTTACGCGCTCCGAACCGAACCGAGCTGAGCCGGGCAGGGCAGCGGCGGCGGCGCGCGCGCGTGGCCCAAGGGGTTCCCCACACAACAACTTTAAGAAAGCAAAGAAGAGGAACTAATATATGTACACAAGGAGGGGTTGGCCCATCCGATGTGGGACTAAAGAAAAGAAGGAAATTGAGCTTTTGCTCAAGCAAGGCTAACAATTCCCCCCTCCCCCCCCCAAAAGGTCAAGTTCCAAAACAGAGATAAGTGTGAAGTAAATAGAGAGAGAGAGAGAGAGAGAGCATCTGGGCAGTAAAATACTATGCATAGATAAGATGGACTAAAGCCTTGAATCTCACGTAGTGACTATTGCCTTAATCTGAAGAAGTGCTTGATGGACTATGCCTTGAATCAGACTTCTTGAACCGGATTTAGAAAAATAGCACACGTAGTACGCTAGAGGTCCTTGGTCTATCGGGTGGCGCTTTTAAATGGTCATGCGCACTTTTCCACATTCATGAGAGTTGTCTGGGATCGCCCTGTCCCATAGTCGCGGCCTTCACGACATCTCATATAGGTAAGTCCTTAATGGTTGGTGATATGAATCAACCCAGCATTACAGTTTGGACCTATTAAGAGTTTAACCTCATCCTAACCATATCACATAGGAACACTGTCACCATAGGGATGGGGAGTCATTGTACACATGTACAGCCGCTTGGGCTTTATTTTATTGAGATTTTAATCTCGAGTCAGTGTTCCATAAAGTCACCTAAGTTCAGCTTGTTTTTACCCATTGAACCGGCTTCTTGGGATCTCCAGTCAGACTCGGTTGGGTTGCCACTGCTGGTGACTAACTTATGGGCTTAACCCTATCCCCCTCGATGATTCTAGGATCAAAGTCCTAGACAGACCCTTCGTCGAGTGATCTGCAAGGTTCTTTTCTGACTTTATATAGTCAAGAACCACATATTTGCCTAGTAGGATTTTTATTGACTTGAAGCGCAGCTGCAGGTGCCTGTTCATCTTAGCATTCACAGAATCATGCTTTAGTAGTTCAATAACAGATTTATTATCACAGTTTATAGAAATTGCAGGAACAGGACTAAGAGAAACAGGTATATGCATAATAAGATTTTTAAGCCATTCAGCTTCTGTGCAAGTTGTATTTAAAGCTATCATTTCGGAGTCCATTGTACTCCTAGCTATGATAGTTTGCTTACAAGAGCCCCAGGAGATTGCAGCTCCTCCTAGAGTAAATACATATCCAGTAGTAGATTTTATATCATGTGAGTCAGTTACCCAGTTTGCATCTGAATAACCTTCTATGATATCAGGGTGCCTAGTAAAATGAAGTTTGTAATCTAGGGTGCCCTTGAGATATCTAAATACCCTATCCAAGGCAGTCCAATGTGACTGATTTGGGTTACTGGTATATCTACTTAGTCTCCCAATAGCAAATGCAATATCAGGTCTTGTCCTGTTTGTTATATACATAAGGGAGCCTATCATCTGTGAATATTTATGTTGTTCCAAAGGTGATCCTTCATTCTTTTTTAGTACAATACTGATGTCATAAGGAGTAAGGACAGGTTTCTTATCAAATAACTCAAATCTTTTTAGCATTTTTTTCAATTGAATGAGCTAAAGATAGAGTATAACCCTCTTTGCCTTTGGTCACTTGCATTCCTAAAATTAAGTTGGCTTCTCCTAGGTCTTTCATATCAAACTGGCTAGATAAATAGTTCTTTGTAATATTTATCAATTCCAGTGATGAACCTAGGATAAGGATGTCATCTACATACAAGCATAAAATGACACAACTTTTACATGTACCTTTAGAGTATATACATTTGTCATACTCATTTGACAAGAAACCATATTCACAAATTACTTTGTCAAATTTATTGTGCCATTGTTTGGGAGCTTGTTTCAAGCCATAGAGGGATTTTACTAGTCTGCAAACTTTCTTTTCTTGACCTTTAGCAATAAAACCTTCAGGTTGGTCCATATAAAGTTTTTCCTCTAGATCTCCATTCAAAAATGATGTCTTTACATCAATTTGATGGATTAGCATATCATGAATGGATACTAAGGCCAAGAGAGTTCTAATGGATGTGATCCTAACTACAGGAAAGTAGGTATCAAAATAATCTAACCCTTTTTTCTGGGTAAAACCCTTAGCAACTAATCTAGCTTTGTATTTCTCTATAGTACCATCGGCTCTGAGTTTCTTCTTGAAAATCCACTTACAACCTATTGGTTTATTGCCTAAAGGTATATCTGTTAGAAACCAAGTGTTATTCTCCATGATGGAGTTGTATTCACTATTAATGGCTTCTTTCCAGAAGGGAGCATCAGGAGATGACATTGCTTCTTCATAAGTTGAGAGATCACCCTCTATTAAAAAGGTGAAGAATCCTTCTCCTAAAAAATTTTTAATCCTATTCCTTTTACTCCGTCTAGGTTCTAAGTCTTGTTCAGATTGAGAGCTCGATATTTGGACATGAGAACTAGTAGAGGGTATGGAGGAAGAGATTGAACTTCTATCCTTAAAAGAAAATATGTTTTCAAAGTAAACTGCATCTCTTGCTTCTATAATGGTATTGTTAGAGATTTTATTTACTTCTGAGTGAGTCACTAGAAATCTATTGGCATAGCTGTCTAAGGCATATCCTATGAAAACAGCGTCTACAGTCTTGGGACCAATCTTTCTCTTTTTAGGTTCGGGAATTTTGACTTTAGCAAGGCATCCCCAAACTCTAAGGTAATTAATCCTAGGAGCTATACCTTTCCACAGCTCATAGGGAGTCTTATCTTTTGTCTTACTAGAAATCCTATTAAGAATGTAACAGGCAGTTAAAAGGGCTTCTCCCCACAAGTTATCAGGAGCACCAGAGCTGAGAAGCATGGCATTCACCATATCTAACAGAGTGCGGTTCTTGCGTTCAGCAACTCTATTAGACTGAGGTGAATATGGAGCAGTTACCTCATGAATTATTCTATGTTCTTCACAGAAGTTAATCATTTCGTTTGAGGTATATTCTCCACCACGATCAGATCTAAGGATCTTAATCTTCCTTTCTAATTGATTCTCAGCTTCAGATTTGTAGACCTTAAATTTATCTAGAACTTCATCTTTGGTTTTGAGAAGGTAGATATAACAATACTTTGAATAATCATCTATAAACGTAACAAAGTATTTTCTACCGCCTCTGGTCAAAATCCTATTTGAGTCACATACATCACTATGGATAAGTTCTAGAATGTCAGAATTTTTTTCTACAGATTTGAATGATAATTTAGTATGTTTGGCTTGAACACAAATCTCACATTTGTGTTTGTCATCTATTGGAGTCTTGGAAATAAGATCTAAAGTCATCATTCTTTTAATAGAACCTAGGTTCACATGACCTAGTCTGACATGCCAAACATTTGAAGATTCTATATTAGAGACAATGAGAGAACAATCAAAAATTTTATTTATTGTGCTTAAAATGAAAAGACCGTCTTTTACAAAGCCTTTTCCTATAAAGGAGTCATGCTTAGAAAATACTACTTTATTTGCCTCCATTACAATTTTGTATCCTGAGGCTACAAGAAGGGATCCACTAACTAGGTTTCTCCTGACAGACGGCACATGAAGAACATCATGAAGAGTTAAGATTTTTTATGATGTCATCTTCAGGTCAACTTTTCCTCTTCCAATAATTTGTGCCGTTGAGCCATCTCCTAGGGTCACACCTCCTCCACTTGATTCCTGATAGTTTGAAAAATATGAGCGATTAAACGAAACGTGAACATTAGCTTCAGAATCCAACCACCAATCATCAGAATTGTAAGAGAGGTTAACAAAGGGTTGAAAGCTTACAGACCTAAAGGAACTCGAAGAACCTTTGTGAAGCATGTTCGCTTCTGGTCTAACTGAGCCATTTCCTTTGTAGGAGGTCTGGACAGCTTTCTTCTTCCTATGGTAGCAGTTGGTGGCTATATAGTTTATTTTACCATACACAAAACAAAATCTCTTTTGATCCTGAGTCTGACTGAAGTTTCTAGGTTTATGGTTTTGGTGATGATGGTTTTGGTGGTTAGGCTGAAAGTTTTTCTTCTTCTTGAAGAAATTCTTTTTGGATTTATAATGAAAATTAGATTTGGATTTTCCTTGGCCTTCTACAAGGTTTACCTTAGCTTTAGATTCAGTCTTAGGCTTAGACCTCAATCTAATTTGTTCTTCGGTTCTAATTTTCTTTAGGACTTGATTGTAGGTAAGATCTCCTTGTGTATGGATAAGTTCCTTAGTAATATCAGACCAAGAGGGAGGTAACTTGTCTATTAGGCATGCTATTTTATGCTCATTGGAGAAAGATGTGCCTTTGGCTTGAATATGCCTAAGGTATTCTTGGAATTCATGTAGCTGGTCATTCATTGGCTTGTTATCTACCATGAAATACCTATTAAAGGTTGAAGAATTAAATCTTTCTATTCCGGCATCATCACAGCCGTATTCATCTTCCAAGGCTTTCCAAAGTTATTTAGCTCTCTTGTATTCAAAAAAAATATCATACAAGGATTCAGATAATGCGCTTAGAATTCTATGAAAGCAGTGGAAGTCTATCTCTTTAGGGGATTTTGGTTTCGAGGAGGTGGACACTCCTATGTCAGACTCAGTACCATCAGAATCATTTATGTTGGTTGTGGACCCATCAATGGCTGAAATAAGTCCTAAGGTCGTGAGCCAAAATTTTATTTGGCTCTGCCATCTTTTAAAGCATGAGCCATCAAACTTAACAGGTTTTGCAATAGAGGATTCCTCCTTACCAGTCATGTTTGCAGTCTGAAAAAATATAAATTTATTTAATAACAATGTCTAAGATAATAGTTTAGGTGGTCTTTGCTAATCAATCTTAAAATCTTTAATTTTTTCAAGTGTTGATCAACTCAGGTTAGCTGTAGGGGCCGGTTCCCAGCTAGCGGCTGTCCGAAGACTCTTAAGTACCGTGTCACTTAGGGCTATTTACACCCGGTTGACAGAAGGACCCTTTCGGCTTGTGCCCGAGTTTGCCTCTACTTTGAAACTTTAGATTTGAATATTTTATTTGCAATTTCCTTTTTACTAAACTATTTTCTTTTGGCCCTAGATTGCTTTGAAAAATACTAAGTGACTATTTATGTTACAATTGAAAGGAATTTTGTGATAAAAATATTGCAATTGACAAAATTATCAAATGTGCTAACAATTTTTTTTTAAACACTTTAAGCAAATTTGCAATTTGACAGTATAGTAAGCAACTTGATAAGTAAACAAATAAATCAATTGAGGAAATGAAGCAAATTGCTACAGTAACTATTAACTTTTAAGCAAATCGAATCAACTTTAAAATATTGGTCCAGAAAATTGCAAATTGAATCAACTTAACAATATTGGTCCAGCAAATTACAAATTGAATCAACTTAACAACTTAACAAGTTAATAATATTGGTCCAGCAAATTGAAGCAAATTGAATCAATTTAACAACTTAACAACTTAATAATATTTCTGAAGCTTTCTAGCAAGATTTAGATGAACAATTCTAACATAAAAAAAAAAATCAACTCTTAGATTGTTAGAGAAAATTGTCGTTTTCTTATTGAAAACTTTGTGAATCAAAAGACAAGAAAAAAAAAATTAGATTGATGTTACCGGCCTCTGGGGAAGTCGTGCACGAAGCACTGCCTTAAGAGTTGATTCGGGATCTGTGTGCAGACGTTTCCCAAAGCTCCTAGTGGTAAAACCCCCGCACTACCGGTATCTCGTAGCCGCACACGACTCGGAGAGAACGACCAGGACTTAGCTCTGTCCAGAGCTTGGAGACGAGTGAAAGGACGAAGATTGAACAGAACAGAATGTTGGCAGCAATTGTTTGGAGAAAATATTTCTGATGATGTTTACAAAGAAAAATATTCATATATATAATACTCCATCCAATATGTAACGGTCTGAATTAATTTTTTTATTAATTCAGCCGTTACACAGACACATGGAGAATGAACCTGGACACAAAAAAGTATCAACGGTTAAAAAAATAAATAGTAACGGACAAATTGATTTCCAACGTTCAGAATATTAAAAAAGAAAAATGAAGAGGAGCAAAAAGAATTTTAGGGTCTCAGTCCGAACCCGAAGAGAAAATCAAATCGGCATTCGGCACCCGCATACCCGTTACACGCGCCGAACCAGGCTGGGCGGCGGCGGCGGCACACGCATGTGGCAGAAGGGGTTCCTCACACAACAACTTTAAGAAAGCAAAGAAGAGGAACTAATATATGTACACAAGGAGGGGTTGGCCCATCCGATGTGGGACTAAAGAAAAGAAAGAAATTGAACTTTTGCTCAAACAAGACTAACATAGGACGTAAAAAAATATATATATAACTTGTATAATAAATACATAATAGTTTATCCGAATTATTGTAGTACTTGTTGAAAGCGAAATGGTTACCACACCAATTATTGTAGCATTCATTTGTCAGAGGAGATTTCTAATTGCAGACAACAAAGAGCACATTGTGGTAGCCGAAACATATATATCAAACAATTTTCTTTGATGGTATAGTCCTTTATGTGGGCACCATTTGCAACACGTTTTTGACTGCTATAGCAAAATTTGTTGTCGCCATCGTCGTAAGGAATGCATGCACATAGTTTTTGTTGAGTAAAACTTTGATACAGATGTTGTATCAAGATAGCCATCCTCTCTCTTCCTATTAGGTACAAGTAATATATATATATATATATATATATATATATATATATATATATATATAGAGAGAGAGAGAGAGAGAGAGAGAGCCATTAGTCGTATTGTGACTATATCAATTTTTTTTTTTATACAGCCATCTATATCAAAGTTTTACTAATTTTTGTTAGTATTTCTAACAATTCGTTACTGGTCGTTGGACAGTCGTCATGGCAAATATGTCCTCCGTCACAGAGTAATATTAAATTATCTACTGCCTAATCAGGATCGGTCTGGAGAATTGGATTGTTCTATACAGAGTTAATTTTGGGATGGATTATCCTATACAGAACTAATTTTAGTAGTCCCTTAATTCTTATTGTAGGTCGGTCCTGGAGGGTCATCCGTGATCCCGACCACCTGTGGGATCACGCTCAATCTGGAGATTTGCCCTAGCGGAGGAAGATTGTCCAAATTCGAAGTTTCGTCAGACTTAATCATGACCGACCGTAAAAGAAAAGATTGTCTAGATTCGACGGAACAAAATTGTATCAATTATTTTCTAACACCGGATCATAATAAACTATTTATTTAGTGTAATATGGTAGGATATGTCCGAACACAAATAAAAAAAATTGTTATACATGTAGATACATTATATCTATACTCTTATAATGAGGTTGGAAAAGGACTCAAAATTAAGCCGTCTAAGTCGTATGTAAATACTCTACTAACTAATTTTTAAAAAATAACTAATTATTTAACTATCTAATATTATTTATTTATAACTAAATAATTTTAACTTAAGTGGTTAGGTAGGATATATTTTTCTTGGCTGCTAGAGTTCGATTCCTAGAAACAAAATTATTTATAATAATTTTATATTAAAAAATTTTAAATTATTTTTTTACTACGTGCAAATTACTAGTACGCATAAATGCTACCTAATGTCCTTTTGGAGATATCAATGAGCAAAAGGAGAGAAGATTTGAGCTTTAATTAGTTCCAGTGAGAGAACATCACAAGAAAGCAACTTGGATACCCACCAGGTAACCAAACTTGCACTGAACAAACGTAACCGAAAGTTGTAACAAGCGTCAGCACCATTCAATCCAACAAATTGCTGAGGTGCACCATTGGTAGGCACACACATTACTTATTCTGCAACAAAAATCTCAAGATCTCAATTATTTGGTAGACACGTCTCGTCAGAGCATCATTACTAAGACCCGTACTACATTCAAAATATAGGAGTTCATTTTGTAGAATAGTAAGTCTTATCTCTAGTTTTAATTTCTAAATTTTCGATCTCATTCTATCTATAGGTGTTAAAAGTTGGACTTTCCAATTTCTAGATTTTAGATTATAGAAACTTATTTTGTAGAATAGTAAATTCCAATTTGGAGGCTAATTTTCTAGATTATAGATTTTACATTATTTTTTTTCTACATTAATTTTTGACCACACAATTTTTGGAACGGGAGCTCACTTTATCATTTCCTACTATTCTTATACAAACCCAACACATTCTACATTTACCTTTTTTTTTTAAATTTGGGTCCTAAATTGCATTGGAGAGTCTCAACTACAAATGATGTTCTTAGAGACTTAAATCTGGCCCATATTATATTTTATCATTATATTATATTATATTTATTTATTTATAATTTAGAAAAAAAAATTGGGTGAAATTATGAGAAGACGTGTAGTGAGTCTGTTTGGACTGAGAGTGAACAGAGTTAAGTGAGAGGAAAGAAAAATTATACTTGATTTGAGGATATGAGTTTATGAGAAAAAGTTATAGAAGGTTAAGTGAGGGTTCGTACAATCTTTTTTATTCATTTTTGGCAAGAGAAAATTATATATTTTGTTTAAAAAGTCATAAATATTTTTGTTTGTTCTATAAAATATTATGATCTTTTTCTCCGTATTTT
The DNA here is from genome assembly GCA_036927795.1 of Iris macrosiphon. Lineage (NCBI taxonomy): Eukaryota > Viridiplantae > Streptophyta > Magnoliopsida > Asparagales > Iridaceae > Iris > Iris macrosiphon. The sequence goes on from JAYESA010000005.1 coordinate 273,775,064, forward strand.
TTTATATCAACATGTTTCTCAGTTTTTTCTGAGTTTCAACATGCTGCCGTCCAGATACGTCAAATCTCTTCTCGCTCTTATTACTCATTCTTTCACTAAAAATTATATATAATAAAAATATTTTAATAACTATTATATTAATATTTCTTTCATTCAAAACTTTCAATCCGAACATGAAAGAGTTTATTAAACACGCATGATTATATGCTCTCGTCGTTGTCGTTGTCGCACGAGGAAGGAAAGATTCATGACCCTTTTTATCTTTCCGCCACCATCATAAAGGCGCAAGGCGACTGACCGACTGATTCTTCCAACCGCCAAAACCACTCCTTTTTTTCTGCACTTGAGAGAATATGAAGATATAACAATTAATGGCCATTATTATGCATGCTTTAGAACATGATCTTAAAGAGTTCATATCAAGTCAAGTGAAGGACACACGTCTGGAGCTAGCTAGCTAGCTTGAGAAGAGAGAATAATTAACGCACACGATTGGATTGGGGGAGATGAGGCACAAAAAGATGATGATCCTCCCCAACCATTCATTATAGAAGAGACAAAAGGAACCAAGTGTGTGAGTGTCTCTGTCTTGTTGTCACCACTAGGGGCTTGCCACTTTTAACCTAGACTTGCCTCTCTCTCTCTCTCTCATCATCTTCATCAATCATTCGAGCCTATTCTCTAAGCGTATCTCCAACCATATTATCATGTAACGAGTTTTGATTCCTATGTGGCATGAGCTACAAAACAATGTCTTTTCTAGATAGCAAAATTATATTCACAAAAGACAATAAAATAAAAAAAATCATCTCCAATGCGAAAGTATTGAGATGCTAACTCTTTTTCAACTTCCAAGACAACTTTTCATCTTTCTTCCTATTTTTTTAATAATATTTTTTATTTATAATTGATGACATAAAAATGAATACATTTTCATGTGCATGTCTAGAACTAGACAACCAAGTTCACAATGTCTTCTATAACTTTTTTCACGTAAGTTTCGTAATTTACTTAACAATTGCATTGGAGAATAATATTTAGTTCAAGTTTTTCAACTTGATACACTGAACTTCCTTCTCCGGCGGCACAACAGCAGCAACTCAACAGCAGCGGGGGCACAGTCGCAACTACGACAAAGGGGTAGGGCTGCTCGCGGGTGGGGGGTGGCGTGGGGGGGGGGGGGGGGGGGGGGTGGAGGATTAAGGGGGCATTTTATTCCATATATATATATATATATATATATATATATATATATAACAAAAAATTTGTAAGTGACGGAAGGTATCAACATGAAAATGGTTAATAGTCGATGGTATTAAGTTAGTATCTATCATAATTTAGGATATCAAATTAAAATTTTGAATAGTTGAGGTATCAAGTTGTAATTTAGCCTAATTTTTAAATACAATTTTGCCATTCCTATTCCTATGTTGCAACAACTTTTTTCCAAAGTCACAATAGGGTTAGAGATGCTCTCATCAGAATGGGGTCAGGTCTCCAATGATTGTGCAAACAAAATATGCATGCTTAAGAACTGGAAAAAGAAAAGAAAAAATTGGTCTTCCCACCAAACGTGACTTCTTGTTACAAATGCAAAAGGTTTAAAACAATTGAATGTCACACACTATATACTTAGGGCATGTAATGGCATCTCTATACCATTGGGAACACATTAGAAAACTAAGGCATGATAGTAAACTTTCCATTAACATTAAAAATCATGGAATTTGTACTTTTAAGTTCCATTGATCACATATGGTCAAAAAGGAAAGAAGATGTCATTTAATTAGTCCACAGATGTGGGAATGTGTGATTAAAAAAGGGGGTTCCTTCAGTAGTGTGGTGATATCTAATTATAAATCAAAGACAGGCAGCATAGATCCTATTCCAACAAGGAGAATCAGATGAAAGCATGTCTGAAGAGGGAGGTTCTCTGATCAACCGAACAATAAGCCAAACTTAAAGAGAAGCAAACAAATCAAAATAATCATGTTCATCTGTATCATGTCCATATCCATGTTCGTTCTACAAAATGTTGAAACGACATAAAGTTCTACAAAATGTTGAAACGACATAAAATCCCGCAATATACATACCCAGCTAATCCTGAAATAATACTTTGAACAGTTTAACACGCATGTCTTAGTACATATAACTTGTCACTAGTGGTTATATTAGTATTTTCAGTGAGTAATTTTTACCCATATTCATAGGATAGCAATTCTGGTTTCATCCTTACCAGATTTTAGTAAATATTTGCTTGCACAGAATATGAACACCATAGTTGATATATGAACAAATATCCATGCTCATAAGAATTATCATACAGCAATTAAATAAAAAAATGAATAACGCACAGGAAATACCATATGGATTTAATCTAGGACAAGGAAATACCCACCCACCCCACCCCAACAACGACGACTTCATTATAATTATGTCTTCTCATGACCTCTCTAAGACCGTCTCGTGTTGTTTTCGCCACTTTTGTTCTGTATGAATCAATATGTACTGCTGCACTATGTTACTTCACTCTCTTGGATGTGGTCCTTGGAGGGCTGGGACATGGTTAAGAACTTACTTCTTCCATCTTTGGGCCTGTCTTGACATGCTTAATTACTTCATATAGAAAACTTCCAGTGGCTTCCCCGCCTTGTTCGCAGCTCGGTGCCTCATCTACAGCACGAAGGATCCAGTAAGTTATGCCTGTCGAAATATCAGAGAGTATCCAATAAAGTGTGTATATGTATAATGTGTGCACTCAGGACATAATTCAATTTTATTTAGTAATGAAAACTGTTATTTATTTCAACTCTCAGGTAAATTGACGGCTGTCGTTGGGTCAGGTTAGGAACGGATTTATGTAATATGATATAAAAGGGCCAAGTGAAGCACGTCTCAAAGAGATTCTCTCTCAACCTCACTATGACTAGCTTAACATTATAGCCACATGGTATCACAAGGACTTAACACTATAGCCACAGGGTATCACAAGGACACAAAAAAAACCTACAGTGCACATTGTTGAATATCCCGCATACAAAGTCAAGTAACATTCAGTTTTGAATCTTTTGTACAGGATTTTAGGGCATTTTATTGGAGTGTTTCTTAAGCTTACATAAAAGAAGTGAGAGCAATAAATTCTTCCAGATCAAGCTTCCATGTCTGCTTGCAGTCTTCTACTTCACCAACCAATAATACACTTTTCCCTGCGAAAGTTGGAAGAGCCATGAGTTATGTATGTACTCGGCAATTACTCCTTAGGTATAGCAGAATTAGGTGGCCTTTCCGGTATTTGGCTTATTAACCTTCATGATTTCCTAAGAGAGATGATGCATTATGTCAATAACAAAAAATAATAATCGAAAATGAGGACTAAATTCATAACATCTTATGGCAAGAGAGCACACATGAGTAATTCATCTTACACATCAACAAAACAATAGATGTGAACAGAAGCCACGCTGAAGTCGATAAAAACAAAGAGACTGGCATAAAATGGCACACCAGAGTTTATTACATCAACCTGAGAGAATGTTTGGTCAGACATGTTGATATGGATGAGCAATCCAATTGTATTAAGTTTATGAGAGTGAAATTCTACTTCAATTACTATACCTACTAAGGAATTTTATAGAATGAAACAGACTAATACTAGGGTACTACCTAAACTATTGTTGCTCAATTAATAAACACTTGTACAATTTAATTTGAATTTTGCGTCAAAAGAAGGTTGGACGTGACGTACTGTATAAACTAGCAGGAACTGGTAAAGATAGGAATCAGAGATGATATGAAAAGCACATGTATAACTGGTAGGGTTGCTCCAGTTACCAAAACCAGTGTTTTAAAAACCGGACCGGAGATTGACCCGGACGAGGCACTGGGTCGGGTCAAACCAGTTCAACTACTGTATTAACCTAAGTGACCCAAGTTCAATCCCTTATGGACACTAATTTTTACAAAAATATTCATTTACAACCGATTTTTGAAAAAACAGTGGATCAACTGACCCGGCTCGGAAAAGCTACCGGTTCACGGGTCAACCAGTTGAAAAATAAAAATAGTTTTTAAAACACTGACAAAACTCGCTTAGGATTTATCAGGAATGTTTCCCAAGTTCTGAATTAACTTGTATTAAGCTGAAAAACGAGTGATTGATTGAATAAAGAATTGGCATTAGAAAAGTAGACCTCCAATAATATTTGCATAAACAGTAAGTGGATAAGAGGGGTTGCTGATGAATGAGGGAGGCACATCGAAAACGGGTCCTTCTGCGTAAACTTAAGAGGTGGTTGAGATCACAAGGATACACACACCGATTACTTCTTGCATGCACATCTCTACTTGTGAAAGAAGCACTATCAATAGCTCACTATTCCAAATATTCATTTCCGCTAACCAACTCCACTGTTCAGTTCTCATTCATTGACAATTCAAATAAAAACAAACATCTTAAATGCAATAACATACGGTGTCTATAATGTCTAATGATTCGTTTTTGCGCTTCTATTTTAAGCACTATGCAACTTTGACAATTGCAGATGTTTAACAACTATAGACTAAACAATATTTTTGTCATACCAAATATCACGTGCCTCAATGGCAAACGTTATAATAAGAAAATAACTCGGTGCTAACTAGAGTGGGACCAACTAGACCAATTTTTTCTTTATTACTGTGAGGAACAGTTCTATCCACTTGAGGAATAGAGATCAAACAGCGATTCAGGTACTGAAAGAGAAAAGCAACAGTAGCAGCAGGTCACTGCAGTACTACAGTCTATCTGGAGAAGTGACAGTATCCTTCACCCATCTAACATCGATTCATATACTTATCTCTAGTAAGAATTCAACGTTCCATTGTAATTGTTATACACTTAAATTCGAACATGTTAGAATCCTCCATGTAATTGTTATATACACTTAAATTCGAACATGTTAGAATCCCTGTCGCTGCATTAAAATTCTAAAATTAGTAGTAAGAGTTAAAAGTATATATTTATATTTTAATACACCCTTACAGGTTGAAGGTTTATTTTGTGCAGAGAGTTGAATTCATACATCAGTATAATTTTTTTATACAATCCACTTAAAGTGTACGACAAAAGAGATTTTAAATTTAGATTGCTCTGATACCATATTAAAGTCTCCCCTACTGCACCAAACTCTAGAGTTATAGTAAATGTTGCTCTGATACCGTGTTAAAGTCCCTCCCACTGCACCAAACTTTAGAATTATAGTAAATGTTGACAGTTATATATTTATATTCTAATAGTTACAAAGCCCCTTAACCAATTTATTAAACTGACAAACCTTCCCTTCTTATTTTTTAATATGAAAGAGTTTATAAGCATATTTGAAAAGCTTGAGCATAGAAACTTGAAAGAAGACTGACTCATAGCAACAGTGATACCACTACTAAGGAGAGATTAGCCTACCTCCTGGTGAATCGAAAGCAAGACAAGGCAGCATGATCTGCCAAAGTAACAAATGGGTGATAGGCATGGTTCGCAGTATCCATATCGATCGGTTTTTGGCCTCCCGATACAATGCTGAATGCTACGTGTCGATAGGATTCATTGTCAACACAATGTACCATTCCATTTGTCGAAGTTGCATTTTTATAGGTTTAGGTTCACATCATCCATCATTCTTAATATTATTTCATTCAAATTTTACAATATATAACAAATAATACATACAATTATGCCTACATATATGAGACATTTTCTAGTTTTTAATAATAATTATTAATAATTTTGACTAGGTAAACCGCTCTGAAACTAGAGAAACCACTCATCCTGATATAAGACCCGATACAGATATTGTGAACCTTGGCAACAAGTGGATCAAGAGGGTGGCTTTCGTGTCACAGCCGCAGCAAGTTAGTTTGTCCCAGCCTAAAGTTTTTTTAGTTGTTGTTGAATTAAAGAAAGGTCAAACATAAATTGATTAAATGTACAAAAATGGTAACAGAAGACCTTCAGAGGAGCATACAGTGATCCTGAAATCCCAATCAAAAGGATTCCACTAACTGCAAAAGAGGCAACATATTATGGAGTAGGGTTATGTAAGAAGCATATATAAATGCGACTTTTGTAATAACAATAGGGGTGTAAATACTTACAAGAACCCGGTCCAAATCTGAATTTTAACAAGCATTGATATACAATAAGCGACCAATTAGATACTGATATACATGTGGTCTAAACTTATGCATCCGATTTCTCCAAATAGAATCCAATTGTTTCCCAGACCATTTGACTGTTTTATAATTTTCAGTATATTATTTACTACTGTCCATATTCAACCCCAATTCTTGTCAGCTTAAGCCAAAATAAGTGCATTAATTTGTAACCATATCCACTAACAGAAAAAAAATATAGTAATATTCAGTTTTGTATCTTACTCCAGTAACGCCCATCAAACAATGGGTCATAAAAGACATTAGTCTAAGCACAATAATGGATAAGTGCTCACGATACACTTCTTGATCAAATTGGTGCAGGTGGACAAGAAAATATGCCACAACTTGGGTAATGGAGAGGGAGATCATTCTGACAATAAGTGTGCAAAATGAATAATAAATGCACAATGAACAAAAAGAAGAGAGAACATAACCATTGGACAGATATTTACTAATGAAACTTACTGCAAGCTGTTTAAAGCAAGGTTCAAAATTTGGTCTAGCTATGGGTTTTAGTCCCTTGCTACGAGTATCGGTTTTGGCAGTTTCCAGGGCTTTTGGTGGTTTTGGAGTTACTTTTGGTAGGCTTCGGTATCGAATTGACTGATACTTCAAATATCGGTCTAAAGGCAACACAAGAAACCTCTAGATGACCAACTGAAGCAAATGCTCTACTCAAATCGTCCAGAAGCATAATTCATGATCACAAGATGGGAACACTCTGTAAAGTTGCAATTGTAGTTTGCTAATCAAATGTGCGATGAATTCTATATGGAATAAAACTACGTACCATTTATTGAATGAGTACATACAAAATCAATTATGCACTGAACCACTGCACGTCTACTTACATTCTTAATTAGAGGTCGCCTCCTTTCCTCCGGACAAGATGCTTAGCCCTGAGGAAGGAAGGCCGATGATGGCAATGAGGCACCCGAAGGCTTCAATAAATGGTACGTAGTTTTATTGCATATAGAATTCATCTAGTTACATTCTTAATTAGAGGTTGCCTCCTTTCCTCCGGACAAGATGCTTAGCCCTGAGGAAGGAAGGCCGATGATGGCAATGAGGCACCCGAAGGCTCCTGCCTGAGGAAGGCCCCTGTGGGATCCTTCTTCCACTACCTTTTCTTCGAGGAATCTTACCATTTTTCAAGTATCCTGCTATCAGCCAAGATCCTTTTACATTAAAACCAGACCGCACAAGATCAGACAACAGACTGCTCCTACCAATATACGCTGGAATCCGAAGTCAACATTTTCCCTTGAAGGTTCATCCATTGAAGACTTAGCAAAGAGGGATTTCTTATTTCGGCCTCTATCTACTACATATGGCAAAAACGAAATAGAAGGGTCTCTGAGAAAGAATTGCATAGAAGTCTCAATCTAAGATACATTATTGATTGCATCTGTAACCACGTCCCTCCCGAAGCTAAATTGAGGGTGCCTTTTCTCCCAAAGCTGCTTGTCCCGAAGATGCATCCCTCCCTACAAGCACATCAATAGGTGAGCGAAGTGAGATCTAGACCTAGTTACAAATTAGAATTTTATGTATGACCGAGCTCCATATGTTATTTCTTGTAGGACAAAATAAAGAAATATGTAAGTGCTCCCTCTGGTTGCCTGGGAAAGACTATAGACTAATCGAGATGATCTTTACAGAACAGAAATGGTCGGGGCTAAATGAAAGGTACAAGCTCTTACTTCTTTCTCTTACTAAATCATCAAATTTGGTACTTTTTGATCCCCATATGCTATGTGGAACAAGGACGAAATACAAATAGATTCTTCTATTTAAGTGCTTCTCGCTTCTCATTTTTCATGTTCCTAAATCCTTCACCATTAGTTCCCAATCTTTGGCACTTCCTATATTTCATGGATGCTGTAGTGGTTTAGCAAGAATATAAGCAAAGGAGTGAGGAAGCGGCTAGAAGAACTTCTCCAACATAACTAGCTGGTAAGGCTATTGCAAAGGCTAGTCTAATACCTTATTGAAGCAGTTAAAGCTCAATGAAGCTTCCTAAATAGATCCTTCAGGGCTTGCCCACTCTATTGCTATTGTCGACTTCCAGCCCACATTGAAACACACTACTTTGCGTTGACGGACTACTTAGTAAAATCTTCTAGAAAGAGTCGACGGACTCTTCTAGTCTCCCCGGTGATTGTGGGTGACATCACAATCAATGAGCTTTTGTTGTTCTGCGAGGAAAGCCCCTTCCAGTTTTCGAGAAAGCATGTTTCTATGTTTCTTTCTGGAGAAAAGGTGCCATCTAGTGCTATTTGGAAGTCCGTTTAGTTTAAGCTCACTGGCGTTCACCATGCCATGGGTTCATTTGCCTCAAAAACCCTTTACTCCGTCATGCATTGTGTGACGACTAATGGCTTGCGTTGCCTAAAAAGGTCGGTGTTTGTCCTATGATCTCACCCTTCAGCCTATGCATGTGCGAAAATGCAATATGTTAGAGACCGCTTCAGTTCACGTAATCGAAAAAGACGTTTTTATCCTACGACTAATGTTGGCCCATCTGATCATGGTCAAACCGATTTTAATAATCGATCCAAACTACGAGTCGATACATTGCAACTCTGATTTATCTGAGAAGAAGATGGCGTATCACTTCACCACAAGATACGACTACAGATGATTGTGTTCAGGTTTCTTTTATGTTTTGTTATGTATTTTTTTATTTTATCGAATCTAAGGACTTATGTGAGTCGGAACAAAATTTTGGCATCTAGATTGAACCTGTATCCAAAGTCCACTCGAACATAAGCCTACCCAACCATAAATTCGTTTGGATTCGAGCCTAAACTCAAACTCTAAGTCAAAACAGTATGGAAAAAAGACCAAATCGAACTCGGTACGAGTTATGCCCGAACTCGGACCGAACTCGGGTACTCAAAAACTGATTTCCTAGTCAGATTCATCTCCTGAAGACCAGGCTCCCAACGTTCAAAATTTCGAACGTTATGCATTCGAACTCGGCCCGAACTCTGTCTACAAAAATCCTATAAATAGAGAAGAATTTTCCATTTCCAACATGTTCTTCATCTTCTCTATTCCTATAAAGAGCTTTATCCTTCTTAGATCTCAAGACAACTCTCTTTCCTTCTAAGTGTCCAAGTGTCGTTCCGATTAGGAGTTGAGTCGAGTTGTACAAGCTTGGTTAAAAAACTGTTTTTTAATTCCTGTCTGAAGTCGCGAGTTCTTCGGATCAAAACTCGTGTTGTAAGAAGTTGGCGTGCTCTTCGGATCAAAGGCGCGTGTGTACCCTATTTTACAAATAGTGGATTAACACCGAGCAAGAGTTCTTGGGCACTAGTCCTCCACGAGAGAAACCAGGATAAAATTCTATGTACTTGAGTTTGTTATTCTGAACCTTACTTATACTCTGCTTATTTTCTTTCAAATATCTGTTACTGCAGTTTATAAATTAGCCAAAAACTTAGAATTTTTAATTGGTGATTATTTTTCGGTGCACACGCATTTACTCTATTCGCCCCCCTCTAGAGTTGCTACACGATCCTACAATTGGTATCAGAGCTTAGTTTCTCTTGATAAAGGATTAACACCCTAGAGTAGATCTAATGGCAACTGCAAGACCAATTTACACCAATAGTGGTGAAGGCTTAGTCCACAAATAGGCCACCCATATTTGATGGAACCGATTACACATATTGGAAGACACGGATGAGCTTTTATTTAAAATCTCTTGACTTTGATCTATGGATAATTGTCACTGATGGCTACAAGAAGCCAGCCAGAATAGTTATTTATGGTAATCTTGTTGAAAAACCCAATGATAGATAAACTGATCTGGAAAAGAAACAAACTAGTCTTGATGCTAGGGCTATTAATGTTTTGTTCTGTGTTGTAGACAGGACTGAATTCAACAGAGTTTCAACCTGTACAACTTCACATGAAATCTGGAAGCTTCTTGAGGTTACTCATGAAGGAACCACCCAAGTGAAGGAATCAAAGATTAGCATGCTGACACAAGAGTACGAAGCATTCAAGATGAAACCAGACGATACCATCACCCAAATGTTTACCCGCTTCCTAGATATTGTAAATCCTCGGTCATCTTTTGGCAAGGATTATACAAATCATGAAAAGATCCGCAAGGTGCTTCGGGGACTCACCAAGAATTGGAATCCTAAGGCAACTGCAATCATTGAAGGAAACGATCTCACCACAATGTCGCTGAAAACGCTTATGGAAAAACTGATGACGCATGAGCTAGACCTCAAAGACCTTGAAGAATCAACGCCAAAAGAGAAGACCATTGCATTCAATGTACATCACAAGAAGGTTTTCAACGACAACTAAGAAGACGAAGATTCCAACAATGACGACCTAGCCCTTATCTCCAGAAATTTCAGAAAGTTCTTAAAGTTTGAAAGATCAAACCGGAAGAACTATAAAGACAATACTGATGAAGAACCAGTATGCTATAACTGCAAGAAGACAGGTCACATCAAAAAGGACTGTCATATGGCTAGAAAAGGAAGTCGCTATGAACATTCAAACAAAAGAAGAACTTCACCAAGGAACCATGCCAACACAAGCATTTGGTGTGAAAGCGAAGCAAGCGATTCTGAAGAAGAGAATCCTTGCAACTCGGCAAATGTTTGTCTAATGGCAATTCAATCAGGTATCTACGAACTCCCTATATGATGACTTTACATTTGATAAACTAGGTGATGCCTTTAGTGACCTTCTAGATGACCACAAAGCACTGCTTAATAAATACAAGAACTCGAAGAAGGAACTCAAGGCACACAAACTTGAGATTGATAGATTGTCCACACTCCTAGATGATATCAGAAAAACACAATCTCCAAGTGATTCAGATGAATTAGCTTCAGTTAGATTGAACTTATACGAAGCACTTCTTAGAAATGAGCAACAAGACAAGGATTATATCAAGCTCTAAAAAAATTATGAAATAGAGAAGAAAAAGAGTAGTATTGCACTTATTAGAATTGATGCTTTAACTGCTAGATATACTGAGTTATATGACACTTCTAAACAGTTAGAAATTAGATTAGAAAAACACATGTATAGACTGCTTACCAATCTAACACGTGTCACTCAAGGTCCAAGAACACTCACCAGACACAGCCCAAGAAGGCCAAACCTTCTAATCATGCATTCTATTACAAGTATCCACGTAAATCACAGTATATTTCCTCATATATACATGACTCTGCACCTAGTATCAACACATCTGCTACATGTCACTATTGTGGTACTAAAGGACACATATCACGACAATGTAGAATTAGAAAATTAGTTGAATATGCATGTATATATCTGGGTTCCAAAAACTAACATATCAGGACCCTCAGGAAAGTGGGTACCAAATGTTACATCTTCAACTTTTGTTGTAGGTGGACCTTCCCTCTCATACTAGAAGCAAATAAATTTTCGATAACGGTTGCTCACGTCATATGACCGGTGATGCAAATCTATTCACAACTCTATCGATGAAGAAAGAATGATACGTCTCCTTCGACAATAATCTAAAATACATATTATAGGTAATAGAAATGTAGGTATTCATCATTCCCCTATTATTAAAGATGTATGTTTAGTAACAGAATTAAAACATAACCTACTTAGCATTAGTCAATTGGCTGACCATGGTTATGGCATTAATTTTGTGAAAGACTAATGTTCTATTTATGATAAATCTACTGGTAAGATAACTTATGAGAGAATAAGAGAAGATAATATATATGTTTTCTATCTCTCGAAAAATACTAACAATGCAGAAAGATACTTATACGCAACCAAAGACGAAAGCTGGTTATGCCATATGCGCCTTGGACATGCAAATATGGACACTATAGCCAGACTATCTTCAAAAAAATTGGTAAGAGGTTTACCTGAAATTCCTTTTAAGAAAGATATGGTCTGTGCTGAGTGTGAAAGAACAAGGTGACAAGATCTTCTTTTAAATCAATAAACGATGTAAGTACTTCTAGACCTCTTAAACTTTTGCATATGGATTTGTTTGTACCTACCAGAGTCGTCGGTCTTGGCGGTAAGCTTTATGCCTATGTGATTGTTGATGACTTTTCTAGAAATACTTGGGTTTATTTTCTAGCAAATAAAATGAGACTTTTTCAGAATTTGTTATATTTTGCAAAAAGGTACAAAACGAAAAAGGCTTCATGATTACTCGTATCCGAAGTGATCATGGAGGCGAATTCGAAAATTCTGATTTCAAAACATTTTGTAATTCAAATGAATTTTTGCATGAATTTTCATGTCCTATAACTCCTCAACAAAATGGTGTTATGGAGCGGAAGAACAGAACTCTTGGCGATATGGCTAGAGTCATGTTAAATCAGTATAACCTTCCGAAATATTTTTGGGCTGAGGCTGTCAGTACAGCATGCCATGTTTTAAATAGGGTTCTTATTCGACCTATATCGAAGAAGACTCCCTATAAGCTTTGGTTTAATAGAATTCCTACTATCAATTATTTCAAAGTATTTGACTGCAAATGTTTTATCTTGAATACTAAGGATAACTTAGGTAAATTTGATTACAAGGCTGATGAAGGTATTTTTCTTGGTTATGCTGCAAAGAGTAAAGGTTTTAGAATTTTTAATAAAAAGTCATTGATTGTTGAAGAATCGATTAATGTTACTTTTGATGAGCTTAACAGTCAAGTAGCAAGTGACAGTGATGATAAAGATATCAGGATAACCTCCAACAAGACCCTTGAAGATGAAACTGGAACAAGTTATCTGGGCAGCTTACCTAAAAGATTGAAATTCTCAACCAACCATCCATCCAGAGAACTTGGTAATTGATGAGGTATCGAAAGGTGTAAGTACTCGCTCTGCAACTAGAGATGTTATTGCGAATGTTGCTTTTATTTCTAAAATAGAACCTAAAAATGTTTTAGAAGCTTTTGATGATGAATTTTGGATTTCCGCAATGCAAGAGAAACTCAACCAATTTGAACGGAATCAAGTTTGGGAACTCGTTCCCAGACCTAATGATTATTCAGTCATTGGTACCAAATGGGTTTTCCGAAATAAACTTAATGAGGATGGTATAGCCACTCGTAACAAAGCACGTCTCGTAGCTCAAGGTTATATAATCAAGAAGAAGGTATTGACTACGATGAGACTTATGCTCCTGTCGCAAGAATAGATCTATCCGCATGCTTTGTGCTTTTGCAAGTTTTTATAATTTTAAATTATTTCAAATGGATGTCAAAAGTGATCTTTTAAATGGTGTTATAAAAGAGGAAGTTTTTGTTGAACAACCCCCGATTTTGAAGATTTCAAATTTTTTAGGGAAAGTTGACACTACCTTATTTATAAAATCTCATGATGACAATCTCTTATTGGTGCAAATTTACGTAGATGATATTATTTTTGAATCTCCTAATGAGATGCTATGTAACGAGTTTGCTAAGTGTATGCAGAAGGAATTCGAAATGAGCATGATGAGAGAACTTTCTTTCTTGGATTACAAATCAAGCAGAATTCTCAGAGAATATTCATCAATCAAGCAAAGTATACAAAAGATGTGCTAAAGAAGTTCGATATGGACAACGCAAAATCTATTGGAACTCCAATGGCAACATCAACCAAACTTTATCTTGATGAAAATGGCAAGCCTACAGATATACGTAAGTATCGAGGTATGATTGGTAGTCTTTTATACTTGACTGATAGTCGTCCAGATATTACGTTTTATGTATGCCTATGTGCTAGATATCAGACTAATCCTAAGGAATCACATGTATGTGCAGTTAAGCGTATCCTTAGATACCTTAAAGGTACTCGGACGGCAGACTTGTGGTATCCCAAAATCACATCCTTTGACCTTATTGGTTATTCGGATGCTGATTTTGCTGGATGCAAGGTCAATCGTAAGAGTACTAGCGGTACGTGTCATATCTTGAAAAAGTCTCTGGTCTCTTGGTTTTCTAAGAAACAAAATTTTGTTGCATTATCAACTACTGAGGATGAGTGTATCGCCGCAGGACGTTGTTGTACACAAATTTTGTGGATGAGACAAACTTTAGAAGACTATAATTTATCCTTTAAAAGCATTCCCATATTTTGTGATAACACTAGCACTATAAATCTCACTAAGAATCCAATATGTCATTCAAGCACTAAACATATTGAGATTAGACACCACTTTTTAAGAGATCATCAACTGAATGGTAATATCTGTTTAGAATTCATTGACACAGAACATCAGCTTGCAGACATTTTCACTAAACCCTTAGCTGAAGATCACTTCAATTTTATTCCTCGAGAATTAGGTATTTTGGATTCCGATACTACATAACTTGTTTGTTTTATTTACCACTCTACATTTCTATAAATGTACAAATTATTTTGGGTACAAGCCGAAAGGACCCTTCTGTCAAAGAGGTGTAAATAGCCTTAAATGACACGGTACTTAAGTGTCTTCGGACCACCGCTAGCTGTGATCCGGCCCCTACAGCTAACCCGAGATGATGAATGCAATATGAAATACGGAGTAATAAATAAATTTCAACAAATTATAGTATTGAAGCAAAAACCCTAAACTCTAGACTTAGAAAATTGACCTACACATATATAATTGAGTTTCAAATTGAATTATGGTTCAAAGGAACCGAATTCGAACAGAGTTCGGACCGAACTCGGGCCGAACTCGGTTACCTCTGTTTCAGAATTCGAAACGAAACCCAACTCCTTATATGTTGGCTACTTTTCATCATAACCTAATCTGATGAAAGCAGCAACCTCCCTTCCATCTTCTTCCTCCTTAGAAACCTAGGTTTTCAATCCCTAGCTTTGTGGTTCTCTCTCATCAAGACCTCTCATCTCTGCAAATCTTGGATATTGGTGTTTATCAAGGTTCACCTTCACATTCTCTATCTATTATCAGGTTTAATCACCTCATCTTTTTTTTTAAATGGCTCATAAGTTATTTAAGAAGAAAAAGTTGTTGGAGAAGCATCATCTTCTAATGTTCAGGAAGATATATTACATTCCTTGTTCAGTCCATCAATGTCCGAGGAGGGTGATTATGATGGCTTCCTATTTTCATCTCTGGAGCAATCTGTAGAATGATTTGATGATTTTATTACTAGAATTGTCTGTCCTGGAAACCCTATTAATTTCACCATATTTTCTGCGTATCTGCGTACTTTACGCACTTTGGAATTGGATGAATTAGTTGTTTCTAGATTTCCAATATATATCAATGCTATCAGAATGTTTTACTGCAATCTAATCTTTGAAGATGATTCTATTCATTCTCGTGTTGGCGGGATAAACATTAAGTTTGATGTTGACAACTTGGGAGAAATACTTCATATTCCAAACGATGGTGAACCCCTTGTCGACGTCACCAAATTTACGTTTTTCGAAGGCACGACTCTATACTCCTTTAAGGATTCCCTTTGCACTTTTGTCCCTCATTTTCAGGGTAAGCTTAAAGCCAAACACCTTAACAAATGATTTTATAACTTACATCGTATTGTTTTCTCTGTGGTCATTCCCAAACAATCCTCCACTGATGATATCACAAACTTAGAACTGTGTGCTATCTACCATCTCCACTTTGGGATTCAATTTAGTTTTCCAAAGACTATTATTCATACTATGATTCGGGTACGTAAGAACAGACAGAATTTGTTGTACGTTATGTACTTACCTATCATATTTCAACACTTTTGACATTCTATTAGATGACTGTCTTTATCTAGCAGAGCCCTCCTACCTCTTTACTGCCCGTAGGACTGACCCTGCTCTCCCACCTGCTCCACCTGTTGATGCTACCTCTGGTGCTGGTCCATCTGCACCAGCTCCTGATGCTACTACCTCAGCTGCTCCATCAATTACTCTTGAGTATCTCCACACTATGCTCCAGGATCGCTTCCGGCTGGAAGACGATCGTTACATATTAGAGGATGATCGCTATCGTGCTATGGATCACCGTACCACTCTCCAGGCTCAGCCTATATCCAACTATGTTCTGGATATGCGTTACAGCTTCTCTCATTACCCTGGCAGCGGACCGATTCCCATGGTTCGTGACCCATCCATCTCGGGCTATCGCGGCGCTCAGCGATACTTTGATCTTGCTGCTGCTTTTTATGATCCCAACCGTTCAACAGAGACCAGTGATGATGATCAGTAGTAGTGTAGAGATCATTAGCTTAGCATTTAGTGTTCATGTTTTTCTTTATGAGATGTTATTCCAGTTATGCTACTTTAGTTATGAGACTTTTGATGTGATATTATTAATGCTTTATTTTGATAAACGTTGGTAATGATGTCTGTTACAAGCTATTTTTTTAATGCTCTCTTGATATTGTGTTGTATCTACTTCACTTTCTTTTGTTTTCCTTGTCTCCAACATTACGGGAGAGTTACCATTTCGATCAAATGACAATGGGGGAGACATCGATGATACGCACATAACAACCATTACAAGCTATTGTTGCGGGGGAGTCATTGATCATTAATAATCTTAGTTATCGTATCAGTCGCAGTTTTGTCAATTATCAAAATGGGAGAGATTGTTGGCCCATCTGGCCATGGTCAAATCGATTTTAATAATCGATCCAAACTACGAGTCGATACATTGCAACTCTGATGGATCTGAGAAAAAGACGACGCATCACTTCGCCACAAACTACGACTACAGATGATTGTGTTCGGATTTGTTTTATGTTTTGTTATGTATTTTTTTATTTTATTGAGTCTGACTTGTGTGAGTCGGAACAAAATTTTGGCATCTAGATTGAACCTATATCCAAAGTTCACTCAAACATAAGCCTACCTAACCAGAAATTTGCTTGGATAGAGCCTAAACTCAAACTCAAGTCAAAACAGTCTAGAAAAAAGACCAAACCGAACTAGGTACGAGTTCGGTCC
This sequence comes from Iris macrosiphon, assembly GCA_036927795.1. Taxonomy (NCBI): domain Eukaryota; kingdom Viridiplantae; phylum Streptophyta; class Magnoliopsida; order Asparagales; family Iridaceae; genus Iris; species Iris macrosiphon. The sequence goes on from JAYESA010000005.1 coordinate 273,792,166, forward strand.
GAGAGTTCTGCCCGAACTCGGACCGAACTCGGGTACTCAAAAACCGATTTCCTAGTCAGACTCGTCTCCTGAAGACCAGGCTCCCAACGTTCAAAATTTAGAACGTTATGCATCCGAACTTGGCCCGAACTTTGTCTACAAAAATCCTATAAATAGAAAAGAATTTCTCATTTCCAACATCAACTCAATCATTCTTCATCTTTTCTAGTCCTATAAAGAGCTTTATCCTTCTTAGATCCCAAGACAACTCTATTTCCTTCTAAGTGCCCAAGTGTCGTTCCGATTAGAAGTTGAGTCGAGTTGTACAAGCTTGGTTAAAAAGTTGTTTTTCAATTCATGTCTGAAGTCACGAGTTCTTCGGATCAAAACTCGTGTTGTAAGAAGTTGGCGTGCTCTTCGGATAAAAGGCGTGTGTACCATATTTCACAAAGTGGATTAACACTGAGCAAGAGTTCTCGGACCTGGACTAGTCCTCCACGAGGAAAATCAGAATAAAATTCTTTGTGTTTGAGTTTGCTATTCTGAACCTTACTTATACTCTGCTTATTCTCTTTCAAATATCTGTTACTGCAGTTTATAAGTTAGCATATAACTTAGAATTTTTAATTGGTGATTATTTTTCGCTGTACACGCATTTACTCTATTCACCCCCCCCCCCCCCTAGAGTTGCTACACGATCCTACAACTAATTGCCTAGCAGCTATGGTCAAAGATCTGAACCTATATTTCTTAATAGATTTTGATTTATAGCATGAAATTTATGGTAATAACGTAGCTTATATCCGCTCATTGAGACTCACTTCGCTCGTCTTCCTTCACTCGTTAACAAGGGACGAATCCATCAATTACAACCCATCTGGTTTCACCACTTTTAGGTTCCCAGATCTAGAATAAAAGAGACTATTTGAGACCTGACTCATAGGATGATTAGGATTACAACTTCCGAGAATGTTCAGCTCAAAAAAGACATCTACTATTATAGGTCGTTCATATTCAGTAACAACACATGCGATGACCATCCTTCTTGAAGAGGTTCGACATATCCAAGAAGGAACGCTGCAAATATGATCAAAGATAATGTGATATGTTATTTATAAGTAATAGAATAGACACTTCCTTTCAAAGTGTTATCATGTACTTACAGACCCCCATCACTAGCTAAGATTTTGTCACTTGAAGCTTATGAAACATCAATCGAGAAGATATAATGAATTAATTCTTCCAAACTACTGATAGCTGCCAAAGGATGTCATTATATTAGATATTCTATTTGAAGTTGAGAATAAAAGGTATTACTGTGCTTGGTAACTTTGATTTGAAACCTTTGGAGTATGTTATGCATAACTTGAGGATTAAAACGCTAGAAGCTCAACATAATTCCGTACGGATGTATCATCATAATGATTAGCAATAAACAGAAGTGAGAGAGATCCTTTTTCGTTTGGATTTAAGGATTTAAGGACATGTTCTGTTACTTTCTGTCTATTTCTTACGATTTTTGAATGTCCAATTGATCATTATGTGATTGGAAGTTTTGATATTACGAAAACAGATTACATATTTAATAGATCTCTCAAAAAACCTACCCGTTGGATGTTAAGTAGATATCCTTCCTGGTGATGCTTTGAACAAATATATGTGAAGTCATAAACTCCACCCACGAAGCTAAAATAGTTTTGATGTAGATTGGCATTATGAATTCTAGTCTATCAAATTTTGAACCTCTTAACTAGGTACAACACTTGCATTCTAATCTTTTTATGCTAATTATCTATCTATAAGTCACTATGGTTTAAATTAGCCATCTATAAAACTAATCATATATATAATTAATTAACTAAAACCATGATTTGTAATTAGCTATCTACAAAATTAATCCCATTTTTAATTGATGAATTAACAATATAAAATCTTAACTTATTATAAGAAGTTAATTATTTCAGTTCTTTCTATTTACATCAAATGCAAACACAACATGAAAGTTGGGTCTCTTAACTGGTGATTTCGGAACAATGTTGGGGTGATTTCATAATCGCAACAATAGCAAGGGTCATGATAATGTGATTCGCCTGGAAAGAACTACGAACAGCATTAAAAATAGTGGAAAGCATTGTGAACATAGTTACCTAAAACATGGTATGTCCAAGGTTATGGAACGGCTTCAGAACGGATACTAGTCTTTATTTTCGCTACATGGGTGGTATGCTGAGTTGGTTCGCCAATTGCTTTAGCGGTATTCTTTAAAATACTATTATGGTCCAATATTAGTTACTTGGTTAAAATACAATTCAACCGTAAAACAACTAAAAATGTCAAGACCCAGAACCATCATTCAAAAGCATCACAATCTCATAAAACATCAAAACATTGTCCTCTTCTTTTTATAAGCAACATGCAAAACAAAGTGGTGTCTCTTGACTCATGAGGCAACAAAGAAACAACTACAATACGAGTTACAAAGTCCAAGTACATAAGAAATTTGTATCTATGGAACCCAATTGACAAGCAATCTCAAACTTTTTAAAAAAATTCTCTTTTTGTGGAAATAATCATTTGCAAAAGCAAGTTCACAATGAGACTCCAATGTTATTTGGGTTCCAAATTTAGTGGTTTGTTTCGTCTACATAAATGATCAGGACAACAATGTACCCTGATTTGGAGCGTTCCTACCAAAATGAGGTTCAATAGAGGTGAGTGCAGTGCTCTGATTCCGTTGCGGAGCGCGGCGATTCCGTTGCAGAGCACGGTGTGGGCTAGCGGCTGGAATGGCCGAATCGGAATCAGAGAAAGGAAAAACCTTGCCGGTATCGATTGATCGGGACAAATGAACCGAGAACATTTCCTCGTTATGGAACAGAATCCTTAGTAGCTGCGTCCAAGTTGCAGTGCATTGTGACCTGTGGAGTGAACTCTATATAAGGGTCTACGTCTCAAGACCCTTGCACTATTGGTTTTCGCTGTTATTTCGTTGTTGGTTTTATAATGTGTTTTCGTGAATATTTTCGTTGAACGATTTTCATTGCTTGCTTTCACTGTCTCGCATTCATATCGAATTACTGAAAAAAAGAAAAGAATTCAGAACCGTTGTTGGTGCAAATGCATGTGAGCCAGTGAGCAGCGTCGGAAGTCCCATGGAAGACCTCTCTTTCTTAGCAATTCACCAATTAGTGAGTGACTTCGATCATTCGATAAATCCTTTAGTTTTCACGCTTAAAAAAATGGATCAATGATACCTAGCAAGAACCCAGAAAGGTAAGAAAGATAAATAATCACATTTCTATTAACCGGTGCATTTATAGAATGATGGGTTATAACAAGTCCAAGAATAGACGGTAAGTATGGCGAGCTACAGCTCGAAACGAGAAATGAGAACTGTGGCGTAAATTATCAAGTTTTCTATACATGCATATTATATTCTTTTATTAGTAAAGTTGTATTGTATGCATGGTCATGGACAACTTGTACATAAGGTATAATTCCTCGAATGGTAATCCGGGACCATGGAACCGTTCGACCTGGGAGAAATCAGAGGATATGCAAGGTAGCACGGTGATTCAGAAACTTCCAAGTGGGCTCGCTACCCTTCGGAGAGGAGAGTCGTCTAACCAACTCTAAGTCCAAGATGACGCGTAGTCAATGACCTTCATATAGACAAGTGTCAGAGCTAACAATGACTTATGAAGGCAGAGTAAGTTATTACTCAATTACATGGATGGCTGAACGACCGTGGGTAAGAATCACCAAATGGCGATAATCATTATGTTTTTTATGTTCTTATCATATGAATTGTTAACTGAACTTGGGACAACATAGCAAGATCACAATTATAAATGTTGTTTTCACATATTTACTTAGTGTTGATTTTTAGGTGAGATTGGTCGCAACCACTCACCGGTATAAGGCGATGTACTGACATGTTTGTGGGCATTCTCAGATGCCGAGGACTTAGATGTCGTTCGACGATGCTGGAGGTTTGGGTCCGACTCTTTAGAAACCATGTACTTGAAGCTTCCAAGTGGAGAAGAAGACTTTTGTTGAAAATGTTTATAAGCATTCTTTACTTTAAGGGATTGTCATTTCAATATTTCTGCAAGTTGTAAGCCATATATGGCATTTCTACTCAACCGTTTGAGGGTCTTATGTTTCCGCATGAAAAGTTATCAATTAAAGAATATTTTCTTTCAATGTGTGTATTCAATTTCTCTATGATTGCTGCAACTCTCTGAAAATATATGTTTATAAAATGAGCATGAGCACGTCTTGTACAAACGCAACATCAGGCTTGTACGACATCACACCCAGTGGCAATCCTTCGATTTTACGAAATCGGGACGTGCCAGTAAGGGTGTATCTTGTAATTATGACTGTGAAATATGTGATTTGGGCAACATCCCAGTGCAACAATGCTCCTTTTAATATAGGGTCTTGAGAGGGTCAAGATGTACATAGCCATACTACAAATCTATGAAGAACAGACACCTCCAAAAATTATTTCCATATCTATGTTACATCGTACCGAACAAGTATCGGACATGACAAACACTCCAAAATGCACAAGGACTCGCATGTAGCACTAAACACAGAATAAAAGCAAATTCTCCTAATTTATGGCCTATCATACGATTTGTTATATTTTCTTATGACATGATAACTTTCTAAGTATAATTTTGAAATAGAGATATTTTGTTTTAAAGGCTAGCCAAAGTGACCGTAAAGAATTGATAACTTGATTACTCAATTACTACCCTAGATCTAGACTCCACTCCTTCCCCACCCTACAAGTAACACAAAAACAAGTGCCTGGCCCGTATTTGTATTGCTATGTCTGCATCTCGTTGTATCCATGTACATGCAACATAGCCCCAATATAGAGAGAGTGGATTGTGCAACTGGCCCTTCATCCTCTATGATGAAAATGCCATGTGACTATGACTCTACAATTACATCCGCATTTTATTTATGCAATCTAATTCGACAAATATCATCCAACATATATTCATAAATAGTAACGATACAAAAGAAAGTCTAATCTCAATAGGAAACATAGAAGAAGAATTCAATCATCCATTTCGTGAACTATCGCACTTCAGATCTAACGCTTATACACATCTCCAGATCAAGAACAAAATGACAAGAAGAAGAAGATACCTGATCAATTATGACGGTGAAACTGGCGGCTGACGGCCTTTCCTCCGTTGCTCTGATCGTCTGCCAATCTGAATCGAGCTTGTCATGGATCTAGCCAACCAGTTTCTTGGCCCTTAAACCACCAAGTTCAGGATCCCTGATAAAGTGAAGTGAGGAGTCATTCATGAACTAAGACTTAAAGCAGAAGAAGAAGATGGAAAAAAAAAAAGGCGTAGAGGACCTTTTTCTTGACCGTTTGTTTGTTGTGGCAGATGTCCTGGATGGTGGCAGAGAGCTTCTAGTAGAGAGAGCGGCCGATGTAGAAGACTTCACTACTCAACATATGAAAAGAAATTACTTGCTATTTTTAAAAGCACAAAAACTTCTAGTCCATATTTATTCTCTCAAACTTTATTAACGTAATTTCTTGTTAATAGAAGGGGAAAAAACTAATGGTAGAAGTGTAAGATAGATAAACGCTAAAGATATAGTTTCATATACTATAAAATTCTCACTTGGTTATACAAATTATTTATGTGACTTTTTAACCTGTGAAAATAAGTTCAACTTTAGCAAATCCAAAAGGGAAACTAACTTTTACCAAAAAGGCAAAAGTTGTTGTCTCGTTCGAGAACAATACTTTTGTTCCGGCAAAGCCACTTTCTCCTGCTAAAATGTGGATCGGAAGCTTAGTCACCGATATTCAGTTTGTGCAACGGGCACTACAAACTGAAGAAAATTGCTATAATTCGGACCTTCATCCATGGGACTTTGAGAAATTAAATGCACGTTGGGATCAGTCAGAAAACTTCCATCCAAAGCTTTAAGAATTCATTTCACAAATTTGGCTTTTGCTCTTCAGACAAAAGGTCAAGTTAATTTTGATCTAAAAATCAAACCAAAAAAATAATTAAAATTTCAGCACTTGTCGAAAACATACTTATGAAACAAGACGATAATATTTCCAACAACCTATACACACTATGTAAAAAGTTGAAAATATCCAAACATATTTTATTCTAAAAAAACGGAGGAAGTTTCTTCGACAAGTTGAAGAAATCCAACCCAACCTCACGGGATAGCGGAATCTATTAAAAAAATTATGAGAGAAGATAGAATTAACTCATGCTTTCAAAAAACATGGTTGCATAAATCTTGATTGGGAGTTAGATTTGCACTAGAAGTCTTTTTGACGAAGGATTTATCGACTATTTACAAATTATTCTTTATGCAACACCATTTCATGATAAGACTTGTTCAATGTTTGATATATGCTACACTAGTAGAAAATAACAAACATTGAATTCAACCATACGGCACCAAACAAAAGAATTTTATACTCGGTACAAGTTCTTCAAAGAAAATGAGTCCATACATATGTTTACAGATAAATTACGATTTGTTTGCACCAACCTCAACCTTATTCCAGAGTTCCATTTGGAGCGAGCTGATATTTGAAATTTTTCTTCAATAATGCTAAACTTGACCAAAAACCAAAATAGCGACAAATGGATTACAATTTGTTTGCACCAACCTCAACCTTATTCCAGAGTTCAATTGGAGCGAGCTGATATTGAAGGTTTCTTCCATAATGCTAAATTTGACGAAAAATGTAGCGATAGATGTGAAGGTACACAGAATAGAAACACATGAGCAACATATATGACCAATCAAAAAGGAACAGTTAAACGATATTGTTAATGCTAAAGTATTGATACAAGAGCTACACAGATGACTGCAGATCTATCCAGCACTCAAAACGGTGTGATGGGTCTATTGTATATTTTTTAAACAACTTTTGTGAAGTAACTTTATAAAAGATAATTTAAAATCTTATAGAAGTCAAATCGTAGAAAGATTTTGAAATTACACTTTAGAATTCATGTTTTCGAACCTAATGTAAAAGGATACTTGAAAAACATATAGAAGTTGAATCGTAAAAGGATTTTGAAATAACACTTTAGAAGTAAAATTTTGGAACATAATGTAGAAGGATACTTAAAAAACATATAGAAGTCATCTCATAGAAAATTTTGAAAGTACACATTGGAAGTGAAATTCTGGAACATAATGTAGAAGGATACTTGAAATCATATAGAATCAAATAGTAAAAAGATCTCGAAATTACACTTTAAAATTGAAACTTTGGAACATAATGTAGAAGGATAAAACTTGCACTCTCTTGGGGTAGGATTTCTTCAACTCGTCGAAGAAGCTTCCTCTGTTCTTCTTTGATTAAAACGGGTTTGGATATTTCCAACTCTTCATATAATGTGTATAGGTCGTCGAAAATATAGTTGTTTTGTTTTATCAACATGTTTTCGACAAGTGTCGAACTTTTCATCAGTTTGTCTTGTCTCTTGACCTTGATTTCTAGGATCAAAATTAACTTCGAATTTTGCCTAAAGAACATAAGCCAAATTTGTTAAATGAATTCTTAGAGCTTTGGGTGGCAATCCTCCGAGTGTTCTCCAAAGCAAGATTTGCAATATTGGTATCATAATTGGTACCCTTCCCATGAGTATCAGGATCGGCAATATCGGCAGTTTCGGATAAGAAATAGTAATCTTTGATGAACATGATCAAAATCATAAGTCCCCGTCGCCTCTAATGATTGCTTCCGGGTCTGAGGAATATCAAACTTATTTGGTCAAAAAACAAATAATTATTAATAAATTATTAAAAAGTTAGAAAATTAGTTTATACATTTAGCACAATTTTAAGTATTTTCTATGTTGTTTCATAGTAATTTTGAAATTGAATGAAATAATAGTCACCATTGCTGATTGTTTTATCTGCAATAAATAAGTCGTATTCATTCACATGCTTTTACAACCTTACTATAATTTTACACCCTTGTTAATTAGTCTTTTTCGTTCAATTTTCTTTGGTAAGACCCAAAGCCGGTATAGGTCAATATTGGTATCGGACTAGGATATGCCAAACAGTGTCGGTATCGGCTGTATCGGATCGGAATCGGCCAATACTAAAAACTATGCTCCAAAGTGTATTTAATTTCTCACAGTCCTATGGGTACCCGAATTATAGCATTTTTTTCAATTTGCCGACTATTGCACGTATTGAATACCAAGGTTATGAAAAGCGCTAGGCGGGCGGGCAGTTGCGCCTAGCGCCTAAGTCCGCCTAGACGGATGCCCAGGCGGCCGCCTAGATCTAGGTGGTTCAAAAGAATAAAATAAAATCTAAAAAACCTACTAAAAATTACAGAAAAAGTCTGTAAAATCTTAAAATATGTATATTCAAGCATCAGGGGGACTAGGCGGGCTCCTAGGTGGACATCGGACGGTCACCGGACGCCTAGCGCCTAGGCGGACGCCTTTTAGAACAAAGCTGAATATCGATGACTAGGCTTCTTATCCTCATTTTAGAGGGGACGAAATGGCTTTACCGAAACAAACTTTTATTCTCAAACGAGACAAGTTGTTGCCTTTTCGACAAAATTCAATTTCTCTTTTCGATTGGCTGAACTCTCATTTCCCACTATAAAAAGTCAGATAAAAATAAGGATAACTAGGTGAAAATTTTATAAAATATGAAAACATGTCTATAGTGTTTTAACCATTTTACCATTAGTTCCTTTTCTTCTATTAACAAAAAAAAAAAATCTAGTAATCATTTATTATCAGTTACGATTCAAAATTTTGCGAGAATAAATATGGACTAAAAAATTTAGTATTTCTAAAAATAGCTAGAAACAATTTAACATGTGAATAGTGAATTTGAGCAGGTATGCATATTTTTCGAAGCAAAATCACAAACTATTTTTTTCTTTATGAATAGTTTTTGCTAATAAAACTAAAGTCCAATATGAATTTGATGCATCAGGTTCCAAAATTAGTTGATCTTGCGTCAACGTACACACTTGATGTAAGGATTTGAAAGCATTAGTGAATTGTATCTTCTGGAATTACATCCGCATTTTATAGGAAATCTGATTCGGCAATCGGCATCCAACATACACTGATAACTAGTAACGATTCAAAAGAAACCCTAATCTCAGAAAGTAACATAGCAGAAGAACTCAATCATCCATTTCATGACCTACCGCACTTCAGATCCAACCTAGCGCTTAATACATATCTACAGATCAAAAACAAAATGACGAGAAGAAGGAGAAACCTGATCAATTACGACGGAGAAACCGGCGGATGACGGTCTTTCCTCCGATCGCCAGTCGATCCGGAATCGGACTCGAAGTTCGAGATCCCTGTTAAGAGAAGCGAGGAATCATTCATGAACTACGACTTCAATTAGAAGAAGAAGAAGAAGAAGAGAGAGAGACAGAGAGAGGCGTAGAGGACCTTGCTTTACTGTCTGTTTGTTGTGGCGGACGCCATGGATGGTGGCGGAGAGCTTCCAGTACAGGGGGCGGCCGACGTAGAAGACGGCAAGGAATAGGACCAAGGCCACGGCCAGCCGGAGCGAAACCCTAGCTGCTGAAGATGAAGAAATAGACATGGCGAAAGAAGAAGCTCACTTCTTTTGTGAGAGTGCTGTGGGAATTGGAAGAGAGAAATGGAAAGAGTTTGATGTCCGTTCAGCAACCCTCGATCACAACTGTCGGATCAAAATATGTTTTCAGGCTAAAACAAAGTGTTATTTATGCTATCCACCCCGAAGTTTTGAACTTATTACACAGAGTACTCCGACTTTTAAACTAATTACACCGACCATCCCTTCCGTTAGAAAAAAAATTAAAAATAAGAAATAGTTAGTGTTATAACTTTTCATTTTTATCTTAAAGTAGAGGTACCTCGTGTAATAAACATAAAATATAGAGGTGGTCAATGTAATTAGTTTAAAAATAGAGGTATCTTATTTAATAAGTCCAAAACTTAAGAATAGTTAGTGTAAATAACCCCTAAAACAAACTAATATATATGTAAGAGCATCTTCAACCATATTGTCTTATTTTGTATTGTGATTCCTACATGGCATGAGAGTATCTCCAACTCTATTGTCTTGTTTCAAAAACACTTAATGACCCATTTAACCCTCATTCGACCCATGCCCACTAGTGTCAAGCACACACACCCCCCTCCCCCCTCCCAAAAATTTTGTCCCCCTCCCCTCCAATCAAAGTCGACCGCGTCATCCGAGAGCCATAAAGCAGGATTGGTCTTGTTTTGTGTTGTGATTTCTATGTGGCATGAGACACAAGACAATGTCTTTCCTATGTGACAAGATTATATTCACACAAGACAATGAGATAGAAAAGTGTTTTACCAATGCCAAAAGTATTGAGAAGATAATAAAATTATTTTTTTTCCCAACTTCCAAGACAACTTTTCCACTTCTTATTTTTTTTATAATTTTTTTATTCATAATTGATAATGTAGAATAAAGTTACTGTGAAGTACATTGTCTAGATCCAGACAACCAACTTCACATTGTCATTCATGTCCTTGGCATATCAACTTCACAACCAACTTTACATTTGTATTGGAGAAGAATTTTTGAAATAAGAAGTTGTGATTCCTATGTGGCAACCATTTTTTCCAAACTCACGACAAGGTTGGAGATGCTCTGAGGCACAAGACGATGTCTTTTCTACGTGAAAAGATTATATTCACACAAGACAATGAGATAGAAAAGTGTTCTCCAATGCAAAAGTACTAAGAAGACAATAAAATTACTTTTTCCAACTTCCAAGACAAAATTTTCACTTCTTCATTTTTTTATAAATATTTTTATGCATAATTGATGATGTGGAATAAAGTCAATGTGGAGTCCATTGTCTAGATCTAGACAACTAACTTCACATTGTCCTTGTCATTTCATTGTCATGTCAACTTCACAACAAACTTCACATTTGTATTGGAGAAGGATTTTGAAGTAAGAAGTTGTAATTTCTATGTAGCAACCATTTTTTTCAAACTCACAACAGGGTTGGAGATGGAGATGATCTAAGTACTTCACATCGTTTTTCATACTTATTTAGAAAGATCAAACAATGTTTTAAAAATTTTAAGTACTTGAAAAAGTTAAACAAAAAAAAAAAAAATCCTAGATGAACTCATGAATTCTTAATTTTTTTTTTTACTATTTAAGATAAGCAAATAACTATTTCTCTTTAAAATTTTTATTACATAATTATTCAACTATTTATGTTAAATGTGATGAACAATTTTAATTAGTAAACATAAGTAAAATTATATTTGAAACAAAAATTTTTACTCTAAAATTTTCCTTTTTATTATATAGTATTATAGACTTGTCAAATAATTAGTATTCATCATTTAATTTAATATTAGTATTAATTCTGTATTTAATACTAAATAATAAAAAATGATTAGTATAATATACAAACTAACAAATTTGACTAGTATAAGTATTAATTATTTTATTTTATATTAATATTACAATTTTAATTAGAAGAAGTATTAAATTTTTATTTTAAATAGTTAATATAAATATTAATTAAAAATGAGTAGTAATTATTAATTAATATTAAATTAGAACAAAGTGTTACTTTTGTACTTTTACTAAAATGGGTGAAAATAGAAAGATTTTTTTTTCATATGGGACAAGAAAACAAAACTAAATAATAATAATATATTCTAAAATTTTGTCCTCTCTTTTATATTTAACTAAATATTAAAAGGATAAAAGTAGTTCAATATCTATCCACTTTTATACTTTCATATGTCATTAGGACCGATCTATGGGATAAACATGACAATTTTGGACCTGGACAACCCCTCTCCATAGGACAACCTTCCATACCCTTTGATTTTTTTAGTACCGATCCAACCCAAATTCAAGTTAAATTTATATATTTTTAATAGGAATAAAGGACAACCAAAATTAGTTCCATCGGCAACCCAAATCCCGAGTCGTACCTGTAGGTCAATTGCAGTCATTCAAACAGCCCATTTGACATAAAATAAGGTTTGTTATTGCATGTATTGGATCATAATTTATGATTATATTTTGGGTATTATGTTATGAAAAAAAAAGGCTAAATTTTAACTTGATACTCTCAACTATCCAAAGTGTTCAATTTGATACCCCTCAACTTTAACAGGTGTTAATTTGATTCTCTGGAAAAAAAAAAAATCAAATTATCCTTCCCCCCATCTCTCCTCCCCTCCCCCCCCCCCCTCTCTCTCTCTCTCTCTCTCTCTCTCTCTCTCTCCAGCACCCCCCCCCTCACTCTCCTGTCTCGACGACCGGAGGGGAGGGGGGGGGGGGGGGGGGGCAAAGCAGCAGCGGGGTCGTGCTGGCGGAGGCGCGCACGAGGGGGCGGCGACGCGCGATGGAGGGATGCACGTGGGGGTGCAACGCACGGGAGGGCGGGGGGGGGGGGGGGGGGGCGAAGGCGCGCACGCAGGGGTCGACGCGCGAAGGACGCCGCACGCAGGGCGACACGCGGCGGGGGAGGGAGGGGGTTGCCGGGGAGAGGGGGGGGGGTTCGTCGGAGTCGGCCGGAGAAGGAGGGAGGGCGGGGTTCGTCAGTAGCCGGCCGGAAGAAGAGGGGATGGAGGAATATAGATATTTTTGTCTTCTTTTTAATTTTGGGTATCAACATAATTTTTTTTATATAGTTGAGAATATCAAGTTAGTACCTATCAAAGTTGAGAATGTCAAATTAAATATTTTGGATAGTTGAGGGTATCAAATTATAATTTAGCAATAAAAAATAAAAAATCAACAAATATAGCAACTCGAAAACTAGTAAAAGAGTGAAGCTATCAACAGAACTTGTGTGGAACTTGGAATCTCTGTAATGAAAGGGCACAAGTAGACGTCAGGAGAATTTGCTATAAAATGGCATAGAAAAATGAACACGTCAACTAACTATCCAGATGGATCGGGTCCGTGATGACCGTAAGGCGTAACTAGACCCGATCTCTTTACAGCCCCCAAACTCACGTAATATGCTCCTTCCTTACTTTTTACACGTGACTATCACGTGAGGGAGAATAGTTTCTGGAAGGACGAGACGGAAAAAAAAGTAACCGTTGGTTTCCGGGCCCCACCCCGTTTCCCACCGCCAAGTCAATCCCTTAAGAAAACGTAATAAATATATTATAAGTTATGCTATTTTTAGTAAATACCAAAAAGAAAAGGATAAATAAAGCTCCGACGGAGACTTGGAGTGCCAGTTACCGAGAGAAGAAGAAGACAAAGCTCAACGGACACGTGGCCGTATAAAAACCAGTATTACATTTGCTCAGAAAACTCTGTTTCATTTGGGGTAAATGCATCATTTGCACCAATTGATTATACCATAGGCATTTTGAAGTAATTACTTAAGCTTATTTGCTTGATTTGTTGTCATTAGATAAATTTCGGAGATAGGTCTTCTATAAAAAGAACTTGATCCAGAAAATTTCTGGCTTATTTGTTTTACTCTAAATTATATAACTATAAATGTCTTATATGATCCAAATAAAAAAAATTATTTATATTTAACCCTCCTACCCACCACCACCACCACAATTCTAATTGCTAATTCTATTTTTTCTTCATTTTTTTATTAGTGTTATATTCCATTTCTCACAAGACATTTTTTTGAAGAGTAACTACAAATACAAATAAGTAATTATGAAGGAATAGGAAGGGGGATGAGGTAACACTAATAAAAATGAATATGGAAAGGAGGGAAAGATAGCACTAATAAAAATAAAAATGGAGGGGAGAAAAGAAAAAAATAGGATTGACAATTAGAATGGAGAGATAAATACAAATAACTCTAAAAAAATTTATATTGTTCAAATTAGAAAATGAAAAAGTAACTATACTTTATCTACACAATTTCAAAATTTAAGACTGAAGAGAATAATCATTTGTTAATAGTCGATACAAATTTCATCTAGTTGATCCAAATAGTTTATAATCAATACTATTGCTTAATATTATAAGTTTAGATATGAAAATCTTACAATAATAAATACACATATATATACTACTATGGAAAAAGTTTTCAACGCAAACTTTTTTTTTTCCAAATATACTCTTGTATATATTTAATAATTAAATTATTCATTAAAATTAATAGGAACATCTAGATAATTACGATAATATCCTTTCTAAATAGACTTACATGCATATATATATAATATTATATATACTAATATAATAATAAATTTATAATAATTAAAAATAGTTGTCTTTTAATTTTTTTAACTAGTCTTATTAAATATTAGAATAATTACAAAAATATTTTAATCTTTTTACTAATAACCTATAAAATACGAGCTTTGCAAGTACATATATACTAGTTGAGAATAATAAAATATTGGCTAATGACTAAATGATCTAATAGAACTAAAACCTAAAAAAATTCAATGAGAAACATAATTCGCACATAAAACACCAAGAATTGAATTAAATTTATTGTTATTTCTACAGTAGAATATAACTATTTTATGAATACCAAATAAACAATGAACTCAACTGGCTCCTGTGGTCAGCGAGAAAAGCTATAACCTCTCTGGCTAGACGGAGGTCTCAACGCATCGTGCGTAAATTTTCGTACGTATCGTCGGACATCTAAAAAAAAAGAAAAAAAATAAACCTAACCAAAAGGTAACTAATATATTAAGAATTCACGTACAAATTTACACGGAGCAAATCTGCAAAACCAAAACAAACCAGCGGCCTCCACGCAAAACATATCCCACACCTGACAATAGGATGACGTGTCGGTTACCCGAATCCTCACGTGCTCCCCGCCGCCTCGAATTCCGGGACGCTGTCCTCCGAGCCAGCTAGGCTCGGACAGCCGTTTGCAACTCCGAACCTGAACCCCGAAACCAAAAACTCGACAACACTCCCCGAACCGGAACAACGTCCTACGCGTCAATTCCATTCGCCGACAACCCCAGTCAAACTACGGTCACTAAAATTCTGGGTGTGTATAGAAAAAAACCCCACTCAACAAAAACAAAACAGAACACTCTCTTGCTTCCTTCTCTCTTCTTTCTTTCCTAGTTCCCAGAGTGCATCACTACTCTACTCATTTCTCCTTCACCACCAAGCCAAAATCATCAGCACCACTGCACCAGCAGCAGAAAGAAAAGAAAAGAAAAGAAAAGAAAAGAAGAGAAGAGGAAAGAAAAGCTAAATAAAGTAGCTAGCTTCTTCCCCAAGTTCGTCTCTCTCTCTCACCATTAATAGCATTCACGCCATTCATTCCGACCACGAGAAAGCAAGCTGTAAGCCCCAACTCTTTCTTTATAACAAGCCTAATCTTCATCTTGTACTTTGGAAACGAGAGGCTAGCTAGCAATGGGGTTTCGGATAGTTCTCATGTTCTCGATGTTACTCCTCTCGTCCTCGTCGATCCTGGACCCGGCCGACTTCCTCGCGCTGCAGTCGATCCGCATGTCCCTCTCCGACCTCCCCGGCTCCAACTTCCTCCAGGCCTGGGACTTCACCTCCGACCCCTGCGCCTTCCCTGGCGTGTTCTGCTCCTCCGACCGCGTCGTCGCGCTCTCCCTCGGCGACCCCCGCGCCGGCTCCCCGGGCCTCACTGGCCGCCTCTCCCCCGCCCTCGGCCAGCTCTCCGCCCTCTCCGACCTCTCCCTCGTCCCCGGCCGCGTCTTCGGCCCCCTCCCCGACTCCCTCTCCTCCTGCTCCCAGCTCCGGTTCCTCGCCCTCGCCAGCAACTTCCTCTCCGGCCCCATCCCGGACTCCCTCTCCTCCCTGGCCCACCTGAAGACCCTCGACCTCAGCTTCAACCTCCTCTCCGGAAAGATCCCCCCGCCGCTGGCCTCGCTCCCCTCCCTCTCCAACCTCATTCTCTGCCACAACCGCCTCTCCGACTCGATCCCTTACTTCCCGGACTCGTCCCCGCTCGTCCGGCTCGACCTGAAGCACAACAACCTCTCCGGCCAGATCCCGCCCCTCCCGGCCACGCTCCGCTACCTCTCCCTCTCCTCCAACGTCCTCACAGGCCACGTCGACTGGGTCCTCCCCAGGCTGACGCGGCTCAACTACCTCGACCTGAGCATGAACCGGCTCGCCGGCCCCGTCCCGGCCTGCGTGTTCGGCTTCCCGCTCGACTCGCTCCAGCTGCAGCGCAACGCGCTGGTGGGCCCCGTGGCGCCGGAGGGGGAGGTGAGCGTGCCCGTGGTGGACCTGAGCTACAACAGGCTGAGCGGGTTCGTGTCGCCGCTGCTGGCGTCGGTCGGGAGCCTGTATTTGAACAACAACAGGTTCACGGGCGCGGTGCCGGCCCTGTTCGCGGAGCGGCTGGTGGGGGCCGGGATGCGGGTGCTGTACCTGCAGCACAACTTCCTGACCGGGATGGAGATCAGCCCCGCGGCGGACATCCCCGCGAGCAGCTCGCTGTGCTTGCAGTACAACTGCATGGTGCCGCCGCTGGACACGCCGTGTCCGCTCAAGGCCGGGACGGCGAAGACCCGCCCGTCGGCACAGTGCCCGGAGTGGAGGGCGTGAGGGAACGAATCTGGTAAGGAATTCTTTTATTTGTTGGCGGTTTTTTTTTTAATATATATATGTTTTTGTCATTGTTTTGGGAAGGAGAACAGAAAAAGAAAAAAAGAAGGTAGAAGAAGAATTTGTGGGTTTTGTTCAGGAGGTATTGGTGCATTTTTTGTGTGTGATCACTGTGGTCATTGTAATTTTTGGGCTTGGGCTTTACATATGGTTATGAATGATGTGCATATATATGGGTGTTCGAATGTGGTTCTGTCGGATTGGAGTTCCATGTAATCTATGGAATAGTATGGCATCATGGTCAAATCGTAAATGTAGTCCATCTCTTCGTTTGCCAAATAGATTTGTGAGGACTCAGACGTGCGCCGCGGTTTGGTGGGTCTCCCGTCTCCGGCTAGTAAAAATTCCAATTCTGGACATGGGTGGTTCGTGGAATCAGAATCTTAGAAAATAAAGATGATATATTTACTATGTATGTTTGAATATCAAAAGAAAATGTAAAATCTGGTCTGAAATTAGATAAAAAACGAAATAAGTTTTCAAAAATTAGTGGTAGCTCTTATGTTCCGCCGCCGCATCCGTTAACGGAAAAATAGAATGTCAAAAAATCTGCCATAAACATTGGCAGAAAAACAGATGTTTGTTGTAGCCCATTTTTAATTGACGAAAACGAATATGAGCTAGTAACGACTGTTCATATGTTGTTCTCCTGCGAACCAAGCAAACAAGGTGTGGATCTTTAATGGTGTTGGTATCGAGATTTAGCGAAGCTGCACAACAGCTTCTGCTACAAAAGCAAAGATTGCACTAGTTTATCTGTTAATCTTCAATCTTTACAGAGAACTGAAAGCAGTCCAATGCAAAATGTCTGAAGGGAGCATAATGGTTTTGTCCAGTCAAACATGATATATTTATGTTTGAGAAAACGTCCACTAAGTGTGGATATCATATTCTAGGCCTCGTTTGGTTCGCGGAAAGAAAATGAAATCAATTCCTTGTTCTTTTCCTTTCTTTGAGAAATTACAATCACTATTCATTTTCTTTTCCAGTGTTTAGAAATGCCAAGAAAATTTGAAGAAAAAATGAACTTCCTATAGTGGAAAAGTGATTTCTTGGTTGGGTGGAAGGAATCATCTACCCCACTATTTTCCTTTCCTATGGGAATTATTTTCCTTTTCTCATATTTTTCTTTGACACCCAAACATAGAAAATGAATCACATTCCCTCTCCAATGCCAAGATTCCGCGAACCAAACGAGACAAAAGGTGCTCATATCAGGTTTTAGTAGCAACAGCTGCTGCTACAAAAGCAAAGACTGCACTACTTTACCTGTTAATCTTCATCTTTACAGAGAACTGGAAGCAGTCCAATACAAGATTGTCTAGAAGGGCACATAATGGCTTTGTTCAGTCAAACGTGATAGTTATCTCACTACGAACAACCTGAAAAAAATTGAAAGTAATAGTTCAGAGGAGAATTCTCAAAGTAGTCAAAAGACTGCAATTCTAATGAAATTCCTGCAATCTATAACGACAACTTAACCTTTTTCCCCTGATCTTTGGGTAGATGGATGGACCACTTGAGATCATGTATCATAATCTCATCATGCACAAAACACTGAAAGTTCATCGGGTTTACGATGGCATCATAATGCTCCGTTTATTTGCTCGAAAATATATGTATTATCAATCGCTCATTGTGTCAATGTACTGTAACAGACTTGGCCACTGGCCGTAGCTCACTCATTTTAAGCCTCCCCATTGTGTGTTCCAGTACCTATGTACAAACTTTAACAATGATAAAATGTTCTTTAAGCCTTGTACAAACTTACAATTATAAAATGTTCTTTAAGCCTGGGCTGATCATATAAGAAAAGGCTTCTGTCATTAACCGAGTCATACAAAGTAAACTTAGAGATATATGGCACGAAACATCCTATCGTCAATTCCGCCCCAGCTTCTCCTAGTCAAGACGGGAACTGCATTGTTTCCCGAGAATTCCCACCTAGCAATCATGCCATCCCAAGAAGAGCTGACAAGCATAGGGTAATAAGGATGCCAACTACAATCCCTTACAGTTGAGTCATGGCCGTCAAGGCATGCAACTTGGGCTCCAGTCACCTGAAAATTTAAACAGCATAAGCTATGGTTAATATTATACAAGCGATTCTTTATATTACTTGCTGAATTCTTACAGTATACAAGCTGGGGCTGCTAGTCATGACTCTTGGTCTCATTGAAAGCTATACAAAATATTGTTAAGAGAGAAAATGTATAGATGTATAGTCCAACATCGGATAGGCTGTAATCTTACGGCTAGCCATCAAGTATATATACCCCATGGTGGCTCACATACCAATATAGATTTACATTTCCACTCATCTAAACTCTGACATGGTATCAAAGCCTTCTTGCTAAAACTCTCAATTCTTAAATAATAATAAAAAAGTCCCAAATTCAAAAATCCCCAATAAGAAGTAGAATTAAAATCCTGGATTTAGAAATACTAACATGGACTCTGATTCGAGCCACTCGATCGCCAGAATTCCTCGCCAAAATCCTAGATTTTTCTGGGGAGACGAGTTCTACATGATCGTTTGTTGTTCTTCTTATCCAAAGTTCGTCTTATCCAACAATTGAAGGAGCCATTTCCGAGTGTTGTCGAGCCTCATCGTTCCTCTTCAAGCCATCTCCGAGCATATCCGAACGTCGTCAACACCAAATATGGTCATGAAGAGTTGCTTCAGAGCAACAACTTTGAGTTTGAACTCTAGATCATTGTTCTTGACCGAGCTTGTCCTCACAGCTTGACCGAGTTCGTGTTCTTGATTGAGCCTTCCCTTCTTCTTCTTCTCTGGACCAATCGAAGCGAGAAACCCTAACCCTAAAAAAAATTCGTTGTTTTTTCTTTTCAAAAAGGAAGAAAGAGAGGAGAAATATGCTTTCTCCTCCTCGATTCTCCATCATTCGAGTAGTTGTTTACTCGTGGTGATTTTGATTGTTCGATCTTTTTTTTTTATCATCACCATTGATTATTCTTGCCACGTGTCACCATAGCGACAGATCCACTCTTAGTGATATGAGCCATTGATTCTTTATTAGTTCTTCATGCACCCATTTTTTTTCTCCATCCACTATTTCACTTTCCCCTTGCCCACATGTTAGTCTATGTTTGAGACTTCCTTTATACATACTTTGTGCACTACAGGCCACCTGTCAACATTTTCCTATACGGTTCTTTGAGCATCTTATTTGAGTAGTCATGGCCAACATGTTACTCATTGTATGAGTATGTTTGTTTGTATGGAGGGCATTTAAGACTTTGTATGCTTGTGAGAGGATTGGGTTGTATGTGTAGTGTTGAGTAGCACTTGTGTTTGTGTTATACTAGACTCGTAGTGCGTTGTCTTCGAGTTGTGTGCGTTGTACGGTAGGTGTTGTGTTCTATTGTGTCAGTCATGACGTTTGTTATGGATCTGACTACTACGATCGAGTCTTGCTTTTGCATCATCTTGAAGGACCCGAACTACAGAGTTTGAGAGTTGGCTGTCAAATCCATCTAAGGGTCATTGCTTATGGCGATATGTTGACGGTACAATCCCACGTTGAACTCGTGCTACTGAGGAGGCTATTGCAACATTTCAGAGTCGTCTAGATACATGACGTATGATGAGCATAGAGCTAATGATTTTTCTATCGGTCTCACCCATTATTATGCTACAGTTTGCTCCGTATAGGCGTGTACTACACCGGTTACCATGTAAGGCCACCTCCAGCGAAACTTCACCCAACATGACAGTGCTTATGAGTACCAACTGATTCAAACTGGTCGTTCTGTTAGTCACGATGATTGTATAATCCGGCAGTTTCATGTCTATATGATGGAACTTTGGAGTCAGCTTGCCCTTATGGAGACGGTTCCTTCTGATATTCTATCATTTCATACTACATGGATGTTCTAGCATATCGAGATCGACAAAAAAGATTATATCAGTTGGAATTTTAGTATTTTACAAACTGGTTTTAGGAAATGTTTTACCTTAGCGGATTTAATCACTTCCAAACCCATTAGGCACAATTCTTGGCCCAAATATATGGGTTTTTTGCTAGAAATTTAGGAATAATAAGTACTAATTACAACTAGTCCAGGAGATTTTTTTTTAATTTTAATTTACTACTATTTATTTTGATTGCATTGATGTTATTGGGTTGGGTCAGCGGGTTTACTAAGGATTTTCGCCTTAAACCTATTCTAAGAATCTATACCCAGACCCCTTGGTTTCATTTTTCAAACCCTAAAGTCATCCATATACTACCCTATATTTTTGACAATTTTTTATCCTTTAAAATTGACCAAAAACCTCGAGTTATAAAAGGCTAAATTGCAACTTGATACCCTTAACTATTCGAATTTTTCAACTCGATACCCTCAACTTTGATAGGTACTAACTTAATACCCTCCTCCAACTAATATTTTCAACTTGGTACTCTCTGTCAGTCCAGCGTTAAGTTTTTCGTTAGAAAGGGAGACACTAAACTACCCTCCTCTTCCCTTCCCCCAACCTACAGCCCCCCCCTCCCCCCCAACCCACCGCTGCCACCCCCCTTCCCCCACCCCCCGCGACCAACCCCCCTCCCGTCGGCGGCTGTGCACCCCCCCCCCCTCCGGTTGCCGATGCCGGAGAAAGAGGGAGGGCTGCCAGAGAGAGAGGGGGAGGGTATTTTTTTTCTTCTTCGATTAACACCATTAGGAGAAAAATGGAAAGATGGTATTAAGTTGATGCCTATCAAAGTTGAGAGTGTCGAGATCTTTGATATAAAATTTATTAAAATTATTTAGCACTAATTTAAATTAGAACTAGATTAATATCGATTCAAACTAATTTGTTTTATTTGGAAACTTTTATTGGTAAATTAAAAATCATGATGGAAAAGTGTAAGAACTTTTTTAGGAATATTCAAAATAAATTTAGTGAATAAATTCAAATATAAAATATATTATTTGTGTAATTTTTGTAGATCTATTTGATTTTTAGACATAAATTATTAGTAGAAGCCCAATTAACGGATTTTAGACTTGTTTTAGAGTGTTTACCGTAAATTCCATAAACGGTAATTAAAAATACCATAAAAACTTGAAAATAATCAGAATATTATTTAGATTGGACTTTTTTGATGTTTTAGTATTGTTCTGGTGACTTAGATTCATGAAATTAGTAATCTCTCTTAATCTTTGTCATTGAGCTGATATACGATTAATAATGTTATTTGTGATTAATAAATCTAAAATCAGGTCCAGTCCTGAGGGGGCGACTGCGCAGGGCTCAAATTCAAGAGGGCACAAATATTCGAGTAAGTAAGAAATTGCTTTATAAAGCCAAATCTCCCAACCTATGTGTCCTCTTTCTAGTGGGTAAAATTTGTACCGTCACGTCATTCTCCTCATCCACGCCACATTCAGAGATAGAGCAACAATGGTTAATACTCGATCCCTCCTCTTTCTCCTCATTTCGCCTCTACTCGCCTTCAACTTCGTCATAGCCGCCTCCAAGAACAATCTCGAACATGACGACGACGACAAAGACCTCAGCTTCCTTGACGACGAACCAACTCCTTACTCCGATCACGATGATGAAGAAGGATTCGATCAAGAAAGATTTGAAGGCTACGAGGACCACCACGACGACGACGGAGAGGAGGCCTTCGGCCGGAGATCGATGACAAGGACGTAGTCATCCTTACCGGAGGAAACTTCAGCCACTTCTTGTCCGGAAAGAAGCACGTCATGGTGGAGTTCAACGTCCCTTGGTGCGGTCATTGCTAAGCCCTTGCGCCCGAGTATGTTGCTGTCGCTACCGAGCTCAAGGGGGTGCAGGAGGACGTCACGCTCGCCAAGGTGTACGCCACCGACGAGAACGAACTGGCGGAGAAGTACGAGGTCTAGGGCTTCCCACCATCATCCTCTTCATCGTCGGATCCACATCCCACATCCCGCAGGAAGGACCAAATAACATTCTATCTTCTTCTAATTTAGGCTAGGGTTTGTTTTTCTGGTACTCTCATTTCCTTTGCTTGCTAATATTCCTAAATTGTAAAGCCTTTGGAGATATTTTGATGATTGCAAAAGAGTCTCACTGTGTATATGCCATTGCTTTTTAATACAGGGACTTCATCAACAACTTAAATATCCCTATTCACATGATATCATGTTAACATATTTGTACAAGGGTGGGAAATCCTGCTAAAATAGCAAAATGGTCATAAAGAAGATACTTCAACTAGGTGAAAGTGTTATTGCTCGGTTACAGAAAGGAGTTTGTTCAGGGCCTCATTCTTAGTCTTCGTCCCGGGCCCTCAAGAACATCAGACCGGCCCTGTTTAAAATTTTAATTAAAATTGGTTAAAAATTTATGAAAATTCTAGACTATAATATAGACTATTTTAATTCATAGCCTGGTTAATCAATTCCTATTTAGCATGTTTGCAATATAGACCGAATTGTGTCGTTTAGACTAGAACCCTAGTAAAATCTATAAAATTCAGAATTAAATCCTAGTTAGTTAGATATATCTTGTACCTAAATTAGTTAGAAGATACGACATTACGGTTTATTAGTAATAGCTATTATTGGTAGTTTTACCCTTTTTATGACGACTGTAACATCTTTTCGGACGTAAACGTTTCACGAAAGTTGCAATACTCAATCTTACAATCATATAATAATAATAATAATAATAATAATAATAATATATTATTGTGATTATGTGCTATTGATTAATTTAAAGAATCATGTTTCATTAGATTGTGTATGTTCTTTGTTAGTTAGTCTATGCTAGCTTTGTTCTGCGAATGAAAACCATGAACATCTATGAATGTAAAGATTAAAGTAAATGATTTTGATGCCAAAATAATCGAGATTGAACTTGAGTGAAATCAGTGAACGTAAACAAACCATAAAAAGCGTAATTGAGGACAAGATGGGGAAACAACCATACAATATGCACCACCTTGGGGATTTAGTAAGTGATAGATTGATCAACCAAAAGTACTTACAGGGATTGCTAGCGGCCTAGCTATCTGGGGAATGGAGCATGCGTGCTCAGGGCTTATTGCCAAGTGTTATTTAGTGGAGCCTTGCGGCCTGGTTCGGGTAGGTGTTGAATAGAGTGTGTCAATGATCCCCAGATATGGTTTGGTTTCCAAGGAAGCATGGTGGGGATAATATGTTCATTTCAAATTAATAATAAAATGGAAAAGCATAGTACAAGATTATGATAGTATCCCTGACATGTAATAGTAGATGAAATTACAAATTTACCCCTGCATTTTAAAACGGAGTGATATAACTCTTTAACTCGTTTCAGTGATGAATTACAGTTTCATTATAATGCCATTTTAAAGTATCTTTCCTTTTGATTTTCCTTGACCCAATCACTTGCAGTGTTCGTGATCTAACGAACCTGGACTTAGTCTGTCAGTTTTAGAGAAGGACACTAAGCCCGTGGAAACTCTGAACGAAGACTAGTTTGTGGACACATTGTAAGGTTGTTATAGCTGATGCGACTACTTCTGATATCTCATCTGTAGCCGGCACTTCTTCGACATCATCTTAACACTCATCAGTCACATTTCAACAATTTTTGAGTATGTTTCAGATGTCCTGTTATTTGGACATTGCCTCTAATAGTTCCATTTTTACTGCTCTTGCAGATATATCTTCTTCCTCCTGGATTCTAGGTTATGAGCTTCATAACAGATGACTAGTGATGCTTTTAGATTTAGCAGTATTATACTTGCTCATTCTGCGTCTGTTGGCACGGCTGATGCTTGTTGGTCACGGATACTTGTCTGCTTTACCACACTTTACCACTCTTGATATTTATATTATTTTATTCTCCGCCTCTTCTTGCATTATACACGATCCTCACATGAGGATGATTGTTGGGACGGGACATAGGCACGATGGTCTTTACTACATAGATCACCTTAAACTCATGTTGCCCACAGCTGCCATTGGTGGCTTACACCTTGCTAGACCGCCTTTCGTGTGTGATGTCTGGCACAGGAGACTAGGTTATCTCTCCCTTTTAAGACTTCAGTTCTTGTCTTCTTAGGTGTTTTAGGGAAGAACTCTACAAAGTCCCTAACACTTTGTGCTGGTAGTATTCATGGTCATCATGTTGCTAGTCCTTTTTCATTGAGTGATTATATTTCTACTTCTCCTTTTGATCTTGTTCACTATGATGTTTGGGGATCCTCTCCTTGAGGATTTAGTAAGTGATAGTCCCTAACTCCAGTATTATGTCATTTTTGTTTATGACCATTCTCAAATCACTTGGCTTTATCATATATCTTCTAAAGTCTAAGGTCTTCTCGAAGTATCTTGAGTTTGCGAAGATGATTGAGACTTATTTATCTTGCAAGATCAAGATATTTCGTTCAGATTCAAGGGGAAAGTACACATCGCGTTAGTTTCATAACCATCTTGTTTCACACAGGTTGCTTGTACAGTTTTCTGGTCATGTTTATCTGCAGAATGGGGTTGCAGAGCATCGTTATCGTTATATCATTGATGTCACTAGGGCTCTGATCTTGTCAGCTTTTGTTCCTCAACTTTGGGCAGAAGTTGTGTGTACTAGTATATTTTTTATCAACAAGATTCTGACTCATGTTGTTGATGGTGTCTCCTTATCAGCAAATATATAGTCTTGCTCCTCATTATTCTATACTGTGCGTCTTTAGTTGCACTTGTTTTATTCAGTTTTCCTCGACTAAGTGAGACACGTTGTCCTACATGCCTGTTGCTTGTGTGTTTTTCCGGTATAGTCCTTAGCACAAGGGCTATAGATGCTATGATCTAATTGCCAGACGTTTTCGCATCTCTTGTTATGTCTTTTTTTTGGCTGATGATAAAGGCACTACAAAATACACTTGGGGCTAGCCCATTAATGAATGAAGTTTACTCATACTAGCCCAACCTCCTCCCAAACCCCCCAAACCTCCACCACCGGAGCCCTCCTCCTCCCTTTCTTTAGTTGCCGGAGCCCTCCTCCTCCACTTCTTCCATTTGAAACCTAAAATTTTGCAATCTCCATCTCCTCAAATTCCAACCATTAATCGATGGCTCCCAAACTCTCAAAAGAATCAAGGTACAATTCTTCGTCCTCCTTGTCCTTCTCAATTTTTAATAATTTCTATTGCATTTCGAAAAAAATTCAAAAATTATCTTTCCAATCTTAAAATTATAGTCCTGAATGTAGTTTCGGATGTAGTTTCGACGTATTTCTGGAGTCTCGAACCCGATTTTAGGACATACAAGTTAGAAATTCCTCGAACGTTCGAGACAGAAATATGCCGGACTGTAGACATTTCTACAGTTCTATATACATTGTGGACTGTTGAAATATCTGCAGTCCTGAATGTTCAATTAATTTTGGGATGTTAAAATATATATCTTTTTTGTCTTTATAGTCACGACCCTCGGAAGGACATTGAGGATGAAGGTATCATAAGAAGACGCCCTACTGCGTCGATGCGTAAGGAACGCAATATTCAGCGTACTGTTGAGACAGCCCTCACTATCCTCGACCCCGAGGCACCCCCTCAAGTTAGGAAACGTCGACCGAAGAAGACTGTAACTCGTTCGAAGAGACGTGCTCCTAGTACTTCTGGTTCTTCTTCCTCCTCCGATGAAGACATACGAACCGTCCAAAATCGGCCAACTGATGGTTCAGGACCTTCTCAGCATGCAGATAGTCCAGTCGAGACTCGGCCACCAACCCTCGAAAACCGGCCTACTGATGGTTCGGGACCTTCTCAGCAGCCATATAGTCCAGTCGAGACTCGTCCAAACGGTTGCTCTATGTTGCCGTCGATCGAGAACCATATTGCATACCAAATATGGAATAATCCGGTAAGTACATTACGTTATGATAATTTTATATATAGTTCTAAGTTCTAAGTTCATCCAATTATTTATAGATAACTACATTTAATATATAGGTATAAGTTCATCCAATTGTTTACTTTTCAGGAGAGTTCTCGTATGTTAACGGTGATCAACCACGGCAAAAAGTGCAATACATGGGGTTTGAATTTTTCGGAGACGATGTCAAGGCTAAAATAAATCCCACGGTTTACAAAATTTGGGTAACTACTTATATACGACGGTAGACAATGTACTCATATCAGCATTTGTAGAAGAATGCCATCCAGAAACCAACACTTTCCATCTCCCAAACGGGGAGTTAACGATTACCCTGGATGACGTCCATCATATATTGGGACTTAGGGTTGATGGTCGAGTCATGATGAATCACACTTTTGACGAATCGAGCATTGACTTTTACGACCATATCGTGGATTATGTATCAGGCTGTCTGGGAGTTGATGCGATGAGTTTTACAACCCTTCGAGACTTCAAGAAGTCGTACGAACTTCCTTTCAAATATGTGGAGGAGACATTCGATGATCCGGACTCCGAAGTGGATAATAGCGATAATGTGGCATGTGGATATATGCAGTTCATCTTGGGGGCTGTCGGCATTAAGGATAAGTCTGGAACGTCGATACATGCTAAATATCTCCTAAATTTTGACGACATAGACACGGTGGAAGAAATATCTTCGGGAAGCAGTATACTAGCATACCTTTATCGCGAGCTTGGTGCGGCATCCCGCGTCGGTTCCAAGACAATATCCGGATGCCATACTCTACTCCATGTAAAGATATATCTTTGTCAACTTGTATACATAATAGAAAATTTTGTTGTAATTTTTTTGACTATTTTTTTTTAACTTGGTTACGTGAAGGCATGGATATACGAGCACTTTCCAACCCTGAAGCGGACTAAAATTAACCGAGGGTATGACGAGCACCTTCCTAGAATGTGCGGATGGAAGTCAACTAAGGAAGATGCCAAACGTCCACACACATTGGCCACCCTACGGAATGCACTTGAAGATATGACGATAGAAGAGGTGAATTGAGACCTAATTTTTTTATGTTTGATAATAATTTACTAAATTACGTTATGCTAAATTTCATGCGTTGCAGATAGTTTGGAATCCATATTGTGATTTGCGATAGAGTATCCGTCCATTGCAACCAGTCGCTTTATATCACGGTCTGATAAATTGTCATGAAATCGAGGAGCCTTATATGCCTGATAGAGTGCTCCGTCAGTTTGGCTACGTACAAACAGTCCCGAAGCGCACATTGAAAATGATAAGTGCTCCGAGAGGTACAAAACCCCTAAACTATATTCCTGCGGCGTTCAACTGGGTTCGAACTTCTTCACTGAGTGACAACGTTACATTATTAGAGAAACTGAACGACAAACAACAGTAAATATGACGGAATGTAGCGACGACTACCTCGCCTACTACGCTGGTGTCGGACTACCTACGTTGTTCAAACGCGGAGGCGATATTGTGCGTGTAACATCAGATCTCCCCGCCAAATCTGTCTTGTATACTGCATTGGTCAAGATGGTGAGGCAACCAACTTTCAGTTTGAAGATATGTAAATGTTTATAACCTAACAAATTTTATGAATTGTCATCAATAGGCTAGGAAAGCAAAGAAGTTGGGAAGAAGCCTCGTCAGTTGCCAGGGTGCGAATTATATGAAAATCAATGAGGAGCTACAACACATCGACAACACTGAAGATTTTTCTTTCTTAGAAAATAGGGAGCAACGTACAAAGAGGCGGCATGAAGTTTAGGCCATGTTTCAATTGATATGAAACTTTGCTACGTTGCTACAGTTTGTGTTTCGAGTTTTTTTGGGTTGTAATCTGGACATGTTAAACTTTGAAGTTGGCTGTAACTTTGTGTTTCGATTTTTTGATTGGTTATGTTTTGTTTAAGTTGACTGTTCTA
Source organism: Iris macrosiphon (assembly GCA_036927795.1). Classification (NCBI taxonomy): domain Eukaryota; kingdom Viridiplantae; phylum Streptophyta; class Magnoliopsida; order Asparagales; family Iridaceae; genus Iris; species Iris macrosiphon. The sequence goes on from JAYESA010000005.1 coordinate 273,820,603, forward strand.
GTTTTGACTGGTTATTTTTGTTTATGGGAGTCATAGTTTTATACAAATGTGCAGAGACAGGGGATTAAAACTAGGACTAACTTATGGGACTGTCATAATCCTTGACAATCCTAGTTTTATATATAAATGTGCAGACGGGATTAAAACTAGGACTGTCAAGATTTTGACAGTCCTAATAGCTTATGAGACTGTAAAAATCATGACAGTCCTAGTTTTATACAAATGTGCAGAGACAGTGGATTAAAACTAGGACTGTAAAGATTTTGACAGTCCTAATAGCTTATGGGACTGCCATAATCCTGACAGTCCTAGTTTTATATATAAATGTGCAGAAACACTATCTATTGCACAACATACATGGACTGTAAAAATTTGGACTTTCAACACATATATATATATATATATATATATATATATAAGTTGGAAAAGATACCAAAGCTCAACATACAAGACTCATTGCACAACATACAGTACTTTATTTTATTTCTTTCATAGTCACTATCTATTGCACTATCACGCTACAAAAGTACAAGATGTTATATTCCATTTCTATCGCATACAAAATTACAAAATGATACAAAAGTATAAGATGTATCAATCGATTAGAATATGAAAGTAGTCCTTAGGCAAGATTTTGGGATCCTCCATCTTCATCATCTTCTTATAGCCAGCAATTGCATCCATGTAGAGTGTCGTCCATGCGATCGCTTCCTCCGGTGCGTGTTTATACCAAAGCGTAGAAGGTGGAGGAATAGGAGAATGACCGATCAACCTTGGGATGACAAAGTGTTGTCCGACAAGCCCTATTGAACAAAGATTGGATAGTCTGTGTCCGGCCGGGGGAGCGCACATTGGAAAGAAAGTATTGTTAATGCCTTCTGAGATAATTACAATAGGTATCTTATACCTATTAGAGAATACGTATGCAGCAGGCGGGACATCCATGTAATGATCCGGTCCGGTAACTGTGTCCGTACAATTGCTTGCCAACAAATCTCCAACAATTTCTTCGCCGAGTATCTACCTATAGAAGGGTAAACGAGACTCCAACTCCTCGTACAACTCTTCCCTAACCTGTCTCCATCCTGCTTCAACTGAATAGCCAAGATGTCTTGCGAGTGCATAAAATCCACAATAGCCATCCTTAGGAACATCAACAATAGACCAAATGAAATCCCGTATCTCAGGTAGAAAATTTTGAATGTATAGACTATATGAATAAGAGAAGTTATCTAAACCCTCCGCCGTGACTGCATCGTTCGTTTTCTGTTTCTTCCCCCTTCGAATAGTAAGCTTACTCTTTTTTTTCGAAATTACCACACTTTCGATAACCGACTTTGACTCAATTTGCTCTAAATTGCGTTCAATATGTTCAAACAATGATGGATCTCTTTTAGTTGACCCCACCTCCTTTTTTTGTGCTCTACTGATTCTTGAGTGTGGTCTTCCCTTAGGAGTTCGAACATATGGCTCTTGCAATCGAGTTGTTGCCGGGACTGCAATTTCTTGGATTTTAACCTCAATGGATTTTCTCTCCGGTTCCGATGCGACACACCACCTTGCGTGAAGGAGTTTCACTTGTGGCAAAGAAAAAAATCATCGTGAACTTCCACCGTCGGCATGATCGACAACTGTCTCCAACGTTGATCAACATCTATTGGAATAGGTATAGATTGACGACGATATTCGTTAATCTCATGTGCACAAGGAAGGCCGAGTGAATGTCGATATGAACAACCGCAAACCTCGGGATCATAACCAACGAACTTCGCCCTACCAATCTCCTCAAACAATAAGCCCAAGGCTTTGTGAGATACTACATGGATTAAAGCATCCAAGAGGTGTTCATGCTTGTATTCATGCTTTGCAATATTGAGGCTCGTCTTAAATGATGCTACAATCTCGTTCACCGTGGAAATAATCATCAAATGAATCGATTGCCAAACGGAGACAAAATTACCGACCGATGACCGTAGATATCTTTTTAAACTTGAGTGTGATCCTTCGACCCGGTTCGTAGTGATTGTGCCATAATGCTTCACCATGTTCGTCCATGCTAAGACGAATTGTTCTTTATGTGGTTCTAGCCAAGTATCTTTGATATAAGAAATACATGTCGGGTTACTCGTCTCCCACTTTTGTTTGAACATGTACCATACTGTGTCGTAGCTGTCTTTAGTACTTGCTCGCCATACAAGACTCCAATCACTGTTTCTTCGAAGCGAAGCTTGTCGATTTTACCGTCCAAATTTTCAAATTTTCTCTTGCATTGAGCTTGGATATTTCGATTTATATGCCAAGTGCATAGTAGTCTATGCACATGAGGAAATACAATATCTATAGCATTTATCAGCGCATATTCTCTGTCGCTAACAAAAACAGAGGGCTCTTTGTATCATGTGTAAAGGGATTGTAGTTTCCTCAACGCCCAAGTGTAATCCTCTACTGTCTCTCTTCATAAAATAAAAAGCGACTGAAAATATTTTTCCCGTAGACGTAAACCCAACAATGTGAAAAAGAGGTAACTAGAACTTGTTGGTCTTATATGTACAATCAAGGGCCAACACGTCTGCGAAGGACCTAGCCAAGTGTGTGCAATCAGGATGAGCCCAAAACAATGAAAGGAGTTCATCATTTTGTGGATGTCTTCTATGGTACTCCACATAGTGATGCTCCCCAAGCAACTTCAATACTTGCTGCATCGTCATTCTTCCTTTCATACTATTACATTTCGCTCTCGTTAAAGTATTATAGAACCTCCTCATGGTTGACTTGTTCTCATCTTCTTTTTGTCGCACGGCAGAATAAATTTGTTTGGGTGCAACTCCGGAAAGAAACAGTTCTTCAACCAACTTTCTCTCATCCTTGTTCAACCGTGCCACGTAGACATGACCCGTGTCTCTGGAATATGATGATTGTGTATTCCATTCTTAATTTTGACTATCCACTTCACATCTACTTATACAATCAACACCTTAAATAGACAACCACATTTTCTCGTCCCAACGTTTTTCTTAGGAATTTTTTTTTCAACACCACCTTTTTCCGATGCTGCCTGAACACACCTCCTCTTTCGCAGCCCAGCTCTAAATATTTTCGGTCCGGCCGAGATCTGATCGATCTTGCAATGACAATGACTATGTTATGTCGTCTTCCAACTTCTCTGCACCAATCTAATGCTTCTTCGTGGGATGCAAATCGAATATCCGTTGAGAATACATTCTCCACATCAACCCCAATAGCATAATGTACCACAACATCTGTACGAGGTTGGTCCTATAACCAATATAAAATAATATAAAAATTAATAACTTCAAATAATTGGCAGTCCAAATTAGAACTGTCACAATTTGTACAGATTAATGTATTGAGTAGACTGTCATAATTTTTACAGTCTTTAAGAAAATACGTTGGTCAACATTTTATCTTCAGGACTGTCAGTATTTTGACAGTCCACAGTCTATAGGACTGTCGAAATTATGACAGTCCTAAATTTATATACAACTGTAGAATTTATGACAGTCCTATATTTATATAGGACTGTCGTAGTTTATACAGTCCTTACACGATGACTGTTGACTATCGAAATAGGGTTATCATTTTACGTACCGTAGGTGCTTCGAAACAACCGACATGTTCTTCGGAAGGAGCGGAGTGCATATTTAATGGATTGCATGATCCGACTTCTTCTTCGAAGAGAATTTCATTTATCGCTCCTACAAAAGTCGAATAAAACTAAATAATTTGGTGACAATCGCAAAACTTATTCATCGTATGTTGTCGAAGACATACCGAAAGAATATTCGTTGGAGAATCACCAAATCAAAATTTTCTTCCACTTGGGACCACAACTATCAAATTCCAAAGTTAGGTTTAGGTTTTAAGACTTGGAGAAAATGAAAGATTTCTTCATTTGAAGGTGAAAAAGAAAGGAGAGATAATTTTTACTTATATAGGTTGGTGTGGGCAGCCCTAAATAAGTTTGAGTGGCAAACTTGTAATTTTAGGGAGAGAGGAATAGGCAACCCTGAGTGTATTTTGTAGTGCCCTTATCATAAACCCTTTTTTTCTGGAGAACTTTTCTAATTACGCTTTATCATGTCGTTGAGTTCCTTTATCACCATCAACACCCGAGCTTATTTTTCTTGATATCAAGACTATATTACCACCTGCTTCACTTGCTCCATCAACTCCGCCAAATCCGCCCACACGTCCTCCTTACTAGCTACAAGATCGCCCCATAAATATTGTTGTCTCTAATGTACCACTTGTCCACGTGAATCCCGGACCACCCATTGTACCATTTTTGCATTCTACCCGTCCGCATCGCTTTCCTGATTGTTTGACTCTTTTTACCACATTGACTAGTGCACTTTAGTCTTTTATTGCTACTACTTGTCGTCACTAGGAGCCCCATACGTATCAAGGGGCTTTCACTATTCCTGAGTGGTAAGTTGCCATGTCTAAGGAGTTACAGGCCTTGGAGCATACACATATATGGGACCTTGTACCCTACACACTAACACACCTCCTATTAGCTGCAAGTGGGTGTACAAGATCACAAGTCTGGCTGAGGGTACCAATGATACGTACAAGGCCAGGCTAGTTGTCCGTGGTTTTCTTCAGCAGTTTGGGATTGACTAAGATGATACCTTAGCTCATGTTGCTAAGTTGACTATTGTTTGGACTCTTCTTGTTGGTGCTTCTGTGTTTGGTCTATATCACAGATGGATGTGAAGATTGTATTCTTTACGATGATTCATTTTAGGATGTCTACATGAATTCTCTCGGTTTGCCTCATTTCTTTTGGACAGGTCTGTCATCTTCGCAAGGCTTATCCCACACAGGATAGGCTATAATCCAACTACTATATATATATATATATATATATATATATATATGACCTTTCAATCCGAAGACTAACTAGTGATTGAAGTAGAATGAAATATCAGAATTGTGTGTGTGTGTGTGTGTGGTGTGGGGTTACAAGATATTTGCAAAAATTTCCAGAGTTCCACAAGACTAAAAGCACTATGACTATAAACTGCCAGGTCTGTAACAAAGATGTTCACAAAACCAGGTTGGTCTTTACGAAAAACAGGCCAGCGTGTCGGCGATAATAACCTATAAAACAAGAGTAACATAACTGCAGAGAAAGGGAGAGGATTGACATTTCACATACCACATCATAAATATAAACAGAGTTGTCATGAGATCCTGTATAAATGTATCTTTGACCCGTGCTGCAATGAGACATAATAAAAGAATAAGTTAGATTGTCCTGGTGCTTTTTTACACACAGTATGAAGCAATTTTCATACTTGCAGAAGGTTTCTTGAAGATATTATGGTTCATATATTACTATTAAAATCACTTATCAGTATGCGCGATAACTAAACAGAAATGAGATATACCTTCATCCTACAAAAGATAATACTGAATCCAAACAAAAAGTAGAGATTTCCTTGCCTATAAGCAGGTGAGAAATAACAGCGTATGAGAGTACGCAATACTGAATGTCCTCGGTAAGTAGCTAGGGACTGGTCACATGGATGTTTTATTTGTTTAGCTTCAGGTGGGTACTCCATTGACCTGTAGTCCCAACCGGAAATTGGTGACCTGAAACTGCATAATCATTGAGAACTGTATCAGCAACTAAATACATGCCAGTGCTATGGTGTACAAATCAGAAGTCATATCCAGTATGTTCCCAAATCCAAGAGGCTCCAGTCAACTTAATGGGTCATCCTAATTGGAAGTCTCTACCGCTAATAGACAAAAAAAATTAAAAAAAACTATATAACCAAACTTACAAAGTTAAAGTTCACACTATCAGAAACTGTCCGATGACATTCATGGAATGAGTATAGAAGCATACAAACATTGTCGGCTTTCAAAGATACATGTTCCAACTTCCAAGTAGGCGTATATCATTATAATCAGTGTAAATTTAAAATTTTATACACCCTACAAATTACATACACTGTGGATATCCAATTTACAAGCCTATAATAAGCATATTTTTGAGGCAGTAGGATGTTAAATCCCTCCCTCTGATTCTTATACATGTGTGTTTAAGTTAATAGAGGTTTGATCAGGCTATGGTTTAAATTTTCAAGAAGTTATATAAGGTAGTCAACATACCTCTTTGGACTGGAAGATAGCTTTCGGATGTCCCAAAGTTTTGTAGTTTGATCCTTACCATTAGAGATAAAGTGACGACCATCACCCCGGCTGTCAATAAAGGTAATACCTTCTAGATGCCCTGTCAAGACCCCAGCCGCTTTCCCTTTCGATATAAAGCAACGCCGATCCCAAACCTGAGGACTAAATTACTTCATATCCGGAATTTGGTGGACATTATGAGATGAAAAATAGTTACAATAAAGAAAACCGAATTACACTAGCTTGAACATTTGTAACAGAACTAGCCACCATCATCTACTAGCACAGGCCAAAAAGAAATGAACTTCAACAAATAAGCCGAGGGTACATGTTGAAAGTTGAAACCTATATGTTACTTCAGGGAAATAATATATCCCTTAACCTATAAGGCCCTAATCAACTCAACACAAAATATAGCTCCTTCGGCAACTAAGGGTGTGTTTGGAATTGCTTCACTTATAAGAAAGTGCTTTTCAAGAACCACATTCTTAAACCACTTCTATAGGACTTATTCTGCACTAAAGGTGTTTGGTATATTTATGATGTAAAAGAACTCTAATAGAATTAAGAAAGTGCTTGGAAAGAAACAAGTCACTAACCAGTTTTTTTCAAGTGAAGTTTTATACTATTCAAGTAAATAACTCTACTAGAAAAGAAACCATTACACATAATTAAAAAGATAAATGTTCACTATGTTCTCTCCAATTATTGGCTTCGCTAAAATAAAAAAAGAAATTTGCAATAAATTTTATCACATTAAAAATTATGAAAAAACAACAACTAGATTGTATCTTCAAAGAGAGCACAAGATTTTATTAAGTTGAGACTAAACATATGAACTCTCATTACTTTCTTTCCAGTGGTGAAGGTTTCCACCATATGCATCTAAAGATAAAACAAAATTACATCAAATTTTACCAAATATAAAACTAAAGATTTTACACTTGAAGACACAAAATTTTCACAACCCTAGATTAGACGTGGGCTCTCCATTTACTTCCAACAGCTAATCTTTTCAACAGAAACCACTTGTCTTCATTCCAGCCACCTCATCAACCCCATGGCAGCACATTTAGTTCTCCCTCTACCCTCCTACGGAGGCTTTCAGCACACCATTAACCCTGACCACCTCGTCCATCCCAAGATAGCACATATGGTCAAGCTTCCACAGCTCCTCTTTGGCCATGTCCTTGCCCTTCGTCACCTCTTAACTTCTTGCGCTTCTGCTCCGCCTCGACTGCCTTCCTCCTTTACATGCCTCCTTATTATGCCACCTCCATCTTCCTCCTTGATGACCTCCTCCATGAGAAAGTCGTCACGATGTCCTTCATCCTCCTCAACCCTCTTCCGAAATATATCGTGCAGATCACACATGGCCTTGCTCAGGCTGCTTCCCTCTATCAGCCTTGCAGTTGACAAAGATGGATTTGAAAGTAGGGAATGGTTGGTTTGAAAGAAGAGATGGCAGAAAGATTGGTCTAGTAAGAGATATTTGATAATGAGGACAAAAAAGTGATCACAGAAGGAAATCTTGTGCTTTTGGCTTCTGTAGCTGGGAGAAACAGAACTAGTTTCTGTCAACTGCGGCTTAACAGGTTAAGGTTACCTAGAAAATCTAAGTGAAAAAAACCCCAAACATTACTGTGATTAGTAAAGGGCTAATTATCCTATGTGAAAAAGTTGTAGAAGCACTTTTTAACAACACAAACCATGCCCTACATATCCAAATTATATAATAATTATGTATATTTGTTTAGGATGTGCTGAATAATTCCACCTTAGTATGCTTCAATGGCTATATCCTACGCCTTCCTTGTAAAGTTATTATTCAGTACATATCATTCATTAATTCCATAATAGAAACATTTCCATGTCATTCAATTCTATCGTTTAATGAAGGGGAGATACAATGATCTCCAATATGACGCACATGGTCAAACTAACACCAGCTCCTAAGATCATTCACATCAGCAGGGCCGGCCCAGAGGAGAGAGAGAGAGAGAGAGAGAGAGAGAGAGAGAGTTGCGATTTGGACGACCACACCCCAGGCCCCTCAATAGGCAAGCCTCCAAACAACACCAAATGCTACTTACTAGTCCAGTCAACCCTTGCAATGGAAAGGCCTTGTTGATATGGTATATTGGGTGTCATATTTAAGTATAGTATAAGCACATGGGTATATCCTGAGGACATATTTGGGATGCCAGAATATGTCACAGGATATTCCATTATGAGATTATTGTCATAATGATTGAGATCATTGTATTAATGACTGTAAGGCTATATAATGCCAATGAGACAATCAATAAAATAATCAACTAATTTCAACATGGTATCAGAGCCAAGTTTCCACAAACCCTAGCCGTCACCAAGCTTCCACAAACCCACAGGAGGATTTCCTAGATCTCCTCCACCGAACTCTTCCACGCCCCCCCCTTTCTTCCCTTCTCCGCCCTTCGCAGGCCGCCCTTCGTTGTTGCTGCCCCGTCCCGTTACTGCTGCGGCTGCTGCGACGGCGGCTGTGACATGCGTGCTGCCACCTCCTCCGCACCAGCACGAGACAGCGCCTAATAGGGATGCCTAGATCTGAAAAAAGGGGAGACATGTTCGGATCTAGGAGCGGACGACGAGGACGAGCGTGAGTCGTGGAGCGGACGTGACGTGATTGGATAGACGACGCATCGATGGAGGAGATCATCAAGAAGCTAGATTCTGCAGAGGTGGCGACGTTGATGAAGTTGTTGACGATGTCGGCTGGTGAGAACACGACACGAACGTCGCCGGAGTTGAAGCTTCCCTCCATCGATCTGAAATTAGATGGACCAGCCACCTATCTGAGTTGGTCACGGCGGGTGAGAAGAACCCTCGCAGAAAAAAACATGTAGGGGTTCCTGACGGGCGAGACGACAGAGCCGGACGAGGGCTCGACAGGACGCGATGAGTGGAAGTCCACTCATATGGTGATCTACATCTGGCTTCTCAACTCCTTAGTCCAATCTATTGCTGCCACAGTAGACGGTATTGAGATGGTGAAAGATGTGTGGGAGAAGTTGAGAAGGACCTATGATGGTGTGGGGAACAACTTACGGGTCTTCCAGATAAAGGGGGAGATTGATGACACCGTACAGGGAGAGAAGACGGTGCAGGAGTATGCCACGGAGTTGGAGCGTATGTGGTTGGATTATGATCACTCCTCAGATCGGACGAGCTGCGGGGACCCTAAGTGTAAGGAGAGACAGGTGTGTCTGCAGGAGAGGACGATAAAGTTCCTCAAAGGGCTGACTGCAGCTTTCGCACAGAGGACGGCCCTACTTCTAGCCCAACCAAAGATCCCTAGCCTCGAGGAGGCTATCTCAGCCATGATCCAGGAGGAGACACACATCAGGCTGCAAGCCGGGACAAGTGGTCCCCCCGAAGCAAAGTCAGCACTAGCGATCACCAGCTCAGGTAACACAGGATCTAAGGGAGAGCCCTGGCAGCATAACCGACAGTGCTACAACTGTGGGGAGATGGGTCATCATCGGTATGCTTGTACCAAACCACCTAGGGAGGGAGATTCAGGTGGTGGACGAGGACCGTTCGACGGACGAGAATATAATGGAGGACGTGGTCGTGGTCGAGGGGGTAGACAAGGCGGCCGAGGAGGTTATCGGGCGAACCTCCTGATATCAGAAGGGAACGGAGAAGCTGATGGCACCTTTACTGTGGAGGACCAGGCACTGGGAGACATGAGGAGTAGAACAGAGGAGGCGTCCACCTCATTCTTTGTTAGGGGCAACGCTGCCATGTATGTCCATCCATCAGAAGGTACTGACGAATCACTTGTCCTTGCGTCTATCTCTTCCCTTAAATCATCAGACTGTATTATCGACTCGGGAGCATCTCGGCATGTGACGGGGAATGCTAGTGAGTTTTCTTCCTACACTCACCTAGCATCAGCAGACATCATTCAGACAGCTGATGGCACTTTCCAGCCAGTGGTCGGTAAGGGTACTGTTAATTGTACAGGTTCAGTAAGATTATCCAATGTTTTACATGCTCCATCCTTTCTAGTCAGTCTCTTGTCCATTAGTTCTATAATCCTCCAACTTAAATGCATTGTTTCTTTTGATATTCCTAAGGTGACCTTCCAGGAGAAAGGGACAGGACGAAGACTTGGGACTGGCACTTGGCATGAGGGACTGTGGTACCTAGATCGAGAAGGACTGGACTCAGCATTGGTATCTATGGCAGAGAAGGCTGGCATGGAAGGACTGCAGCAGAGGACTGAGGATACCTTGATACTCCATCATCGGAGGATGGGACATTCTTCCTTTGATACTCTAAGTAAGTTGTATCCAGAGATTTATGCAAAAACAAATAAAGAGAAATTAGTATGTGATGCGTGCGAGTTAGGAAAACTTACTAGGAGCTCATATGTTGACACGGGTCATAGTAGCACTTTTGCTTTTGAGGTAGTACATTCTGATGTCTGGGGTCCATGTGCTACTAACACTATGAATGGTTATAAGTACTTTGTTTCTTTCATTGAGTGTGCCTCTCGTGTTATCTGGTTATATTTGATGAAAAATAAGAATGATGTACCTGCTTGTTTTCGATATTTTCATAAGCATGTCCAAACTCAGTACAAAGCAGTTATGAAGGTACTGAGGTCTGACAATGGAACGGAGTATACCAACAGGACGCTTGCAGAATACCTGTCAGCACACGGAATACAGCATCAGACCACATGTGCATACACACCAGCACAAAATGGAGTTGCAGAAAGGAAAAACAGACACCTTCTGGAGGTCGCAAGAAGTATGATGATCGACATGAATGTCCCACAGAGTATGTGGGGGCATGCAGTGTTGACAGCAGCTCAACTCATCAACAGGATGCCCTCGAAGGTCCTCGGATGGAAGTCCCCATGTGAGGTATTGCAAGGCAATAATAGTGGGATACTCCCACTGAAGGTGTTTGGGTGTGTGTGTTTTGTGAAGGACAACAGGCCATCAGTTGGAAAACTTGACCCTAGAGCGGTCAAATGCATCTTCGTAGGCTACTCGGCGACCCAGAAGGGGTATGTGTGCTGGAGTCCAGTAGAGAAGAAGAAGTTTATCAGTATGGATGTCCACTTTCGGGAGCATGAGCCATACTACCGCCAGGACGGAACTTCACACAACACGCCTAATACTGCCAGTATTAGGCGAGAGGGGGAGATGGAGAACTTGGTGGTAACCGATTTAGAAGTTTGGCATGGAGGCACGGAGAAGGGACAAGAAGGTGAAGGTGTTAGGCCTACGGCTCAGGGAGAGTTACTTACCTACAGCAGGAGAGAGAAGCAAACTACAGGACCAGTACCGACAGTGCCAGTGCCAAGTTCCTTGCCTGCGTTCGTCCCAACTCCTGAGGCACCGACACCAACCCCCCTTCAGATGATACCCCCTCCTTCACAATATATCATTCCTCCTACTTCTACTCCTCCCACACCACTATCTGTACGGAGGACCACTCGCAGCAATGCAGGAAATCCTCCAAACAGATATTGTTGGGATATTGCTCAGTTTGTTTCTTATGACCATATCCCTTCTTCACATGGAACATTTATAGCATCTTTGGATAGTATTACTGTACCTAACAATTGGCAGGTTGCAAAGAACGATCCAAAGTGGAAAGCGGCAATGCACGAGGAGTTGGGAGCTCTGGAGAAGAACCACACTTGGGAGCTTGTGAGACTGCCAGAGGGGAAGAGAGCAGTTGGATGCAAGTGGGTCTTTACCGTGAAGCAGAACCCAGATGGACAGGTTGAGCGCTACAAAGCTCGACTAGTAGCCAAATGATACAGTCAGACGTACGACATCGACTATGACGAGACCTTTGCACCAGTTGCAAAGATGAGCACTGTCAGGACTCTGATTTCTCTGGTAGCGAATGACGGATGAAAGCTACACCAACTGGATGTGAAGAATGCGTTTCTTCACGGAGATCTAGTGGAGGAGGTGTACATGGAGATACCACCAGGATTTGGCACCAATCAGACAATAGGCAAGGTCTGCAGGTTGAAGAAGTCCCTCTATGGACTGAAGCAGTCTCCTCGAGCGTGGTTTGACAGATTCAGAAGGGCGATGATAGGGATGGGATATCAGCAGATCAATGCTGATCATACTGTGTTCTTCCGTCGGAGTGGAGGCCACATCACCATGCTTGCGGTGTATGTGGACGATATGATTATCACAGGAGATGATGAGCAGGAGATCGCCCAACTCAAAGGAAAGTTTGGCAAGGAATTCGAGGTGAAGGATCTCGGCCTTCTTCGGTACTTCCTTGGGATTGAGATTGCTCGAGAAGCAGAGGGGATTGTTCTCTCTCAAAGGAAGTATGCACTGGACCTTCTCACAAAAACTGGGATGTTGGGGTACAAACCTGCAGCGACACCAATAGATCAGAGGTTCAAGATTGATGCTGAGGCTGGAGAACCAGTTGATCGGGACAGATACCAGAGACTGGTTGGCAAGTTGATCTATTTGAGCCACACACGTCCTGATATCTGCTTTGCAGTAAGTGTGGTGAGCCGCTACATGCATGACCCACGGAAGGGTCATATGGATGCAGTGTACCAGATTCTGAGGTACTTGAAAGGTGCTCTCGGAAAGGAACTAATATTCAGGAAGAACAATCACGTGAGCATCGAGGGCTACTGTGATTCTGACTGGGCTAGTTGTGCTGATGACAGGAGGTCTACCTCGGGATATTGCATATTTGTAGGAGATAACTTGGTCTCCTGGAGGAGTAAGAAGCAGTCTGTGGTGGACAGATCGACAGCTGAAGCAGAGTACAGAGCTATGGCCTTGGGAGTTGCAGAGCTGCTATGGTTGAAGAATATGCTGGTGGAGCTGAAGCTGGATCAAGGAGCCAAGATGAAGCTGTGGTGTGACAATCAGTCAGCTATTAGTATCGCCAACAATCCAGTACAGCATGACATGACCAAACACATCGAGATTGATAGATTATTCATCAAAGAGAAGTTGGATAGTGGATTACTGGAGCTTGGCCATGTTCCAACCAGGGATCAAGTAGCAGATAGACTAACCAAGGGACTCGCCTCAGTGAGCATGATTAGAGGATGTGACAAATGGGCTTAGTGAATATCTTTCACCCATCTTGAGGGGGAGTGTTGATATGGTATGTTGGGTGTCATATTTAAGTATAGTATAAGCACATGGGAATATCCTGAGGACATATTTGGGATGCCAGAATATGTCACAGGATATTCCATTATGAGATTATTGTCATAATGATTGAGATCATTGTATTAATGACTGTAAGGCTATATAATGCCAATGAGACAATCAATAAAATAATCAACTAATTTCAACTAAATATGCTCTAAGCCACTTACGTAGTATTCCGTAACAATGACTTTAGTAGGAAGGCGGCCTAAAGAGGGCCTAGACCCACTTACGTGTACATAGTAAGTTTTAGTATCCAAAATGACAATTAACATGATTTGAAACATTACCATAAGACCAACTAATTCACTTGTTATTTTCAAATATCTTTTTATTCTAATAGTTACTGTCATTTTGTCTCCAAATAATCTTGTTTTTATTTGTCTTATTTGACTATTAGAAAAAATGTTAGTAGTAAGGTTACTCAACTAGTTACTTTTTTATCATCTTTTTATTTGTTATTTTTTTAGAAGATTTCATTTGTTGATTGATAAAATTGGTATCCGCGAAAATTCATAAACTTTGCTTAGGAAAACCAGGTGTTTTTTCATTTACCCGTTCAAGAGGCCTCAATTTTTAACCCTATCCTAGGCCCCGAGAATTCTCGGACCAGCCCTACGCATCAGTTTTTCGAAGTTTGATGCTAAGAAAAAGTAGTTGAATGCAAGTGGAAGAATTTACTTTGAGAATTTAATTTCTTAAAAGCAAAAACAAAAAACAGCATGGAATACTAGAAGGCCTCTTCCCTAATGTTTGTCCACATTATGTATGCACACAGGTCTGCATGTGTGTATGTAGATAGATAGACATTCTACCTCACTTCTTGCGGTATGGAGAATACATATTAAAAAAATTACCTTACAGAGGTTATCATCACTACCAGAGTAGATGAGATTGCCAGTTTCATCAGCAAAAGTCACCGTATTCACATCGTACTGGAATGGGAAAAGATAAACAGATCAGCAAAATCAACCAGTATATGACTAAACCAAAAATACAATCTGAGAATCTTTTTTTTTAATTTATTTATTTACTATTTGCTGAATGTACATTTAAGTAATGATATGATCAGTGTATCAGGCTTTTGCCTGGAGAACAAAAAATGTAGTGTGTACAAAGGCTAACCCCCCCCCCCCCCCCCCCCCCCCCCCCCCAAACCACCACCCCCCACCCCCACCCACACAAAAAGAAGAAGAAGAAGAAAATGCCTTTTAGTGTATAAACAGCTAGTTCTACTAGCTACAGATCATAGTCAACTTTTTGCTTCTCTAATCTGATTCCTATTGGCTTTTGATCTTCTTATACCTAAAATGGCATATAGCTGTCAAAGAGTATTCAGTCTGTAAACAAGTGAGGAAAAAGGCAGATTGATAGATAAGCTGGTCATCTTGCATGAATGATCAGCCAGCTCCTTATTCTAATACAACCCCGACTAACATTTAGCTTGTGTCAAAATTTCAGAAGTTTGATTCCCTTAACAGTACAGGATTCTCCATAGTCGAGTGTGTGCATCAGAAATGCACACATATTTAAACTCAAGATAGTCCCTTCCATGACATATAAATAATTAAACTGTTCTCATATTAAATCTATAATGCACGGTAATACAATAAAACTTTTACTAGGTTACTTAAGTAGATCTATACATAAATTAATTAAATACCTTTAGCTCCCACAAACATAAGATCCATAACCATCATTACAAAAAGCAAAATAGGACTAAGAATGTTGCGAGTCTGCGAGCAAAGCTCCCAACATTGGAAGTCGTTACAATAATTTTAGTATCTTATGGTTCTATAACTGAGCAGCTTTTCTATGCATTAATCCTTTTAAGAGAGAAACTAAGAGGTCTCATTTTAATATAGTTTGTCTCCACTTAAACTGAGAGTAGTTACAATTAAGCAATTTTATTTTCCTTTCTCTGAGCCAGAAACCACTGGTAACTGTTTTCACTGTAAGCTCCGACCCAAGTCAAACAAATATCAAGAAAAATGCATCATAAAACTTTGACTAACATTAACTGTAGCAAGGCAGGGATAAAGTATCTCAGAGTGGCCTATTATGCCCTACACCTTTTACTAAGAAGAAATAATGTATAAATGGCAGAACCACATGGGTGAAATATAGCACCCAACCCCCTTCGACCAAGGAGAATCCCCTGTGACTATATAGTGACCCTTGGATGGTTGCAAAGTGCCCACTCTACCGCCGACCTTCCAAGAGTACATATCCATCAGAAATTAAAAGTACAAGACCACCAAAGGGATATAAATATTAATCTTTAATCACCTTCCAGATTTTTTTTTTCTTTTGAGATGACCTTCCAGAATTGAAAATATAAAGAAATTGGTTTCAAGTGTCCAACTATTAGCACCAATATCCAACAATCCTACGATGTATGGTGTATGATGTCAGAGATTAGAAGGGTGGATATTTAAATGGGTAAATACCACTTTTGGCCACCGAAAGATCAAAACTTTTAATTTTTAGTCACTCCGTGACCAAAAAAATACATGGGGAGTGACTAAAACTCAAACCTTTTTTATCTTTCGGTGACCAAAAGTGGTATTTACCCAAATTTAAATCTATATTGGAATGTGTGCCACCATGGGGTATATATATACCCGATGGCTAGCAGTAGGATTACAACCTATCCGATGTCGGACTACTACAAACGACTAAATCCCCCCCCCCCCCCTTTCCCCCCTTCCCTTCTCAAGGATCAATTGTCGAGAGTTTGTCCAGTAGGAAAGAGTGTGTTTGAATTGTATGGGCCTTCGTGAAGAAGTCCATGATCTACATCTACGAAGTAACATGCGGTAGTGAGACGGTCCCAAGAAGATACTATCGTCTGATATAGTGACAATCAACATCTATGTGTTTCGTCCTCTCATGAAACAAAGAGAGTTGTAAGTAATTTGAACAACATTAGTTCTGTCACAATGCAGAGGTGTATGACCAAAAACAGTAAGATCCATATCAGCAATAAGCCAACGGAGCCATGTGATCTAAGCAGTAGTAGTAATCATAACCCATACATAGCCTCAATACTAGATTTGGAAACGACATTATGCTTCTTTGATTTTCACAAAATCAAATAATGACCAAGAAACACACAAAATTCCAATATTAGATCTCTGGTCAGTAACATCACCAACCCAATCAACATCAGAAATAAGCACAAAGATCCAAGGACGAAGTAGCCGAAAAAACAATGATCTAGTACTGGTGTCCCGCATATAAAAGAATCAACAACAAAGGAGCATAATGTATATTGCAAGGCGCAAAAACAGACTGAACGAGAACATGAATAGCATGTGAAAAATCATGAAGTCACATAGTTAGATAAACCAACATGCCAACTAACTGTCTATATTGAGACGGGTTCGAAAGACTATCTCCATAAAGTCAAGAGAGACCTCGTGTGAGTATTACTAAGCGTTGCTCTAGCAAGTATCTCGCTAATGAACTTCTATTATGAAAGAAGGTATCCGCGAGAAGAATGATCAACCTCTAAACCAACAAGCAGCGGAGAGGACGAAGATCCTACATCTCAAATTGTGTAAGCAAGTGTTGCTTGAATTGCATATTGTGTGCAGAATCACCAACAATAATAATCATAATCAACATAGAGTAGAAGTAATGTCCTAGAAGGATGTGTGAACAGAGAAGAATCATAAGAACTCGTAGAGATCAACATAGAGTAGAAGTAATGTTCCAGAAGAGTATGTGAACAAAGGAGAATAATAAGAACTCCTAGGGATCAACATAAAGTGTAAGTAATATCCCATAAGAGTGTGTGAACAAAGAATAATAATAAGAACTCATAGAGAAACCAGCAACGTCAATAGCAGTTGTAAATCTGAGGTGTCTGCTTAAGGCAGTATAAGGCCTTACCAAAATAACATACCTTACTAGCGAATGAAGCAAACCGAGAATAGTTATGTAGACATCCTCAAATAAATCACTGTGAAGAAATGTGTTCTTCACATCCATCTGAGATATAGGCCAAACACAGACAAATGCAAAAACAAAAAGAGTCTGAACATTAGTTATCTTTGCAACAGGAGCGAAAGACTCATCATAGTCAATATCATACTGCCGAAGAAAACCATAGGCAACTAGACTGGCCTTGTACCTATCAATGGTATCATCAGTCAGGGTCTTGATCTTGTACACCCACTTGCAACTAATAGAAATTGTGCCAGCGGGTAAGGGTACAAAATCCCATGTATGTTTACGCTCTAAGGCTCATAACTCCTCAGACATGACAACATACCACTCAGGAATAGTGACAGCCTCCTAATACATATGAGACTCACAATGACTACAAGTAGCAGCAATAAAAGACTGAAGTGGAGTATAATGATCAGATAAGCAATACGACGCAGATAAGTGGAGCGACACAAAAGTAGTGCAATAGGTGGTCCAAGATTCACGTGAACATGTGGTACAGTAGACTCAACTATAATGATGGGACAATTATGGCGTTGGAAAACATAAATAATAGGATGACGTGCGGGCGGAGCAGGTGGAGATATAGTCTCAATATCAATAAAAACAAACTCCACGGATGTGGATGGTGATAATGGAACTGGAGAACATAGTAAACGTAATTAGGAAAGTCCTCTAGAAAAATGACATGCGAAGAGATGCGAACAAGTCTGGCAACATGATTATAGCATATATATAGCCTTTATCCTGAGGACTATACTCGAGAAACACACAAGCAGTAGACCTGGAGGATGATTTGTCTCACTCAATTAAGGGTAACTGAACAAAACAAGTACAACCATAGACACAAAGTATGAAATAATGAGGAGCACGACCATATAAACGTTGATAAGGGGACACAACATCAAGAACATAAGATGGAATCATGTTGATAAAAAAAACACAGTACGTGTAGAATATTTTGTAGTAATTGCTATATTTTTTATTGATAATCTCTTGGCTGTTTATAGTCTTACAACCCTTCATCTTACATTAATACTCCATTAAAACTCCATGTAGAATATTCTAATATTCCAACAAATATACCAAGAATATTCTAATATACCAACAAATATACCAAGAATATTCTAATATACCAACACTCCCCCTAAAGATGGGCAAAAGATATTCACTAAGCACATCTTGTCACATCCTCTAATCATATCTGCAGAGCTAAGTCCCTTGGTCATAGGGGTGAGCATCGGTTCAGTTCGGTCTGCACCGAACCGTATTTAAGAAAACCGACAAAACCGAACCCGTGATTTTATAAACCGAAAACCGAAACGGTTACAAAAAACTGAGCAAAACCAAACGAAATTAGAACGGTTCGGTTTTCGGTCGGTTCGGTTTTCGGTCGGTTCGGTTGAAACCATGCATGACCGAGGATTGGCCGAGCTCCTCGGTGCCGCATCCTGGCCGACGACCTCGCCAAGGACCGCCCCTCGGTAGAGAGGCGTCAAACCGACGTCAACGTCTTCTTGTCCTCCTACGGATGCCGCCACCGACGTCGCTCCGCCCACGTGGCCCCGAGCATGACGCTCCAGCGCCGAAGCATCGCACTGCCCACCACCGGCATCGGCCCCGCAAGGTGGTCCTCGAGTTGACCTCTGCAGTGCGATGACCCGCATCGTGACTAAGATCACCGAACCGGACCTCAGCGCATGCCTTCCTTTTCGATGGTGGTCACGAAGTTAAAGAAGCCATTGAAGAAGAAGAAGAGGAGGGGAGATGAGATCTGGAGGAACAGGAGGAGAGGACCTCTTTCCGAGAGGAGTCTCAGTCTTGGGAGGAGGAAAGGTTGCAGTTGGCCTTTGGGAAGAGGAGTCTTGGCTCTTAGGAAGAGGAAATGTTGAATTGGCCTTTGGGGAGAGGAAGAGTCAGAGAGAAGACTCCTTGGGAAGAGGTTATACAAAGGTGACATAATTGAAGTAGAGAGAGAGAGGGTTTTATTTTTTATATAGAGTGGAGAATTCGATTTTCGGTTCGGGTCGGTTTTCGAAATTCAAACCCAAAAACTGACCTGAAAATCGATTCATTTAAAACATAAAACCGAATACCGAACAGATTTATTAAAAACCGAACCAAACTTCAATTTTGGTCGAGTTCGATTCGGTTTTCGGTTAAAAACCGATTATTGCCCACCCGTACTTGGTCATACTGTCTGCTACCTGCTCCTTGGTTGGAACATGACCTAGCTCCAGTAGTCCACGGTCCAACTTTTCCTTGATGAAGAACTATCGATCTCGATGTGTTTGGTCCTGTCATGCTGCACTGGATTGTTGGCGATACTGATGGCTGACTGGTTGTCACACCACAGCTTCATCTTGGCTCCTTGATCCAGCTTCAGCTCCACCATAGCAGCTCTTCAGCCATAGCAGCTCTACAACTCCCAAGGCCATATCTCTGTACTCCGCTTCAGCTGTCGATCTGACCACCACCTACTGCTTCTTACTCCTCCAAGAGACCAAGTTGCCTCCTACAAATATACAATAGCCTGAGATAGACCTCATGTCATCAGTACAGCTAGCCCAGTCAGAGTCACAGTAGCCCTCGATGCTCATGTCACGCCCCGGTCCCGCAGAGCCGTTCGTCCTCGCTTTAGTCCCTACGGAACCGATCGTCCTCGCACGGGCGTGATGCCGTGCAAGCCTAAGATGCGCTTGCACAAGGCCAAAGCTTTGATACAAGGGCAAGTAAGCTATTCAATACTGAAGCAGCGGCACACATATCGCAGAAAAGTGAAGATCACAATGGCATATGAAAATAAGCTCTTTTATTAATAAAGCGGCGCATGGCCGAGTTACAAATCACTCAAGCACTCTTTTCTCGATTACAATAACACCGTTCTATACATCATGTCCCTCTATATAAAAGCAGCTCAATCTCGATACGGCTCAAGGCATCGACTCCAGATTTCCGGCTCCTTGGGATGAGGCACGGCTATCGCTTCCTCGCACGAACGGCACCTGAGAACAAGCAAACTGTTGGTGGGTCAGCACTTTATGCAAGTACTGGTGAGATAAAACAACTGAACAGAAGCTACACCCCCTGAAACCCACACTAAGTAATCTTGTGGCAAAACATTTGCATTACTAGTGATCTTGCTAGTTTTATCTAAGTTCATTTCATGCAGTTCAGAACTATAGTCAGATTACATCTTTTGAAAACACAAGTTAGAAACCAGTTTTGCATATTCAAACTATAAGCATACGATTCGGGACAGTGCTCTATCGTGCAGTACGCAGCATGTATTGTGCATCACAATCTATCTCGTTTGGGGCAAAGTTAATCTAGCAGACTGAAAATATCGAATCAAGGCAAGCATATCAAGTAGACTATTATGCACTCAAGCACTTAAGGCAACACATCTATATGATTTCGGTCCCCGAGAAACTCAGGATTGGCAGCGGTAATCCAGCCATCCAATGACTCACATACTGGTACTATTAGCAGCTGTGACTGAGGTTCAGCTCTGCACTAATAGCCATTGTCCAACCGATGCAAATGCAATGAAGCTCTATCAGATAAATCACGATGCATACTGAATGATCAAGCAGGCTATAGATAAACTCATAATATTTCTTACCCACGGCCGAACGGTTATCCCTGCAGCAGACACACAAGTTAGCCACAATTTGCATAATATAATGTATACAGTTCTCTAGTTTCCCCTGTTCGTCCCTGCATCAAACAGTTAGGTATGCAAGAAGGCTAGCCTAGCATGCGCCCTAACTATATGATGGTCCCCTCATCGGGATTAGCAGTTGGGACGTACAAGCCCATCTCACTAATAGACGAGTCGCGGCTACCCAAGGACGTACAAGCCTTAGGTATCTAGATCTCTTCCCGGGCCGAACGATCCCCAGTGCCCCAGGAACCGCTCGAGAGATAATCCTTGTGCACAAGTTGTCCTGACCAAATGCGAGAATGCAAGCTCCTATCAATACATGATTATGCACTTAATCCAGAACAAGCAAGCAAACACATCTATCAAGTCCAGATAGCCGAAGCTCACTCTCTTAATGCACATTGCCTAATAGCCATATCCTCCCGTAAGTAAGGTGTGTTAAGCCTCAGGGTGGACTATTAGTCTAGATTCACAAGCTCACGCTATTCACCAAGTTTATCTTTTCACAAGCCAACAATAAAACATATTCAAGCAAGCTAACTCTTAAACAAGTAACAAACAAGAACAGTTCTTATAATTCTAGCATGCAAATTCTCTCTCTTGTGGACAAGCATTCTAGTATTCCAGTCTAGCATACGATATAAGTGCAAGCAATCCTCTTTACTCTTGTTATTAGCATGGCAAGGTTCTATCTCGTTTCAGACAAGCATTTCTAGTTCTCTTATTAGGCAAGCAAGCAGATTCGTTTTAATGACAAGCTATGTGAGTTCTCTTATTAGCATACTGAGTCGGTTCTATCCTTCTTCTTATGAAACAATCTTATTAAGCAACAAGCATTCAAAAACTCAGATTCATTATTAAGTCGTGCAAGAATCAAAGAATGCAGTTCTGCCCACTCACATTGATTAATCGGTCGAGAACTTTCCGAGAAGACTTCCGTTCGAGCAAGCAAGGCGATCTCACTTGTACATAGTGCCTACACGGAGCGGGGCACTACAGCTCAAGTGATCATTCTTCCTGAATATCAACCCCTTTTCGGAGGCACCCTTCAAGTATCTCAAAATCTGGTACACTGCGTCCATATGACCCTTCCTTGGGTCATGCATGTAGCAACTCACCACACTCACTGCAAAACAGATATCATGACGTGTGTGGCTCAAATAGATCAGCTTGCCCACCAGTCTGTGGTATCTGTCTCGGTCAACTGGTTCTCCAGTCTCAGCACACAGCTTGAACCCCTTATTGATCGACGTCGCTGCAAGTCTGCATCCCAACATCCCTGTCTCTGTGAGAAGGTCCAGCGCATACTTCCTCTGAGAAAGAACAATCTCCTCTGCTTCTCGAGTAATCTCAATCCCAAAGAAGTACCGAAGAAGGCCAAGGTCCTTCACCTCGAACTCCTTGCCAAGCTTCCCCTTGAGTCGGGCAATCTCCTGCTCATCATCTCGTGTGATAATCATATCGTTCACATACACCGCAAGCATGGTGATGTGGCCTCCACTCCGACGGAAGAACACAGTATGATCAGCATTGATCTGCTGATATCCCAGCCCTATCATCGCCCTCCTGAATTTGTCAAACCACGCTCAAGGAGACTGCTTCAGTCCATAGAGGGACTTCTTCAACCTGCAGACCTTGCCCACTGTCTTATCGGTGTAGAATCCTGGTGGTATCTCCATGTACACTTCCTCCACTAGATCCCCATGAAGAAACGTATTCTTCACATCCAGTTGGTGTAGCTTCCATCCACCATTCGCTGCCAAAGAAATCAGGGTCCTGACGGTGCTCATCTTTGCCACTGGTACAAAGGTCTTATCATAGTCAATGTCGTACGTTTGACTGTATCCTTTTGCCACTAGTCGAACCTTGTAGCGCTCTACTTTTCCATCTGGGTTCTGCTTCACAGTAAAGACCCACTTGCATCCGAATGTCCTCTTCCCCTCTGGCAGTTTTACCAGTTCCTAAGTGTGGTTCTTCTCAAGAGCGCCTAACTCCTCGTGCATCGCTGTTTTCCACTTTGGATCGTTCTTGGCAACCTGGCAATTGTTAGGTACAGTAATATTATCCAAAGATGCAATGAATGCTCCATGGGAAGAAGATATGTTATTATATGAAACAAACTGAGCAAGGTTCCAACCATATCTATCAGGAGGATTTTCCGTATTGCTGCGAGTGGTTCTCTGTACTGATAATGATGTAGGAGTAAGAAGAATGATATTACCTGAAGGGAAATCTGGTGGTGGTGGTGGTGTAGGTGTCTCAGGAGTTGAGACGGACGCCGGCAAGGGACTTGGCACTGGCACTATATGTATTGGTCCTGCAGTTTGTTTCCTTTTTTTGCTGTAGGTAAGTAACTCCCCCTGAGTCGTGAGCCTAACACCTTTCATCGCCTCCCCCTGTTCCTCTTCTCTCCTGCTCCTCCTCAAACGTTCCTCCATGTCATACTCCTAAATCGGTCACCACACTCTCACCAATCTCCCTCCCTCGCCTCATACTCTCAGTATCAGGTGAGTTGCTCATGGATGAGGTTCCCTCCTGACGGTAGTATAGCTCAAACTCCCTGAAGTGAACATCCATGCTCACAAACTTCTTCTTCTCTACTGGGCTCCAGCACACGTACCCCTTCTGAGTCGCTGAATAGCCCAGGAATACACACTTGACTGCTCTGGGGTCAAGTTTTCCAACAGACGGTCTGTTGTCCTTAACAAAACATACGCAGCCAAACACATTCAGTGGGAGTATCCCACTATTATTTTTTTGCAATATCTCACATGGAGACTTCCATCCAGTACCTTCGAGGACATCATGTTGATTAATCGAGCTGCTGTCAACACTGCATGCCCCCACATACTCTGTGGGATATTCATGGCGATCATCATGCTCCTTGCCACCTCCAGAAGGTATCTGTTCTTCCTTTCTGTCACTCCATTTTGTGCTGGCGTATATGCACAAGTGGTCTGATGCAGTATCCCTTGGGCAGACATGTATTCCTCAAGTGCTTTGTTGGTATACTTTGTTCCATTGTCAGACCTCAGTACCTTCACCACTGCTCTGTACTGAGTCTGTACATGTTTATGAAAGTCCCGAAAACAGGCAAAGACCTCACTCTTATTCTTCATCAAATACAGCCAAGTGACACGAGAGGAACAATCAATAAAAGAGACGAAATACTTGTAACCATTCATAGTAGTTGTGGCGCACGGCCCCCAGACATCAGAATGTATAATATAAAAAACAGAAGAACTCTTATGGCCCGCACTAACATATGAGCTCCTAGTAAGTTTGCCTAAATCACATGCATCATATACTAGTTTCTCCTTATTTACCTTCTCATAAATAGATGTATACAACCTACTCAAAATACCAAAGAGGAGTGCCTCAACCGCCTGTGATGGAGTATCAGTGTATTCTCGGCACTCATCTTTGGTCCTCCAATTCCTGTCCTTTCTGCCACATACACCAATGCCGAATCCATTCCTTCCCGATCCAGGTACCACAGTCCATCATGCCAAGTGTCAGTCCCAATTCTTCGTCCCGTCTCCTTCTCCTGGAAGATCACCTTAGGAATATCAAAAGAGACTGTATTTTAGTTGGAGGATTATAGAACTAATGGACAAAAGACTGACCGGAAAAAGAGCATGTAAAACATTGAAAAGTACAATCGGCTGTTTGAATACTGTCTGCAGATGCTAGGTGAGTGTAGGAAGAGAACTCACTAGCATTCCCTGTCACGTGTCGAGACGCACTCGAATCGACAATCCAGTTTGACGATCTAAGGGAAGACAGATGCAAGGGCGAGTGAGTCATCAGTACCATCCGATGAATGGATATACATGGCAGTGTTCCTCTGGCGAAAACTGAGGTGGACGCCTCCTCAGTCCCACTCCTGTCTCCATCGCTTGACGCTCTCTGCTTTCTCCTGAATACTTCCAGCATGCCCAGTAGTGCCTGATCCTCCTCAGTATAGGCACCATTAGCTCCCTCCTCGCCTTCTGCTACCAGCAGGTTCGTCCGATAACCTCCTCGACCACCCCGTCGACCCCCATGACCACGGCTACATCCTCCAAACTGTCCACGTTCGCCACCTGAATCTCCATCCTTGGGTAGTTTGGTGCAAGCATACCTCAGATGGCCCACATTCCCGCAGTTGTAACACTGCCAAGGGTCTACCTTAGGTCATGTGCCGCCTGAATTGGCAACCATCAGTACTGTCTTTACTTCAGGAGGACCACATGTCCCTGCTTGTAGCTTGATACGAGTCTCCTCCTGGATCATGGCCGAGATAGCCTCCTTAAGTGTAGGAATATTCGGTTGGGCTAGAAGTAGTGCTGTCCTCTGAGCAAACACTGCGGCCAGCCCCTTAAGAAACTTCATCGTCCTCTCCTGCAGACATACATGTCTCTCCTTACACTTCGGGTCCTCGCAGCTCGTCCGATCTGAGAAGTGATCATAATCCAACCACAGACGCTCCAACTCTGTGGCATACTCCTGTACCGTCTTCTCTTCCTGTATGATATCGATCTCCCCTTTGATCTGGAAAATCCTCAAGTTATTTCCCACACCATCGTAGGTTCTCCTCAACTTCTCCCACACGTCTTTCACCATCTCAAGGTCATCCACTGTGGCGGCGATCGACTGGACTAAAGAATTGAGGAGCCAAATGTATACCACCATATGAGTGAACTTCCACTCGTCGCGTCCTGCCGAGCCCTCATCCGGCTCTGTCTTCTCTCATGACAAGAAACCCTCCAGGTTCTTCCCTGCGAGGGTTCTCCTCACCCGTCGTGACCAACTCAGGTAGGTGGCCGGTCCATCAAGCTTCAGATCGATGGATGGAAGCTCAAACTTAGCCAATGTTCGTGTCGCGCTCTCACCAGCCGACAGTTTCATCAGCTTCATCAACGTTGCGACCTCCGCAGAGTCCAACTTCTTGATGATATCCTCCATCGATCCTCCTATTCTCTGATCACCTCACACTCGTCCCACGATTCACGTTCGCCCTCTTCGTCCTCACCTAGACCCGATCATGTCTCTCCCCCATCAGATCTAGGCCTTTAATGTCAACGTCTGGAACGACCCACGAGAGACGTCAGAAACCGCGGCAGAAGGCTCTGCGGGGGTCGCGGCTTCGCGGTGGTGGTGGCGGGCGAGCGGCGACGGCGGTGGTGGCGGACGAGCGGTGCAGCAGCGGTGGTAGCGGACGGTGTGGCAGCGGTGGCGGTGGTGGCGGCTAGGGTTTGGGAGGTGGTGGCTATGGTTTGGGCTCTGATACCATGTAGAATATTTTGGAGTAATTATTATATTTTTTATTGATAATCTCTTGGCTATTTATAGCCTTACAACCCTTCATCTTACATTAATACCCCATTAAAACCCCTGTAGAATATTCTAATATCCCAACAAATATACCAAGAATATTCTAATATACCAATAGTACGCACAACTTCTACCAAAACTGAACATGAACGGAAGGTGACAAAAGAAGGAACCTAATGACATCAAGGATACGACGACGACGATATACAACCATATTCTGCTGATGAACATGGAGACAAGAAAACTGCACAAGCATCCTTTGAGAAACAAGATAGTCACAAATTTGTGTGATGTGTACTTTTCTCGTGAATTTGAGTGAAGTAGCTTGATCTTGAAAAGAAGTGGATACCATCTTTGCAAATTCAAGATACTTCGAGAAGACCTCATACTTATGAGATATCAAATAAAGCCAAGTGAATCAAGAATAATCAACAAATATGACATAATGTTTGTTTCCTCCCTTGATATATAAGCTGAGGGTCTCCAAACATCAGAGTGAACAAAATCAAAAGGATAAGCAAAAACAGAATCACTTAATGGAAAAGGACTAGCAACATAACAACCATTAATACAATCAGTACAAGGTGTTAGGAACTTTGGAGAGTTCTTCACTAACTTTCGAAAAATCCAACTAAAGTCCAGAAAGGGGCAGATGACCTAGTCTCCTGTGCAAGACATCACAAGCGGAAAGTGTTCTAGCAAGGTCTAAGTAGTGGCAGCAATAGACAGTGGAAGTATAATGTGATCCATGTAGTAAAGACCACTGTGCCTATGCCCCGTCCCAACAACCATCCCCATGTGAGGATCATGTACATTGCATGAAGAGGCACTGAATGAAACTATAGGACATGTCGGTTAACTTAGAAACCGACAATAGACTCATGGTCAAACGAGGAACATGATAAAAGTGTGGAAAAGCGAACAAGTGTACGTGACCAACAATGGATAGTAATGTGCCAACAACAAGGCGAATAGACGCAGATTAAACAAGTATAATATTGCTAAATCTAGAACCCTCACTCGTCATATGATACGAAGCCCCAAAGTCTAGAATCTAGGAGGAAGAAGAAATACATGTGGGAGTAGTAAAAGTGGAATAGCTGAAACATACTCAAAAGTTGTTGGAACTGTTAAAATGTGACCGGTGAGTGCTGACGAGCTGTTGAAGAACTCACGGCTATATATGAGATATCAAATTACTCGCATCAACTATAGAAACCTGATGTTGTAGAGGTCGTACATAATGTTTGCCAGATACAGCCTCAATAGTGGTCTGCTATGTGTAATCAACTGTCCATCAAGAGATCTTCGAAGTGTCACCTAAGTAGTGAGTTCGTTCACTACCCTATCAAGAGAAGGGGTAGGTGAACACTATAGCAGAAAGCCAACGACCATCTAAAACTCAGAACGAACTCCCATACAAAACTGATATAATCTCTGCCGATCCTAGTATGCAAGAATATCCATGTAGTACAAACTGGTAGTATCAGAACGAATAGGCTCTATAAGGGTAAGTTGGCCCCAAATGTCCTCGTATAGGTATGAAATTGTTGGATTGAACAATCTTCATGGGTAGCAGAACAAACAGTTTGAATCAGCTGGTACTTGTAAGCATTGCCACACTGGGTGTTTTTAACCACAGTAGTATATGGAGCAAGTTGTAGCATAATAGTGGGTGAGACCAACTGAAAAATTGTGTCGATAGCTATATGCTTATCATACGTTCATGTATATATTGCAATAACCTCCTCAGTAGCACAAGTTGGAAGCAGGACTATGCCATCAATATGTCCCCATAAGCAACGACCATGTAGATGGCTTTTGACAGTCGTTGCCATAACTCTCTAGTTCAAGCCCTCCAAGATGATGTGAAGGTGAGACTCAGTCGTAGGAGTCAGATCCATAACATAAGACTAACACAATACAACACAACACTCACTCTACAACGCACACAACACAATGCACTACAACTCTAGTACAACCCACACAAACACAAGTACAACTGAACACTACACATACAACCCAATCCTCTCACGAGAATACAAGTCACATAGACCTTCCATTACAAAGAAACATACTAATACAATGACTGACATGTGGGACATGACTACTCAAATAAGCTATTCAAAGAACCGTACAAGAGAGTGCTACAGGTGGACCTGTAGTGCACAAAGTGTGTATAAAGGAATGAAGTCATAAAAAGAGACTGACATGTAGGCCAGGGGCAAGTGCAACCATGGGTGAAGAGAAAAATGGGTGCAAAAAGAACTAATGAACCGATGGTTCAGATCACTCAGGAAAGAGCGGATCTGTCACTATGGTGACACGTGGCCAGAAAATCGACGGTGATGATGAAGATAATTGATCGAACAATCAAAATCACCACAAGTGGGATTCATGTCCGACACAAGCAGCAGCTCAAATGAAAGAGAATCGAGGAGAAAGAAAGCAAATCGATCCTCTCTTCCCCTTCCCCTTCGAAAGAAAAGAGCAACGGTAAATTTTTTTAGGGTTAAGGGTTTCTCATTTCAATCGTTCTAGAGAAGTAGAAGACGATGAAGAAGAAGAGAAGGATCGATCAAGTTCTTCGATCAAGAACACGAGCTCAATCAAGTTGTGAAGATGAACTCGATCAAGAACGGCGATCTAGAGTTCAAAGTTGAAGTTGTGGCTCTGAAGCAAGTCGCCATGGCCAGATCTGGTGTCGACGACGACCGGAGACGCTCGGAGATGGCTCGACGAGGTTCAACGACACTCAGAAATGGCTCCTTCAACCGCTGGATTAGACTCATACCAACACACGGTCATGTAGAACTCGACTCGCCGGATAAATATAAGGTTCTAGCGTGGAATTATGGCAATCAAGTGGCTCGAATCACCAAGTTAGGTATTCTAAATCTAGGATTTCTAACTCTACTTCTAATTGTGGATTTTTGAATTTATTTTTTTATTTTTTAAGAATCGGGGGATTTTAGGAAGAAGTCTCTGATACCATGTCAAAGTTTAGAAGAGTAGAAAATGTAAATATATATACTGAAATATGTGCCACCATAGTGTATATATACCTGATGGTTAGCGGTAGGATTATAGCCTATCCGATGTGGGACTATGCATCTATCTATAACATATGAATGAGTATCTAAAGCATTTGATATGAAATAGAAGATGCAGAGAAAGAATACATTTCCAGTGGCTCCAACGAGTTAGTAATAAAGTGATAGCGACCAGCATTGTGCAGGCAATATATACTGTCAGTACAATCTCTTTTGATCAATTCCCCAATCTGCATTAACACATGCTAACCGTCTATTCACTTATGGGCACAATCATGTTTATCTGGCATGTTCTCCACACATACCCAAAAAACAAGGAAACGTCATTGTATACAGTACCATGTACCATGTGCTTATCATTGGATAACATATCCTGCAACAAAGGAAGGAAAACTCAACCGTAAATTTTTGAAGATTGACGTACCATATGAGCTGGAATACGTGATGTCAGCTTATTTGCTTCCAAATCAAAGACATATATTGAATCATCACTAGTTCCAGCAACAAGCTCTCGGCCATCTGTTGAAAACTTGACAGAGAATATACCAAACGAAAAGACCCCTTCCTCATGCACAGAGAAGTCCAAACCATCATGAATATCCTGCATGACAAATGCAAGTACTTCACTGAAACTTATATCAGGTGTAATCACTTGAGCATCAATATATCGATAACAGATAAGAGCTAAATGAAAGAAAAGGATTCAGTGGGCAACCCAAAAATTCAATACGAAGGCTTGGTTGTTATTGTTGCTGTCATGTCCATTTTCTACTGCTTTTTTAGCATCACTATGCATGTATACGATAAACTTCTAGACTCTGTCCCATGTCCATGTCCCCATTCATATTTAGTTTCCTTGTTCCCTGCTGGTAACCTTTCCTACTAATTAGGAAAGTTGAAAGGGAGTGCATTTTCTATAAAGCAGTTCAGTACATTATATTCGTCTACACTTTTCTCTCTATAACTTTTAGTCGTGAAGAACTTAAGATGAAGATTGACCATCTGGACCTCTATATGCTTTGATACCATTTAGAGATTCAGATTAGGGTGAAAGGAGAAGAAGAGAAGATAAAAACAGCTAGGATCTCTCTTATTTATCCATAACTATGATGAAAACTTACATCTCAACATATATAGGGACCTGGTTGTGACCAGATCCGAGTTCCGGACCCCAGAAACATAATCCTGATATTTACTGGTCTACACAGTACCCTAAAAACAACCCAAGACAATATGAAACCCTGAAAAGATACTACGGTGTTGTGTACCGTTTACCGGTGATTCATGTCTATCACTATGTTCTGCTGATCTTTTAATTCCTCTACATTGGATGACAAAAAGAAGAAGCTCAAAACAAATTGTTAAAGAAGTTATGCATGAACTTATCATGTATGCAGATTGTGATAACCTTCAAGAGTTAACATAAAGTTAATGAATATTGTTTTCAGCATGGAACATACAGTGACGTTAGCATATGACTCTCTCACAGCACTTCCCACATTGACAATGTGAACTATAGGAGACATACTTGCATAAACCTGTAAAATAAAAGAGTGGATGTCAGATGAGCTAAATATACTATCACTTTGTCCATGTAAGTTGGAATTTAAAAATGAAAATTTGATGTTTAAATTGATACCCTAGAATGAGTATTCAAAAGCATTAGCCAAGACCAAAGAATTATAAAGGAAAACAAAGGAGAATGCTACAACACTGTATGAGCAGAACATCACATCCTATGGTAAATCATTACGGTTGTTTGCACTTGAGTTTGGACCAAGTTAATCAAGATCAGAAAACTAATACATGATAATTGCAGCTAGGAGACTAAACTACAATAAAGAAAAAAATGCTTCAATAACAACAATTATTTTAAAAATCTGGATTAATTAGAAGATTCTGGCTACCATGAGGATTGTACTCAGTTCCAGGGCCAACCTAAATATAAATAAAACACAATGAAACCCATAATGATTCGCCAGCTTAATGTCAAAACACATGATCCAGGAAATTTAATCACAGGAGACAGGTTGCTTGAGTTTATTCTCACCCTTCTTCAATATATTCGGTACATAGCAAGTAAAGGAAAAAAGAAGTCTCCACGTGAAATCCAATGTTCACAACATCGGTCTCGGAATCAGTTTCAGACGCTTGACCCTTCTTATGAGTATATTTATCATCGGTTTCGGGTTGGTGTTTCAGAGTTGTTGCTTCCCGAAAGCTAAATAATAATATAATTGTATTAATTTTTTTTTTAATACATTTAGGCATAATTTATATATTATTTGTTATTTCCAGTTAGTTTTGAATGGAATAGTATTCAACATTGTTGATTTTTTCACCCACAATATATTGTTCTTTATTTCTATTTTCTTTTAAACAAAGTACAACCACAATATTTACTTCTATTTTCTTTTAGACAAAGTACAACCACAACATATCGTTTTGAATGGAATAATTTTGAGATATATGAATTTATAAATATACAACTTCAACAATGGTAATTGTTACAGTGTATTGATAAATGAATATTATCAACACAATATAGCATATTGGTATTCAACACAATGGAATCTTTGTGTTGGACTAATATTTTTTGTACTTCTCTAATTTTTCTTTTAATTTTTCTTTGCTTCATTGACCAGAAAAGATATCAGCAAGTGGCACTATCGGAGTGTATCGGGATAGGCAAAAACAATAGAATACAGCCAATACTAGGAAACTTGGTGAAAGTAGTTACATTAATAGACATTCCTATTTGTTTTGAAGTTCTCTACAAAGTGTTCCTTGTAGATAATATAATCCCTAAATTATACCTAAAGCTTATTTAGTGTTTATGTTTGCACTTTCGATGAAGACTTTTCATGAAGGATCCTGTCATATTGCATTGGTGATGCCATTATTTTTCCCCATTGGTTTTATGTGCCACAGATATGAATCCAATTCCCTCTAACCAATCGTGCCATTACCATATCACCCCGTCTCGATTATTTTCCCATGATATTGATTCTATTGCATGTGTTTGTGTATGTTGGTATATTAGAATATTCTTCGTATATTTGTTGGTATATTCGAATATTCTTGGTATATTTGTTGGGATATTAGAATATTCTACAAGGGGATTTTAATGGGGTATTAATGTAAGATGAAGAGTTGTAAGACTATAAATAGCCAAGAGATTATCAATAAAAAATATAACAATTACTCCAAAATATTCTACATGGTATCAGAACCCAAACCCTAGCCACCACCTCTAAACCCTAGCCGCCACCACCGCCACCGCTGCCACACCGCCCGCCACCACCGCTACCGCGCCGCCACCACCGATGCAGCGCCGCCCGCCACCAACGCTGCCGCATCGCTCGCCCGCCACCACCGTCGCCGCACGCCCGCCACCACCACCCGAAGCCGCGACTCCCGCGGAGCCTTCTGCCGGGGTTCCTGGCGTCTCCCTCGGGTCGTTCCAGATGTTGACATCGAAGGCCTAGATCTGATGAGGGAAAGACATGAACGGGTCTAGGAAAGGACGGACGTGAATCGTGGGACGGGTGTGAGGTGATCGGAGAAGAGGAGGATCGATGGAGAAGATCATCAAGAAGTTGGACCCTGCGGAGGTCGCAACGTTGATGAAGCTGATAAAACTGTCGGCTGGTGAGAGCGCGACACGAACATTGGCGAAGTTGGAGCTTCCATCCGTCGATATGAAGCTTGATGGACCGGCAACCTACCTGAGTTGGTAACGACGGGTGAGGAGAACCCTCACAGGGAAGAACCTGAAGGGTTTCTTGTCAGGAGAGAAGACAGAGCCGGATGAGGGCTCGACAGGACGCGACAAGTGGAAGTCCACTCATATTGTGGTATACATTTGGCTTCTCAATTCTTTAGTCCAGTCGATCGCCGCCACAGTGGATAGCCTTGAGATGGTGAAAGACGTGTAGGAGAAGTTGAGGAGAACCTACGATGGTGTAGGGAATAACTTGAGGGTTTTTCAGATCAAGGGGGAGATCGACGACACCGTACAGGGAGAGAAGACGGTACAGGAGTATGCCACGGAGTTGGAACGTCTGTGGTTGGATTATGATCACTTCTCAGATCGGACGAGCTGCGAGGACCCGAAGTGTAAGGAGAGACATGTATGTCTGCAAGAGAGGACGACGAAGTTTCTTAAGGGGTTGGCCGCAGTGTTTGCTCAACCAAAGATTCCTACACTTGAGGAGGCTATATCGACCATGATCCAGGAGGAGACTCGTATCAAGCTACAAACATGGACATGTGGTCCTCCTGAAGTGAAGACAGCACTGACGGTTGCCAATTCAGGCGGCACAGGACCCAAGGGAGACCCCCGACAGTGTTCCAACAGCGGGAAGGTGGGCCATCTGAAGTATGCTTGCACCAAACCACCCAAGGAGGAAGATTCAGGTGGCGGACATGGACAATTTGGAGGACGTGACCGTGGTCGTGGAAGGGGTGGTCGAGAAGGTTATTGGACAAACCTGCTGGTAGCAGAAGGCGAGGAGGGAGCTAATGGTGCCTATACTGAGGAGGATCAAGCACTACTGGGTATGCTGAAAGTACTCAGGAGAAAGCAGAGAGCGTCAAGCGATGGAGACATGAGGAGTGGGACTGAGGAGGCATCCACCTCAGTCTTCGCCAGAGGCAACGCTGCCATGTATGCCCATCCATCGGAAGGTACTGATGACTCACTCGCCCTTGCATCTATGTCTTCCCTTAGATCGTCGGACTGGATTGTCGATTCGGATGTGTCTCGACACGTGACAGGGAATGCTAGTGAGTTCTCTTCCTATACTCACATAGCATCTGCAGACAACATTCAAATAACCGATGGTACTTTTCAGCCAGTGCTCGGTAAGGGTACCGTCGATTGTACATGTGCAGTAAGATTATCCAATGTTTTACATGCTCCTTCTTTTTCAGTCAGTCTTTTGTCCATTAGTTCTATAATCCTCCAACTAAAATGCATTGTCTCTTTTGATATTCCTAAGGTGATCTTCTAGGAGAAGGAGATGGGACGCAGGCAAGGGACTTGGCACTGGCACTATAGGTACTGGCCTTGCAGTTTGCTTCCCTTTCTTGCTGTAGGTAAGTAACTCCCCCTGAGCCGTGGGCCTAACACCTCTCATCGCCTCCCCCTGTTCCTCTTCACTCTCCTGCTCCTCCTCAAATGTTCCTCCATGCCATACTCCTAAATAGGTTGGTATCAAGAATAAGAGTGAGGTCTTTGCCTGTTTTCGAGACTTTCATAAACATGTCCAGACTCAGTACAGAGCAGTAGTGAAGGTACTAAGATCTGACAATGGAATAAAGTATACCAACAAAGCACTTGAAAAATACCTGTCAGCCCAAGGGATACAACATCAGACCACCTGTGCATACACACCAGCACAGAATGAAGTGGCAGAAAGAAAGAACACACCTTCTGGAGGTGGCAAGGAGAATGATGGTCGCCATGAAGGTCCCACAAAGTCTGTGGGGGCATGCAGTGTTGACAGCAGCTCGATTAATCAACATGATGTCCTCGAAGGTACTGGGATGGAAGTCTCCATGTGAGATATTGCAAGAAAATAATAGTGGGATACTCCCACTAAATTTATTTGGCTGCGTATGTTTTGTGAAGGACAACAGACCGTCTGTTGGAAAACTTGAACCCAGAGCAGTCAAGTGTGTATTCGTGGGCTATTCGACGACTCAGAAGGGGTACATGTGCTGGAGCCCAGTAGAGAAGAAAAAGTTTGTGAGCATGGATGTTCACTTCAGGAAGTTTGAGCCATACTACCGTCAGGAGGGAACCTCATCCATGAGCAACTCACCTGATACTGAGAGTATAAGGCGAGAGAAGGAGATTGGTGAGAGCGTGTTGACCGATTTAGGAGTATGGCATGGAGGAACGTTTGAGGAGGTGCAGCAGAGTGAAGAGGAACAGGGGGAGGCGATGGGAGGTGTTAGGCCTACGACTTAGGGGGAGTTACTTACCTACAGCAAGAAAGGAAAGCAAACTGCAGGACCAGTACCTATAGTGTCAATGCCAAGTCTCTTGCTTGCGTCCGTCTCAACTCCTGAGACACCTACACTACCACCACCAGATTCCCTTCAGGTGATATCATTCTTCATACTCCTCCCACACAATTATCAGTATGGAGGACCACTCGCAGAAATGCGAAAAATTCTCCTGATAGATATGGTTTGACTTTGCTCAGTTTGTTTCATATAATAACATCTCTTTTTCTCATGGAGCATTCATTGCATCTTTGGATAGTACTATTGTACCTAACAATTGGCAGGTTGCTAAGAACGATCCAAAGTAGAAAGCGGCGATGCACGAGGAGCTAGGCGCTCTTGAGAAGAACCACACTTGGGAACTGGTAAAACTGCCAGAGGGAAAGAGGGCAGTTGGATGCAATTAGGTCTTTACTGTGAAGCAGAACCCAGATGGAAAAGTAGAGCGCTGCAAGGCTCGACTGGTGGCAAAATGATACAGTCAGACGTACGGCATTGACTATTATGAGACCTTTGTACCAGTGGCGAAGATGAGCACCGTCAGGACCCTGATTTCTTCGACAGCGAATGGTGGATGGAAGCTACACCAACTGGATATGAAAAATGCGTTTCTTCATGGGGATCTAGTGGAGAAAGTATACATGGAGATACCACCAGGATTCTGCACCGATAAGACAGTGGACAAGGTCTGCAGGTTGAAGAAGTCCCTCTATGGACTGAAGCAGTCTCCTCGAGCGTGGTTTGACAGATTCAAGAGGGCGATGATAGGAATGGAATATCAGCAGATCAATGTTGATCATACCGTGTTCTTCCGTCGGAGTGGAGGCCATATCACCATGCTTGCGGTGTATGTGGACGATATAATTATCACAGGAGATGACGAGCAGGAGATTGCCCGACTCAAGAGAAAGCTTGACAAAGAGTTTGAGGTGAAGGACCTTGGTCTTCTTCGGTACTTCCTTGGGATTGAGATTGCTCGAGAAGCAGAGGGGATTGTTCTTTCTCAGAGGAAGTATGCGCTGGACCTTCTCACAGAGACAGGGATGTTGGAATGCAGACCTGCAGCGACGCCGATCAACCAGGGGTTCAAGCTGTGTGCTAAGGCTGGAGAACCAGTTGACCGAGACAGATACTAGAGACTGGTGGGCAAGTTGATCTATTTGAGCCACACATGTCCTGATATCTGCTTTGCAGTGAGTGTGGTGAGCCGCTACATGCATGACCCGAGGAAGGGTCATATGGACGCAGTGTACCAGATTCTGAGATACTTGAAGGGTGCCCCCGGAAAGGGGTTGATATTCAGGAAGAATAATCACTTGAGCATCGAGGGCTATTGTGACTCTAACTGGGCTAGCTGTACTGATGACAGGAGGTCTACCTCGGGCTATTGCATATTTGTAGGAGGCAACTTAGTCTCTTGGAGGAGTAAGAAGCAGTCGGCGGTGGCCAGATCGACAGCTGAAGCAGAGTACAGAGCTATGGCCTTGGAAGTTGCAGAGCTGGTATGGATGAAGAGTATGCTGGTGGAGCTGAAGCTGGATCAAGTAGCCAAGATGAAGCTGTGGTGTAACAACCAATCAGCCATCAGTATCGCCAACAATCCAGTGCAGCATGACATGACCAAACACATTGAGATCGATAGGTTCTTCATCAAGAAGAAGTTGGACCGTGGACTACTGGAGTTAGATCATGTTTTAACCAAGGAGCATGTAGCAGACAGTATGACCAAGGGACAGCTCTGCAGATATGATTAGAGGATGTGACAAGATAGGCTTAGTGAATATCCTTCGCCCATCTTGAGGAGGAGTGTTGGTATATTAGAATATTCTTGGTATATTTGTTGCTATATTAGAATATTCTTGGTATATTTATTGGGATATTAGAATATTCTAAGGGGGGTTTAATGAGATATTAATGTAAGATGAAGGGTTGTAAGGCTATAAATAGCCAAGAAATTATCAATAAAAAATATAACAATTACTCCAAAATATTCTACAGTGTATGATACGGATGATTTTGTTTATGTGCTTTCTCGGGACATAAGGCAACGCAGTCGCACAACATAATCGCTTTGTGGACTTGATGTCAAAAGTGAGGAGTAAGAAAGAAAGTAAACTTATGTTAGGAATAGGGATATAAGTCGGTCAGATTCAGGTCTGAGGTTGAAGCCTCCACCTCTGCCTCCATCAAGAATATCTGCTTTTGATACCGAGTCGTAGGAGAAATATTGGCTCCACCTCCACCTACTTTGGAGGTTCACAAACCCACGTATTGTACACTGTTTTAACTAATTGAAAATTCAAACAAGTAGAAGGCGGAGTATGGTACGTCTCCATCTTCACCTCTACCTCCGTATAAACACACGTGAAGGTGCAGTGTTTTAACTAATTGAAAAATTCAAAGGAGTCGAAGGCGGAGTATGGTATGTCCTTGCCAACACCTCTGACTCCGACTCGGATTTTGGAGCTTACCTCCATATCCACCTTTACACTAAATTGTTTGGGCCTGGTGGGTCGGAGCTCCACCCATTTGCATCCCTAACTTATTTAGATATTTAATAGAGAATGATATAAGAAGGGAAATGCAACAAAAGAGACTACAATAGTTATTCCCTCTCTTAATCTTGGTTGTACTAGGTGAAAAAAAATCGAAATCTGGACCACTGCAATAACTTTGAGCTCACAATCATCAATAGCTTGTGCGTTGTCTTAAAGGAAGTTATGTTTCTCTTCAAACCAAACAAGTAAAATCTAGTTATGACTTATAGTACTAGTAAAGCTCATTTTTTTTAGGGATGTCACGAAGAACCAAAAGCCCCAAAAAGATTGGAAAGACTATACCAGACAAAGTCAATGATGTGAGGCTTTTAATGGACTTCTAATCAGAACAGACAGAATCAGTATTATATCTTGCTGTTTATTGAATTATCTACTGAAGTTTGGATAACTATAGTGGACTTCAACTTGGGCACTTCCTTTATTGCATGAGCTTAAATTGCATGATCAAAAATCAGATCTACCAACCCGCCAAACTGTCTTCTAGTTTTTTGGAGAGGACCTCACATGCTCATGGCTACCTTGTCTAGAAATTTGGCACCAACACAGAGAATTGACATTAGCTTGACTACTGGTCATAAAACATTGTCAATTCTTTTATGGAGCTTTCTCTCCATAAACGTCTTTATCCTGATGAAAGAATGCTTTGGTAATGATGATGACAATGATGGAGTTAAGCATCTTGGGTTACTAAAAACACCATGGTCAAACCAATGTCAAGAATCATATTAACCTGACGAACATACAAGTAATCTTCCAAAAGATTCGAATTCACAAATTGTTTACTGGAGATTGATTATAACTTACAAGAAATCGCCGATCAGGAGAAAGAGATGTATCGGTTATAGTCCACCGCAAGCTTCTAGCAAGAATATCCTTCTGCACTTTCCACCCATTATCAACATCGTATATTCTGATATGGCTTCCCTGTTGAAATCAATAAGCAAAGAACAAAAAACATTTGATACATTCAAAACAAAAGTTTATAATAGTGATAACCGACAACTAGTTAACAGGATGACCAATATATCCCTTCTATCTAATTTCATTACCTGAAATCCTGCAATAAATAGTGAACCATCGGAAGAGAACCGGGACACATATGCCCGAGTATCCATTTGATCCACCGGCCATGGGCCTTTAACAGGCAAGTAGCGTCCAAGAACATGAGTAGAATCAGCGGATGAAAACCTCCCCCTTCCAGAACAATTAGCTTCTCTTCCAGCCAACATTTTGACTGTCGAGATAGGCACCTTCCTCCCGCCGTACATTCCTGTAAGTGTACCTTCGCTCGGCTCGGAACGTAGTCGGGTAAGATGAAAGATATCATGATCAATGTCAAAGGATCGATGGTGTTTTTGTCTCGAAGAAGTTCCATCGTCAGTGCTCCCGGTGCACATGGAGGGGTCCAATTCTGGCTTACTCATGTTGTAACCCATACCATTTAGCATGAAAAAGTGCCAGATGCTATAAGTAAATCAATCTGAGCATGTATCCTGGTAAAAGTACACTAAAAGTCAAATCATTCTCATCCAAAATCATGATACTTGCTGAAGAATACAATTAGACATGATCTAGGAAGCACATTCACTACGAAAACAGGATCCTTCATGTCGTGTCAAACACAAAACAGACGTGCGGAAAATCAATGCCGTATCAGTGAAAAGTCATTTTGTGGTATTCGTGTCCGTGCGTCTTGCTCACAAGTCAAATTAGTTTTCTATACAAACATATCGAAGATATCTTTCTAGAAACATAATTCACCAGTGGTGCAAAAAGACACAGCTAGTTCACAATCTGAGAAGAGCTTTATACTAATAAAAATACTGTTACCATAAACACTGAAAGGTGAATTCTTAAAGAAAATAAAAAAAATTGAACTTCCAAACAAACTAGCTACGAATCTTTTTAATCGGCCGAGGAACCACGGACACAAAAAAAAAAAAAAAATTCGGCGCTGCTCGTGTCGGACACGTTTCAGACGCAATTCAGGCCCTCCAAAGTTCACTGCTTTTGTGATCCAAATTCAAATTTTCTTTCATTTCCACCAAATTTCTTCCATTTCGACTCAAATTCTTTCAACAGTATATCCACTCCCACTGGTCAATCGATGAGAAGAATTCAATAATTTTCAAGTGAGGAGACCGATTGAACAGCTAAAGGAGGACAAATTGAAGAATTTTAGGGACTGTTAATTACAGCCGAGAGAATTAAATTAGGGTTAGGGTTTTTCTCACCACTCCCCCGATCTTCTTCTCTTCTCGTCAATGCGACAGAAAAATCAGAAGAGGAGCATTCGTCGTGGTGCTGATAAGCAGTGAAGAAAATATTATAAAAAAGGGAAGGGAGGAAAGACGTGGAATTATTCAGCGGAAGAGAAGAGATCACGAGAGATCGGATCGTATACACCTATTATTGCAGGAAGTGCTTATGCTACTGTGGAGGACCAAATTGTATACTGGCAGTTGAGTCTTCAGTTTGGTGACGCGTCAGAATTCTGTTGGTATGACAGTTTCTGGAATAGTTGGACATTGCAGGAGATCCTCCAAGGATACAAGAGGTCTCGGGTTCATCTGTTACCAACGTAATGCCTTTCGTCACACAAGTCTCCTGATTGTAATTATGGTAGATTGTACTAGGAGAAAATAATTGTTTAAAATTATAAGCAAAGAGATTCAAAGAACCAATTGGTTGAAACTCATCCATTTCTTCTTAAAATTCATCTTAAATCAAATTAACCTAAACTAAATTCGTCAAAAGAAGAAAAGATTCATAACAAGAACGTTTTCTTTACATCATGCACCTTTAGTAAAGACAGCATGAAAAAACTCTCTTGTTAAGGAAGTTTTTCATACAAGAGACTCCCTTAGTAAGGGAGTTTCCTTAGTACGAGAGTTTAAGAAAAATCATGATCATGATACGTCCTTATTAATAGCATTTTGGGGTCAGAATACGTCATTAGCAAGGACATTTTTATTTTTCGTTTTAACCAGAGCAAAAATAAAAATATAAAAAAGTATATAAAAAAAATTTCTTAACAAGGACATTTTTATCCCATTATACGTCATTGTTAAGGGCATATTCTTTTCCGTGCTCATTAAGCTAAAATGTCCTTAGTAAGGACATTTGTATTTTTCCTCCGCAAATATCCTAAACTATTTTCTTCCTGTGTA
Organism: Iris macrosiphon; assembly: GCA_036927795.1. Taxonomy (NCBI): domain Eukaryota; kingdom Viridiplantae; phylum Streptophyta; class Magnoliopsida; order Asparagales; family Iridaceae; genus Iris; species Iris macrosiphon. The sequence continues at coordinate 273,861,712 of JAYESA010000005.1, forward strand.
ATTCATGTAAACTTTATTGCTTTGGGTAAAAAAAATTTTTTTTGCAAACATGAAACAAAAACAAATGACAACTTGATTCCAAATATCAATCTATGTAACAAAAATTATAAATATTTACATCATCTTCTAAATTTTTTACTTTTTCCTGGCTTGGACTTGCAAGTAATAAGCACTATATGTCCAAGTCGAGGTAACTTTAGATAAACAATATTATTATTTTCTCACTTTTTTTTCTTGTTCTTCTTTTTCCACGATAGTATCTTTGTTGTAATTCTTGATGCCACCATCTATCCTCGAAAGTTCTTCGATGCCTCATTTGATACTATTCACATGAGCTAGCTTGCTTATATGAACACCAACAAGAGAAAAATTAAGAATAATATATAAGAAGAGGACAATAATGACATAAAGGTCTGACAAACAATTTAAATTTTACAGTGAAAAGTTAGAACGAAAAAAAAAAATCACGATGGGTAGTGGCGTAGCCACGTTGTCCAAAGGGGGTGCAGCTGCTCCCTCTGGGACTTTTTTAACAGTTGTTCATTAGTTGTTCTCCCGCCCAAATGTACCTGCCTAATACTCTCCTCACAAATATTTTGTCCTTTCCTATCCACTTCGATACAATAGTTTCAAGTGCATGCATAAAAGCTAGTCTAACATTAATTAAGTATAACATCATTAATTTCCTTGAGTAATTACTGTTATTGGAGGATGGAGAATTTGACAACCGCACATGGTGGAGCGATCCAATGTACCAACCGTAAATTGTGCGTCGACTTCCTCTGGGAAAAAAATTCAAACATTGACCGCAAAAGTGAACCATAACTAAAATTTATAGCTCTATAACCTTAGAAAACTTGGAAAGATTTTTAAAAATTTTAGCATATTATTTTCTTTTGCATAGTGGATCATGTAAAATATTTCTATCTTTTGTTAGAGCATCATTAGTAAGGTCCATCCCAATTTCTAGATTCTAGATTCAGAATGTAGGAGCTCAATTTGTAGAATAGTAAGACCCATTCTAAGTTATAATTTCTAGATTCTTAGGCCCAACTGTGAGACTCGTCTCACTGTTCTAGTATACGTACCCGATATACGCATATTATACAAGTATAACTTGCTTATTGTTTAATGGCTTACATATTATTTTATGCAATTCATGCATTATTTATGTTATTTTTGTAAGTTTCTCCTTAGTTGCATGCTTTGGACCGTTGGTCCCTTGATTTTCTTGGTGGATGGTTGTGATGAACCCGAGAGAGAGGCATGGGTTATTATCCAATGGCCTACAATCAATCACTTGGCTATATAAGCAATTCCATTATCTTTCCTTCACTTTTTTTTCTTTTATTTCTCTTTCCTTCTTCATTTCTTCCCCAACAGAGAGCAGCTAGTAGCCGAGCTTGGCCTTGGACGACCTTGGTAGTATTGGTATTAGGCTAGAACTTGATCGTAGGCAAGTATATCTTGCTAACCGAAGGAACAACCTTGGATCTTGTTTTGATTCTTAGTATAGCTTGTTTTATCATTTGATCAATTTTATTTTTGTGTAACACTTAGAACTTGTCTCATTGATAATTTTATTTTCCTTGGACTGGATTGCTCTTGGAGTCCGAGAACAACAAGTCGGAGAATGTAAAGTTGGCCTGAGAATGCATGCAAAAGTACGCATGGAACCCTTGTCGCATAAGCGAAGTTCCAGTGAGCGCACTTGTGTGTGTTTCACAAATTTCTTAGAAAGTGCGCCAAGATATGTTAAGTATTCGGGGCTGTCACGCCCCGCTCCCAGAATTCTAGATAAATACGATGACTGACATGGTCAACTATACCTTACAGAATACCGAAGTAAGCTACAATGTGTTAAGGTTGTCTAGAAGACATATGAGTGAACTCTAGCATGCTATGACGTCAGTCCTAAGGCCGACAAATCCTAGTATCTCAATCCATCAATACAAGTACAAGAGTATATCATATATGAAAGTAAAAAAGGCGTCCAAATTATATACCACATATGATCATGAAGCTAGTGAATACAAAATACTGTATTAGCAGAGTATAATTATACATGATCAAATATACTAGTCATAGTCTAATATATACATCATGTTGACCGAAGTCAGAGAAGTGATATCAAAATAAGGGGCTAACACTGCCTCTTGCTAAAATACCATAAAATGATATAATACTACGAGGGGTGGAGGAAGGAAACCCACTCGCGAGCTTCGGCCGTAGTCCTACGAGTGCGAGCCATCTTGCTGGAAATACGGTGGATCCTGGTTCTCCTCGGGATAATCTGGCCATACAAAACCAGTGGGGTTAGACCCCCAAGCAACAAGTACCATAAATGAGCTCAAGGTGATAGACCAAACATATCACAACATTAGCAGAAAAGAGACATAAGAATAAATGAAGGCCAAGACTTGTACGGTACCAATATACTTGTCACAAAATATAGAGATAGAACTGATAACAAGTGGAAAAATAAAAGTAAGGCGACGAGCGGCAAGAGGACATAGGAATGACTCTGGATCGGGACCACAACTCTTAAACCAAACAAGGACCGGGATTGTATTCCTTGACCCGAGCAGAACTTTACACTCCAACCACGCGTCGAAAGAAAAGAAACTAGAAGAGCAAGCTATAATGAAAGTAATATCATTCATTGCACGACCAAACAGCTCTACGGTCTGCTACGATTAACTAGCTAGGGTTGTCACAAGCCTTAATTACTAAATACATGTTTTTAGAATATTATTATCATCGACACTGCAGTCAACCCGGATGACCAATGGTACGCTTGTCGAGTAAACTTAAATGCACATTCAACAACACTACAACATAACTAGTTACTTGTCATAAACAGAAATTTGAGCTTATAAGCATAAACTAAAGCTTGTGAACATAAACTTAAACTTGTGAATCATAAACTTTTCTTATAAACATAAACTTGTCCTATAATGTATCGCAGCACGCGTAAACTTGGTCAGTCATGGAGCCCTTGCCTAGCAGGGTGATTCTATGCTGTATGGGTGTCACGCCCCAATACCTGTCACTCTCCGTTTCCAATATACGTATTTGGAGCATAATTATTTTTCTTGCTAGCGTAGTTATATGTTGTAGAGAGACTAGACCCATTTTTTAGTTCACTTGACTTTTGGTTTATTTGTTTGGTTTTATCATGAGTTGAACCCATGGTCCAAACCTCAAACCCTCCATATATAACCCAACTTTACTCTCTCTTCCCTCATTTTTCCTCTTTTATTCTCTTTCTTAGATTTTTCTCCCCCCACCATAGGTAAGTACATCTTGTAAGAAATGAAGAAACCATTTATATTTTTGTTCCATTATGTTCCTTATATGTTTCTCTATGTATTTAGAACTTGGTATTTTTGGATTCGGTGGATAGATTAGTGTAGATCTAAGTTTTAAGTTTCAAGGTTTTCTTGGTGTTCTTGAATATTCTTGGGTTTTGATCTTTTAAAACTTAATATTTTTGAAAACTCTTTGTTCTATGTTGATGAGCACTTGATTTTGAGTAGTTTATAACTTTACTTTGCTGGATTTAGGCATTATTTAAGGTTTCTATGGAGGAAACAAAATCTCATTTTTGAGCCTTTTGGCCATGGCCGAAAAGTTGCTTCTTAGTAGAGACGAAGGAGCGCTATGCGACATGAAGTGCTATGCGGCTTGGACTTCTTGTCTCGAGTCAGCATGCGGCCAACCCTGTTGGACGCATGACTAAATTTGCACATGCACCCTTGACTAATTGCATGAACTTGAACGAATAAAATTTTACTAAGTCCAAAAAATTTCATGCTGTCATGCCCCGATCTCCCGCAGGCAAATCGATCGTCCCCGCTGGGTACTAATCACCGCGCCAACGCTCCCGCGGGACGATCGCTTCGACCCATCCGAGCGTGATGCCGCACTAGCGTGAACCGCGCCCGTGCAAGGCCATGGTTCGTTGGCTGACGGTAAGAGATCTAAGCCACAGAGTCGCATAGATTGTCCGAGTGCAGCGAAATGTATAAACGCATAAGGGAATGGTAACAAGTTCACTGAGTCGACAGTAGTGGAATCAAAGATTGAGTACATAAGTATAGAAGTAAAGCAACTCTTTTATTCATATTGATACAAGTGTTACAGGCGGCGTATAGCCGAGATTACAAGTCGCTCGAGCACTCTCTCTCGGAAACATAAAAGCATGCCAAGTGGCTACATTTGTGGAATGATTGAATAGGCGATGTTCCAATATTATGTCTAGTATATGTGCATCAGTTCCGGACGCAGCTCTCCAAGGCTCCAGAGTCGAACTCCACGCCTTAGCACGCACGAAGGAGGCATCCGCACCGAATGAGGTTCTCCCGTACCCTGTAAACAACCTGGTGGATTATCAGTACACGAATGCACTAGTGGGGAGGCTACTCGCCCGCTCGACAAATCCAAACACATACTATATATTTCGTGCACCATCTATTTTATTGTCTTTCTAGTTGTGCCTTAGGATCAGTTTCATGGCATATATGAAAATCCTAACTCGTGTGGCAGTGCGCCGTACGATATAGGAAAACACGACAAAACTTACCAACTTACCAACTTGTCCTTCCCTGTCCAAAGCAAACTAAGTTAATTTATGCACAAGGATATATAAACATTCAAGCATTAGCATATGCAAACATAAGTGTCTCAAGCGAGATTTCATATCGGGTGCTCGAGTTCTTCTATTTAATTCATGGAACACAAGTATACTTATTTCTCAGATCCATGAATGATTCACAGATTCATTGTACTTTTATCAGGATACTAGGATTCAGATTCATAGATGCAATGACTCGCACACGGATTGCCGCTAAGCGAGTATGATCATGGATGCACAAGAGTCGCTGGCATAGCCATTGATGGACATAGTCGCAATAAGACGGTGGTCCCGATGCCCCGACGACCCGACCGAACTTATCCGTGCTAGGAACAAACTAGCGCAACTACCGGATCTTCCTCCTAGGCCAGATCGGTCCCGGTGCCCCGAACCGAGGAGATCAAACTTGTGCACAAGCGTCCACGACTGAATGAATGAGTCCTTGTTGTTCTTTCATTATTCTGAGTAAACGGCAATGGTTCTAGGCGCAGGACATGATCCTTGCTATAAACCATCCTAGGCCGTTCGGTTCATTTGTTATGAATTTCACACAAGTTGATACACAAGTCCAAGTTATGTTCAGGTGCAACTTAACACGATGCGCTCCCCTGGTTCGGGGATTGCCTTGGCGACCTATCGGTCACAGATACCAGCAGGTTCATTTTACACATAAGGAATATTTAATAGTCATCTGGCTAACAAGATGCATGCACGATATACCACAGTGTTTTACTTGATTGAGGCATGATTCCATATAACAAGCATTGAATCGAGGCAAGGGTATGAGTTAACATATAACAGGCAAGCATGCATTTCTAATAAAACTTAAACAATTCACATTGGCTCGGGCCCGAAGGTAAGCCGAGGAGTGAAACCGCACGGAACTTATCGAATGACATGCTCCAGGGTCGTTGTAGTGCAATGAGTAAACATAGTGTACTTGTATCATCCTACTCGAGGCACAGCGGGGTCGAGGCAATATTACCAGTTAACATATCAAGCAGACAAGCATGCAAACTTAAACAATCACGTTAGCTCGGGACCGAAGGTAGACCGAGAAGTAAAACCGTTAAGGAACTTAACGAGCGACATTATCTAGAGTCGTGCAATGTAACCAGGTGAATAGTGCACTAAGAAAAGAAATACACTTATCGATCTATCGAGGCATAGCAGGGTCCAGTTGCCCAAGGCAACGGTAGCATGTGAGGGTCTGTACATAAGCAATTATTTTATTTCCATGTTCTATCATAAGCAATACAAATTTAGGATTATTCTCTTAGCTAGGTGCGTTGTATTCTTATTAGCATGCAAGGGGTGATTCACCTAGCGACTAGCATGTATCATTCCGTATTTTATGTGTGCTGGCTAAGCAAAGACAAGTTTACCGTAGCCACCCACCTTAGCGATGATTCGCCCCGGTTGAGTGATACTCCGAGCGAGCCTCTTAAAGCCTAAGCCGGTTCTCTTGAAGGGCCAAGTCAAGGATAATCATTTGCCTCAATGAGTCACCTTTGCTGAGCAAGGCAGGTAGGGACGTTGCACTTTTGCCGTTTGAATCGGCAGTCCGCTTGAGCGGAACGGGGTGTTACATCATACACCACTCAGAAAAAGTCTCGTCCTCGAGACTTACTGAGCGTAGGCCATACTATCGCATCGTGGTAATTTATCCAAGCGTAGCAATCGGTACAACTAAATCCATTAGAACTCAATCTCATACTCGTTTCTTACGCCGTGTCGCGTGTATGCTGAGTCAGTTTCATTTGCGCCTTAGCGCGGGACATGTTGCTTAACGCAGAGTACGTTTTAATCGAATTGAGTAGCGATCTAGGGCTGAGACAAACTTGTACAAGTCATTATGCTTGTTCAGACGGATATTCACTTGCACTAGCATTTGAGATCGGCATATCGCGAGTCTAGATCGTGCACGGATTCGAAGCGTCCTTCAAACACATGTATTTCAACCAACTTGTGATAGCGAAGTCTTAGCACTCGAGTTTCACATTTCTAGAGTCTTGGATCGTGCACACGTTCAAGGCGTCCCTTAAACATATGCATTCAACCAAACTTAGAGATAGTGAAATCGGACAAGCTACTTGCGAAATCTCAAGGGTTCCCGTTTATAAATCACAAGGATACTTCCGATAGGGTCAATCAAATCCCAAGTAAATTCTATTCCACTCAATCAAGTATTTGCACTCTCGTTATGCACGATTCATTCGATTCAACCGACTAGCGTCCATTCGTTCGGATCAAACATAGGACGCACTCACCGTCCCAGTCTAACCCTAAGTCTTGTTGCCCCAGTTCTTTTGCTTATTCAAGCAACATTCTAAAGTCGGTTGCACAGGTTCATTCACTCAATACAAGGTCGTCTGTCTAATTGCTAGGTCAGCTCACAAGGTCGTAAGTACAAGTTCAAGCATATGATACATCGTGCAAATTTGTCGCACGATGCTCGCCCTAAATTCCTAGGGCCAAACCATTGTTCATTTGTACGGGATATTATACCCAAGCTCGTTTCACTCAGATTTCTAAACATCGAGCACAGATTCTTCCTACTCTCAATAACACGTTCGTTTTCACGGGGGACGAGTTCGTTCAGTAAAATCCATAATATATTCAAGTTGCAAGACCAGCCTATTGATTTACGTAGTCTATCTCTCCAACACGTTTTGATAGAAACCATTTCCATTTCAAGTCTAGACCACAAAGCCAAAATTCAATTCTAACCCTTAGACTATATCCCCAAGTCGTTCAACCTGATTCACGTATTCGTTCACAAAACCATCAAGCGTGATTTATTCCAGGCTCCAGGCTAACTTATCCACAACTCTTATCGATTCACTGCATTTCCGATTCATTTTATCGTGTCAAACCAAAAGTCAAGACGATCATTTATTTGTCATGCTCCGATCTCCCGCTAGTTCGATCACCTTCGTTGGACGCGAGATCATCACGTCAACGCTCCCGCTGGATAATCGTTCTAACTCGGGCGTGACGCATGTACGGTCATAGAGTTACGTCCGCACAAGACAAGAACATTTGATGCTATGGTTATTTTCGACATGATTGTGACTCCCTTATCATTCACCTTGCTCCATCCAAGTTTTTATATGACATTCATCAAGTCGTGTCCGTTCATGCAGTGATTTTAATTCATCCATCGAAAATCACCCAACTTCAAATGTTACCGTTCGACATTTTCCACAGTCTAGTTATAACGTCCACAAGAAACAAGTTCAATTATTCAAGCCCAAGTTTTATTCCATTTTGATACGTTCCATTCATCGAGTCCGTTCGGAAATATCACTGAACATGTTCCCTTGAATCCGATCATCCCCGCCGTACGCGAATCACCACGCCAGCGCTCCCGCAGGATAACCGTTCTCGTTGGGACTGATTTCAAGAGTTATCTTTTCAAACTTGATTTCAAGATCGTTCTTACAAAAATCAAGCCAATTCCATTATCGCTTATATCTCTCATTGAACCACAGTATTCCTTCTCGGGCTAACTTATTCGAGCGATATTGTATTCAAGTTCAATCCTTTTGTTTTAATCCGAAATCGCTCACACAATTCTCAAGTTTCAGCAAGTTCATCTTAACTAAGATGTTGGTTTCCATTTCTGAGAATTTCCATTCGATATAAGCCTTATCAATTAGTTCAAGACATTCTACAATTATTCAATCCGACTATCGTACGAGAATTCTAATCCGTATGAACATTTCTAAATGTTCCATACACCACTCGGAATCGAGTCATCCTATTAAACCCAAAATTTGGTGTTTGCATTTATCGTTAGCATAATCACCAAGTCATACCTAATAATCCTTGCACGACATTTAGGTATCGCCTAGTAAAATCTTAGTCTCGTATCTATTCCGGATTTAATAGTCATCCAAGCGACTATATCGATTTGTATCTTCCAACACAAAATATCGTTCGAGCCATTTACCAAAATTCAAACACGATTCTCTATGTTCGCCTAAACAATAAATCTGGTACAGTTTTTATCAGTTGTAGTTCTAAGTCCGACTCGCATTAGTCCTGAACGATATCCAAATCTCGTTGCAACTGGCTTGCATCAAAGGGTCCTTGGTACGCGATACTGAACACAACACAACTTAGCCGAAAGGCTGTGTGCATAGCAAACCGTTCAGGCAATATTTGATTCCGTACTCACCAGTTGTATAACCAGGTAAGGGCATATGGTTCGCACATATCATATGATTCTTAGCACGAGTCTGTTCCCCAAAGGGTGTAGCACAGATCGGCACAAAGGCCTACAAATCAAAATGTTGTATAAGCAATCATACCATTTCACATGCAAATTTTGAAAGTATTTAGACTTATTGTTTAGAACATCCCACTGAGGCATTGAGAGCGTGTGTGCACATAACCCATAAACGAGCTTTCGAAACTGAGACATACGAAATGAAGTCCAAAGGTGTATAAGCCAAGCTCTGATACCACTATGTCACGCCCCGATCTCCCGTAGGCAAATCGGTCGTCCCCGTTGGGTACGAATCACCGCGCCAGCGCTCCGGCGGGACGATCGCTTCGACCCATCCTAGCGTGATGCCGCACGAGCGTGAACCGCGCCCGTGACAGGCCATGGTTCGTTGGCTAGCGGTAAAAGATCTAAGCCACAGAGTCGTACAGATTGTCTGAGTGCAGCGGAATGTATAAACGCATAAGCGAATGGTAACAAGTTCACTGAGTCGACAGTAGCGGAAGCAAAGATTGAGTACATAAGTATAGAAGTTAAGCAACTCTTTTATTCATATTGAAACAAGTGTTACAGGCGGCGTATAGCCGAGATTACAAGTCTCTCGAGCACTCTCTCTCGAAAACATAAAAGCGTGCCAAGTGGCTACATTTGTAGAATGATTGAATAGGCGATGTTCCAACATTATGTCTAGTATATGTGCATCAGTTCCGGACACAGCGCTCCAAGGCTCCAGAGTCGAACTCCACGCCTTAGCACGCACGAAGGAGGCATCCGTACCGAACGAGGTTCTCCCGCACCCTACAAACAACCTGGTGGATTATCAGTACACGAATGCACTGGTGGGGAGGCTACTCGCCCGCTCGACAAATCCAAACACGTACTATATATTCCGTGCACCATCTATTTTATTGTCTTTCTAGTTGTGCCTTAGGATCAGTTTCATGGCATATATGAAAAGCCTAACTCGTGTGACAGTGCGCCGTGTGATATAGGAAAATACAACAAAACTTACCAACTTACCAACTTGTCCTTCCCTGTCCAAGGCAAACCAAGTTAATTCATGCACCAGGATATATAAACATTCAAGCATTAGCATATGCAAATATAAGTGTCTAAAGCGAGATTTCATATCGGGTGCACGAGTTCTTCTATTTAATTCATGGAACACAAGTATACTTATTTCTCATATCCAAGAATGATTCACGGATTCATTGTACTTTTATCAGGATACTAGGATTCAGATTCATAGATGCAATGACTCACACACGGATTGCCGCTAAGCGAGTTTGATCATGAATGCACAGGAGTCGCTGGCGTAGCCATTGATGGACATAGTCGCAATAAGATGGTGGTCCTGATGCCCCGGCGACCTGACCGAACTTATCCGTGCTAGGAACAAACTAGCGCATCTACCGGATCTTCCCCCTAGGCCGGATCGGTCCCGGTGCCCCGGTGCCCCGAACCGAGGAGATCAAACTTGTGCACAAGCGTCCGCGACTGAATGAATGAGTCCTTATTGTTCTTTCATTATTCTGAGTAAACGGCAATGGTTGTAGGCGCAGTACATGATCCTTGCTATAAACCATCCCAGGCCGTTCGGTTCATTTGTTATGAATTTTACACAAGTTGATACACAAGTGCAAGTTATGTTCAGGTGCAACTTAACACGATGCGCTCCCCTGGTTCGGGAATTGCCTTGGCGACCTATCAGTCCCAGATACCAGCAGGTTCATTTTACACATAAGGACTATTTAATAGTCATCTGGCTAACAAGATGCATGCACGATATACCATAGTATTTTACTTGATTGAGGCATGATTCCATATAACAAGCATTGAATCGAGGCAAGGGTATGAGTTAACATATAACAGGCAATCATGCATTTCCAATGAAACTTAAACAATTCACGTTGGCTCGGGCTCGAAGGTAAGCCGAGGAGTGAAACCGCACGGAACTTATCGAATGACATGCTCCAGGGTCATTGCAGTGCAATGAGTAAACATAGTGTACTTGTATCATCCTACTCGAGGTACAGCGGGGTCGAGGCAATATTACCAGTTAACATATCAAGTAGACAAGCATGCAAACTTAAACAATCACATTAGCTCGGGCCCGAAGGTAGACCGAGAAGTGAAATCGTTAAGGAACTTAACGAGCGACATTATCTAGAGTCGTGCAATGTAACCAGGTGAATAGTGCACTAAGAAAAGCAATACACATATCGATCTATCGAGGCATAGCAGGGTCCAGTTGCCCAAGGCAACGGTAGCATGTGAGGGTATGTACATAAGCAATTGTTTTATTTCCATGTTCTATCATAAGCAATACAAATTTGGGATTATTCCCTTATCTAGGTGTGTTGTATTCTTATTAGCATGTAGGGGATGATTCACCTAGCGACTAGCATGTATTATTCCGTATTTTATGTGTGCTGGCTAAGCAAAGACAAGTTTACCGTAGCCACCCACCTTAGCGATGATTCACCCCGGTTGAGCGATACTCCGAGCGAGCCTCTTAAAGCCTAAGCCGGTTCTCTTGAAGGGCCAAGCCAAGGATAATCCTTTGCCTCAATGAGTCACCTTTGCTGAGCAAGGCAGGTAGGGACGTTGCATTTTTGTCGTTTGAATCGGCAGTCCGCTTGAGCAGAACAGGGTGTTACACATGCGGCCAAGTATGTATGCAACCAAGAGGATTATGCGACCTCATTGTCTATGCGGCCAGGAGCTATGCGTCCCTCTCCTTCTCGACGCATAACTTCTGATTGACTTGGCACAACTTTTCATAATTTGTCTTTTTTCTGACACACTTTTATCACATGTCTCATAAGTCACTTTTTTGACTTGACTTGCATTTATTGTTTGTCACATCGCACGTTTCCCGAAGAGTGGACTTTGCTCTGTCTATGCGGCCTTGATCTTATGCGACACCTTGCTATGCACCTTCCTTCTATGCGTCTTTTGTTTATTACTCACTTTGGTCACTTGCTTGGTTTAATGTGGATATTGATTGAATGATTGTGATGCTACGTGTTAACTTAGAAATGACTTGTATGACCCAGATGTGAATATGTGCTAAATGACTAAGCCCTGACCTGAACCTGTAGATATGGCCCTACATGTACTTACTTGTTGATTAGGCTACTTTTCCTAGATCACCTTATTATATGTTGGACAGAATAAGGGACGTAGTTCAACTCGAGGGAGGGTCTGCAAACCCGGTCCTTATTTGTTTTAAGGATTGTGGATCTGATCTCAAGGGGTTCTCGCACTACTCTTATTTTATCTATCGATATAATAGAGTGACAAATTATTGTGATTATCATTTGCTTGTCCATAACCTTGATATTGGAACTTGTTTCTGTCCTGACTATTGTATCCGTGCTGATACCCTTGATCGCACTAAGAGTTCTACTTTATATATAGTGAGCCATCGTGCCATACACACTTGCTACATGATATACATAATTATTTCCTTACACGGATCTGGTAGTTGGACTGTGACTTTATCCGTGGATAGATAGTATTGATTGTTGCATCACACTTGGTGAATCCAGATTTAAGAGACAATGTGGATTCGTATCAAGAGTGTCCGTACTTAAAGTACGATATTTAGGAAAGAATGTTCATATGACCACGGCATGAGATTCTAAATCATCTAGGGTTAACTAGGCAACTTAATTTGTAGGACATTGGGAGGGAACGGTATCTCGATATCGTGCATGTCGAACCACCCTAAGTTAGCTGGGAGTAAAGGCTGACCACCACGGATACTGTATATCATCCGCACTAGTGGAGTGCAATATCTAAATATTTATAAGCCGATCTAGTGTCTTTCCTATAGAAAGCCTAGAACTGCTACTGATCATTAATTTAGCTCAGAGCCCTTGTAAGGGACTGGTGCATAATGTACTTTTGCTTGCATATCATTGGTTCAGCCAGCCCTGCTCGATTATGGCAAGATCTGAGGATACTTATATAATGCATTACTGGGTTAACCCAAAGATCACATATCAAGCCGTAACACATGTTTGGCCGTTAAATCTGTTTTAGTTAGAGAAGTGGACCGTTGCAGCATAAAAGTTCATCTCATGTCCTTGTTTGGTTGTTGACTTGCGCTGTTGTGTTACAACGGGACACAGATCAAAGGTACTTATTATCACTATGTTATTTTTACTTAATATTATATCCCTGCTTGTGTATTGTGCCTTTTGTTGAGTGGAATTAGGGGCATAGGCTGTCGTGGCATGATAGTTTAACTCATGTCCTTGTTTGGTTGTTGGATTGCGCTACTGTGTTACGATAGCATGTGGACTGAAACTATGACGCAGAGTTATTCTAGCTGGACCATAATCAAGGGACGTATTCTATCTTAATGTGATGTTCCACTTCCTGTCCTTGTTTGGTGAAGGGGTGTCATGTTATGTCAGGGATGGGACATATGTCATTGATTGTTGGTTTATACATCTCATGCTATATAACTGGTTTTGTTTCTTCATTTCGTGCTTCCTTGTGGTACTTGCTATTTGGGGTCTGACTCCACTGGTTTTGCATGGCCAGGTTTAGAGCTAGCACCTAAGGATCAAGCGTATCTTTCCCCCACTGATGGCACTCACTAGAAGGATGGATGTTGAGGGGCACGAGTGGGTTCCTTCATTCACTACTCGTCTTTTGTAAACTATAATTTTTTGGGCGTTTAGCCAACCAGCACATGTTAGTCAAACAATCTGGATACTAGTTTCCTACTTGACTGTAATATATTCAGACTGCAACTGATACACTGTCATGTATACTTTTGATGGTGTATCTGGCACATCACTCGTATTTGCTAGATCTCTAGAATATTCTGATGCAGTATTGGTGACACCTTATCGTTTATTCTGAAATATTCAATTTTATTGCTACTTGTTTGAATGATTGAGATATAGAAGTTCTTGACCCTAGAAGACTTGATTGTAGTATACACCCTATTGTCTCTAGACAACCTTAACACATTGCAGGTTGCTTTGGTATTCTGCAAGGTATGGTTGGCTGAGTCATTTTCCCGCTCTCTAATATTATGGATCTGGAGGCGTAACAAGGTTTTAGTGGTGGCCCATGCAGGTCTATTTTTTAGACTTGTGGGGTTGCCTGATTATAAGAAATCTCAATCAAACATGTTCCTCCTTAAAATTTTGAATCTGCCTTCTCGAACTCAGCTTGACTTCTGTAACATTGATGCATCGATCCTTTCTTGTCCTGTTCTTGATTTATCTTGTGTCCTTTTCTTTAGGGCTTCTCTAGAATCGATGGTTGGAGCATCTGTAGTTTCAGCATGACAAGGATTTGTTGGCCCACAACGAGAGACATCACCTATTTTTGGAGGGATCAGAGTAGAACCCGTAGAGGAGCACAAGGAACAACATGTGCCAGAAGTTCTAGTACCCCCGGTCGTACCAGCAGTGCCAGTAGCACTTGATATACCGACATTGCTAGAGATTATTCGAGGAATGATGGCGGCTCAACAACATCAGCAGCTTCGGCAGCAGGAGCAAAATGTCTTGTTGCATCAAGGATTACAGACGACCTTGGAGAGAAGTGTTAGAACGGACTCAGGGGCATCGGTGAGGTTCTGTCGACTCAACCCTAGGTTCTTTGATGGCACAGAGGATGCCATTGCCGCAGACGCTTGGCTACAGAACATTGAGACAATACTGACAGCAACAAGGGTTCCAACTTAGGAACAAGTTGATCAGGTCCGATTACAACTCCAGGACCTTGTCAGAGATTGGTGGGCAACAAAAGAGATTGGTTTAAGACAACCTGTCTCATGAGACAACTTCAGAACTCGTTTCAGGGTCAAGTATTTCGGAGTGGTAGCACAATATGAGATACAACATAGGTTTATCAATCTTAAGCAGTCTGGGAGGACGGTGGATGGATACACAATAGAGTTCTGCAAGCTTAACAGGTTTTCCCCAACAATGGTGGCAACAAAACCAGAGCGGGCGATGAGGTTTCATTATAGACTTTATCTGAAAATTCAGTAACTGGTAGAGGGCCATAACTACTAGACCTTCAACGAAGTATTGATTGCATCCAGGTGACATGAGCTGATAATGCAGAGGTTAACTTCGAGGACAGGAGGTCAGAAGAGGTCTCATGCATAGGGCAGAGGAGGAGGACCAGCACAACGGATGTCAATACCATCTTCTGGCGTTCACATTCATGACACAGCGTCGAGGAGGCCAGTGGCATCGGCAACAACAACACCAGCTCGACTATATCAGCCGAGGCAACAACAACAACAACAATTGGAAGCCCCAGTCGAATGTACGTATTATGGCAAGGGAGGCCATACTAAGGATGTGTGTAGGGCAGCACAAGGTTTGTGCCTAGGATGTAGTAGTCCAGACCATCAGATCGCTAATTGTTCGATAATGCAAAGGATTCAAGGGCCAGCACAAAGATTAGCCTTACCAGCACCAGGGACAGCTCAGTACAGGAGGCCAGTACTGGCAGTCAGGCCTTTATCTCAGTGTTCATTGCCGATGCAAACTCAGATGTACAACCAGCAGAGGAATCAGCAGTATGGGCAACAGAGGCCACAACTGCGTATCCAAGGGAGACAATAACAAAGAGCAGAACAAGGCCAAGGGCAAGCTTTTACCCTATCTCTGGAGGAGGCTTTGACATCAGGTGACATGGTGGCAGGTAACATTCTCGTTACATCTTTTCCTGTCATAGCATTATTTGATTCGGGAATATTCCATTCATTTGTGTGTGCATGATTTACGACACGTATTAGATTGGAGTTCAAGGCATTGCCAAAGAGGCTGAATATACTCACTGGTAATGGTCTCGTAGGAGTTGATTGAGTATGTCTAGCGTGTCCAATCGTAGTGTGCAGACATTTATTACCTGCAAGGTTGATCGAGTTCCCTATGGGTAATTTTGACGTTATTCTAGTCATGGACTGGATGAGAGACAATCATGCGACGATAGATTGCCGTAGGGGTAGAGTATTGTTTAATATCTCGGGCAAGGAAGAGTTTATCTTTAATAGAACGGTGAGGGACCAACATGAAGATAGCATAGCAGCAGTAGCGGGAAATGGGGATCAGTTTCCCAGAATAATTGGAGAATTTCTTGATGTATTTTTGGAAAATCTTCCAGGATTATCCCCTGTAAGAGAAGTGGAGTTCTGCATAAAATTGAGGCCAGGAGCAGAACCAATTTCCAACAAAGTCTATCAGATGTCACTGATGGAACTCAACCAGCTATATCAACATGTAGAAGAACTAAAGGCGAAGAAGTTCATTCAGGCTAGTGGATCACCATAGGGAGCACCAACGCTTATAGTAAAGAAGAAAGATAAAAATAAGCGGTTGTGTATCGACTACATGCAGCTGAATGCAGTAACAATGAAGAACAAGTATCCATTGCCTAGGATTGATGACTTGTTTGACCAATTGACCGAAACAAAAGTATTTTCCAAGATAGACCTTCGATCAGGATATTATCAAGTAAGGGTCCGGGAGCAAGATATACCGAAGACATCATTTTGATCTCGGTACGGGTATTACAAATTTTTAGTTATGCCATTTGGATTGACTAATGCGCCAGCAATATTCATGGATTTGATGAATCGTATCTTTATGCCATACCTAGATCAATTTGTGGTGGTATTCATAGATGACATTCTTGTCTACTCCAACAGTGAAGAAGAGCATGAGGAACATCTTCGGAGAGTGTTGCAAATTTTAAGGGAGCATCAGTTGTATGCCAAACTCAATAAGTGTGAATTCCGGTTAGGTCATGTGTCATTCTTGGGGCACATCATCTCAGGAGCAGAAGTATCAGTGGACCCCAAGAAGGTCAAAGAAGTAGAGAATTGGCCAGTCCCGAAGACAGTAGCAGAGGTACAAAGTTTCTTGGGGTTAGCCGGATATTACCGGAGGTTCGTGGAAGACTTTGTACGAATTTCAGAGTCAATGACTCGTCTAACCCTAAAGGAGGTGAAGTTCGTTTGGACAGTAGAGTGCCAAGCAACATTCGAGAAGTTGAAAGAGAAACTGATATTAGCACCGATCTTTACACTTCCAGTAGGATTTGGAGGGTTCACAGTTTATTACGATGCATCTGGGAAAGGACTCGGGTGTGTGTTGATGCAGCACGGGAAATTGATAGCTTATGCGTCTCGGCAGCTTCGAGATCATGAGAAAAATTATCCAACATATGATTTGGAGCTAGTAGCAGTAGTATTTGCACTCAAGCTATGGAGACACTACCTATATGGTGACCGGGTGGAGATATTCAAAGATCATAAGAGTTTAAAGTACATATTCACCCAGAAGGACCTGGACATGAGACAGAGGAGGTGGCTAGAATTGTTTGGTGATTATGATGTAGCACTTAAGTATCATCCAGGAAGACAAATGTGGTGGTAGATGCTCTAAGTAGAAGAGGCAGAGCATTTGTCTTGACAACTCAGAAGCACATATTAGAAGGTCTTTGAAAGATGGGCATCGAGATATTGTTACCTCAAGGAGCGGGAATACTAGTCAATCTTCAAATTCAGTCAACCTTAGTGGAGAGGATCAAGGCGGCTAAAGCAGAAGATTCTCAGATTCAGAAGCTTCGAACAGAATGTGAGTCAGATCTAAGGAAGGAGTTAAGAATTCACGAAGACGAAACACTTAGATTTAAAAATTGTCTTTGTATGCGAAGTGCAGATATCAGACATGAAGTAATGACCGAGGCACATAGTTCTCAATATTCTATTCATCCCAGAGGCACGAAGATGTACCATGATATTAAGAAATATTCTTGGTGGAACAAAATAAAAAGAGAGATAGCTTGGTTCATTTCACGATGTCTCATATGTCAGCAAGTGAAGGCAGAGCAGCAGAGACCAGCAGGATTATTGCAACCCCTGCCTATTCCAGAGTGAAAGTTGGAACACATTTCGTTGGACTTTGTAACCGGCTTACCTAGATCCCCTACTGGACGTGATACAGTTTGGGTAAAAGTAGATCGACTTATGAAGGTGGCACATTTTCTTCCCTTTCGAGTAGGGCAGTCCAAAGCAGAGATGTATATGTGGCATATAGTGAGGCAGCACAAAGTTCTAGCAAGTATAGTGTCAGACCGTGATACCCGCTTTACGCTTATTTTTTAAGAAGTTTACACGAGCGCTTGGGTACTAAGTTAAAATTAAATACTGCGTACCATCCTCAAATAGACGACCAGTCAGATAGGACATTACAAACATTGGAAGATATGCTACGGGCTTGTACTTTAGACCTTGGTTGGTCTTGGGAGGATTACCTTCACTTAGTGGAATTCTCGTACAACAGTTATCAGGCCAACATATAAATGGCACCATTCGAGGCATTGTACGAAAGGAAGTGCAGGTCACCTTTAACATGTGATGACATTGGTGAAAGAAAGATGTTGGGGCCTGAGATGATCACACAGACCATTGAAGTGGTTAAGCAGAATAGATAGTGGCTTCCGAGTTGCATAAGATCGTCATCGTCATTGGGCAGATTAGCATCGTAGGCCATTAGAATTTTCTGTCAGCGACCATGTATTTGTGCATATTTTGCCTACCCGTGGAGTCATTAGGTTCGGGGTTCGTGGGAAGCTTAGTCCATGGTACGTTGGACCGTTCGATATTCTCGAGAGGGTAGGGGATATTACTTATCGTCTTGCTCTTCTGCCTTCGCTACGTGAGGTGCACGATGTCTTTCATGTGTCTCAGTTGTATAGGTATATCCCGGATCTGAGTCATGTCCTCGATCACTCTGAGTTAGTCGTTGGTACCGACTTGACTTAAGAGGAATGTCCCGTGTCCATTTTGGATCAGAGAGAGAAGATACTCAAGAACCGGACTATCCGTCCTGTTCGTGTTGCTTGGGGGCATCACTTTTTGGGAGATTCGATGTAGGAGCTCAAGGACGATATTCGATCTCGGTACACGCACCTATTCAACTCATAAGATATATTTTCTTCGTATGCCTTCACATCTTTCATTCCGTGATCAGCAAGCACTCATAAGGGATGAAGTTGCTTTGCTTTATTTTAGGTGTTATTGATATACTTGTTTATTTGCATGTATATATTGCTTGTAGATAATTGTTGCTTGCTTTGACATTTCTAGCTAGCCTTGAGTTTGAATTTCGAGGACAAATTTTTTCTAAGGTCAGTAGATATGTCACTCCCCGTTCCAAATATATGTATTTGGAGCATAATTTTTTTTTGCTAGCGTAGTTATATCTTGTAGAGAGACTAGACCCATTCTTTGGTTCACTTGACTCTTGGTTTATTTGTCTGGTTTAGTTTTATCATGAGTTGAACTCATGGTCCAAACCTCAAACCCTCCATATATAATCCAACGTCACTCTCTCTCCCTCATTTTTTCTCTTCTCTTCTATTTTTTAGGATTTCCTCTCCCCCACCATAGGCAAGTACATCTTGCAAGAAATGGAGAAACTATTTATATTTTTGTTCCATTATGTTCCTTATATGATTCTCCATGCATTTAGAACTTGGTATTTTTGGATTCAGTGGATGGATTAGTGTAGCTCTAAGTTTTAAGTTTTAGAATTTTCTTGATGTTCTTGAGTATTCTTGGGTTTTGATCTTTTAAAACTTAATGTTTTTGAAAATTCTTTGTTCTATGTTGATGAGGACTTGATTTTGAGTTGTTTAGAACTTTACTTTGCTGGATTTGGGCATCATTTGAGGTTTTTATAAAAGAAACAAAATCTCATTTTCGAGCCTTTTATCCACGGCCGAAAAGCTGCTGCTTGGTGGATACGAAGGAGCGCTATGCGGCACGAAGTGCTATGCGGTCTAGACTTCTTGTCTTGAGTCAGCATGCGGCCAACCCTGTTGGACGCATGACTGAATTTGCACATGTGCCCTTGGCCAATTGCATGAACTTGAACGAATGAAATTTTACTAAGTGCAAAAGATTTAATGCGGCCAAGTATGTATGCGGCCAAGAGGAGCCTCGTTGTCTATGCGGCCAGTAGCTATGCGTCCCTCTCCTTCTGGACGCATAATTTTTGACTGATTTGGCACAACTTTTCATAATTTGTCTTTTCTTCTGACACAATTTTATCACATGTCTCATCAGTCACTTTTTTGACTTGACTTGACTTACATTTATTGTTTGTCACATCACACGTTTCCCGAAGAATGGACTTTGTTCTGTCTATGCGGCCTTGATCTTATGCGGCACCTTGCTATGCGCCTTCCTCCTATGCGTCTATTTTTTCTTACTCACTTTGGTCACTTGCTTGGTTTAATGTGGATATTGATTGAACGATTGTGATGCTACGTGTTAACTTAGAAATGAATTATATGACCCAGATGTGACCATGTGCTAAATGACTAAGCCCTGACCTAAACCTGTAGATATGGCCCTACATATACTTACTTGCTGATTATGATACTTTTCCTGGATCACCTTATTATATGTTGGATAGAATAAGGGACATAGTTCAACTCGAGGGAGGATCTGCAATCTTTGTACTTGTTTGGTTTAAGGATTATGGATCTGATCTCGAGGGGTTCTCGCACTATTCTTATTTTATCTATTGATATAATATAGTGACAAATTATTGTGTTCATCATTTGCTTGTCCATAACCTTGATATTGGAACTTGTTCCTGCCTTGACTATTGTATCCGTGCTGATACCCTTGATCGCACTAAGAGTGCTACTTGATATATAATGAGCCATCGTGCCACACACACCTGCTACATAATATACATAATTATTTTCTTGCACGGATCTGGTAGTTGGACAATGACTTTATCCGTGGCTAGATAGTATTAATTGTTGCATCACACTTGGGTGAATCCAAATTTAAGAGACAATATAGATTCGTATCAAGAGTGCCCATACTTAAAGTATAATATTTAGGAATGAAGGTTCATGTGACCACGATATGGGATTCTAAATCATCTAGGGTTAACTAGGCAACTTAATTTATAGGGCATTGGGAGGGAACAAAATCTCGAGATCATGCATGTCGAACCACCCTAAGTTAGCTGGGAGTAAAGGCTGACCACCACTGATACTGTATATCATCCTCACTAGTGGAGTGCAGTATCTGTCTTATTAATAAGCTGAGTTATTGTCTTTTCTATAGAAAGCCTGGAACTGCTACTAATCATTAATTTAGCTCAGGGCCCTTGTAAGGGACTGGTGCATAATATACTCTTGCTTGCATATCATTGGTTCAGCCAACCTTGCTCGATTATGGCAAGATCTGAGGATACTTATATAATGCATTACTGGGATAACCCAAAGATTATATATCAAGCCGTAACACATGTTTGACCATTAAGTCTATTTTAGTTAGAGAAGTAGACCGTTGCAGCATGAAAGTTCATCTCATGTCCTTGTTTGGTTGTTAACTTGCGCTGTTGTGTTACAACGGGACACAGTAGTTATTTTTACTTAATATTATATCCTTGCTTATGTATTGTGCCTTCTGTTGAGTGGAATTAGGGACATTGGCTGTTGTGGCATGATAGTTCAACTCATGTCCTTGTTTGTTTTTGGGTTGTGGCAAGATAAGTAAATGAATAATTCGAATATGTCCCTTTGAATATGCTAAAGAGAGAGATAGTTTTGCATGTTAAGTATGAATCAATCGTGATTGCCTTTATATGTTTCGTTGTCTGTTTGCTATATCGAACTGCTAAGTGAAAATGTGTGAGTGCTGTGACTAATAATACGCCCTGAGGATACGGCTCGCAAGGGTCTAGTGGGGTGTGCTATTAGTAATGTGATAAGATGTGCTTCGTTTCGATAAGATGTGTTTCGCTAGACTGCATATGTTTTGCTTGATCATTGTTTTGCTTGAACTATGTGTTTATGTCATTGCATTGGTCTTGGACAACTTGTGCACAAGGTCTTGTCTCTCGAACGGTTCCTGGGGCACTGGGAACCGCTCGGTCCGGAAGAGATTTTTGGATCGCCCTGAGGTATACGGCTCGTAAGGGGGTCTAGTGGGGCGATATGTCTATTAGTGTTGTGCAGAACCCATGATGTCACAGCTGCTTGCACTCGGGTGTGTTGGTGAAGAGCTGAACCTTGGGTCACAGCTGCCGACACCCGCGCGTGCTAGTGAAGAGCTGAACCTTGGGCAACTACTGTTAATCATGGGGCAACCCATGGACCGTCATATAGATATGGCGCATGCTAGGTTTACCTTCTTGCATACCTATTGATTTATGACACCAAGTGTTTTGATACATAAGTTATGAATATGCAAATGTGGCTAACTTGTGTGTCTGCTGCAGGGATAACCGTTCGGCTATGGGGTAAGAAATATGAGTTTGTGCTTAAGTCTGCTCGTTCATTTTGTCTGCATCGTAGAGATTATATGTTAGTGCTTCATGCATTGCATCGGTCAGACAATGACTATTAGTGCAGAGCTGAACCTCGGTCACAGCTGCTAATAGAATCAGAATGTGAGTCATTGGATAGCTGGATTACCGCTGCCAATCCTGAGTTTCTCGGGGACCGAAATCATATAGATGTGTTGCCTTAAACTCTGAATGAATGTTAGTCCATTTGAGATGTTTGCCTCGATTCGATATGATCTGTCTGCTATAGAACTTTGCCCTAATGAGTTAGATATGATGCACAATATATGCTGCGCACTACACGATACCGCACTGTCCCAATTCGTATGCTTATAGTTTGAATGTGCAAAACTGTTTCAAAGTTATGTTTTCAAAAAGATGTAATCTGACTATAGTTCTGAACTGCATGAAATGAACTTAGGTAAAACTAGCAAGATCACTAGTAATGAAATGTTTTGCCACATGATTACTTAGTGTGGGTTTCAGGGGGTGTAGCTTCTGTTCAGTTGTTTTATCTCACCAGTACTTGCATAAAGTGCTGACCCACCAACAGTTTGCTTGTTCTCAGGTGCTCGTTCGTCCGAGGAAGCGATAGCCGTGCCTCATCCCAAGGAACCAGAAATCTGGAGTCGATGCCTTGAGCCGCATCGAGCTGTGCTGCTTTTGTATAGAGGGACATAATGTATGGAACGGTGTTATTGTAATCGAGAGAAGAGTGCTTGAGCGATCTGTAACCTCGGCCATGCGCCGCTTGTAATAATTTCGATTATCAATAAAAGAGCCTGTTTTCTTATGCCATTGTGTTCTTTACTTTTCTGCAATATGTGTGCCGCTGCTTCAGTATTGATTAGCTTACTTGCCCTTGTATCAAAGCTTTGGCCTTGTGCAAGCGCACTTTAGGCTTGCACGGCATCACGTCCCGATGAGAACGATTGTCCTGCGGGAGAACTGTAACGTGGTGATTCACGTTCAGTAGGGACTATCGGGCTCGCAGGAG
The DNA here is from genome assembly GCA_036927795.1 of Iris macrosiphon. Lineage (NCBI taxonomy): Eukaryota > Viridiplantae > Streptophyta > Magnoliopsida > Asparagales > Iridaceae > Iris > Iris macrosiphon. Next base: position 273,884,943 of record JAYESA010000005.1, read on the forward strand.
ATTGGGGCGTGACATAATGGTATCAAAGCGACTCGATTCTTTGCACATTCCGTTGCCTCCGACTCTGAGTTTTGTTGTGCTGCAATGAACGTTCCATACAATAAGTCCATAGATATTCTCAAAGATGCGCACAAAAGTTTTCTGGATTTGTTTTCATTGCTTGAGATGTGATTTGTGATTTCTGGATTTGCTGAGTTTTGATTAAGGAAGGTGAGGGATGAGGACTATCGCTGCTCTGTGTTTTCGTGAGTTTCTCCTTGAGTTTCGAGGACGAAACTCTTTGTTGGTGGGTAAGTATGTAGTGCCCCGCGCCGCGTAGGCACTATGTACAAGTGAGATCGCCTTGCTTGCTCGAACGGAAGTCTTCTCAGAGAGTTCCCGACCGATTAATCAATGTGAGTGGGCAGAACTGCATTCTCTGATTCTTGCACGACTTAATAATGAATCTGAGTTTTTGAATGCTTGTTTGCTTAAGAAGAATATTTTCATAAGAGATTGATAGAACCGACTCAGTATGCTAATAAGAGAACTCACATAGCTTGTCATTGAAACGAATATGCTGCCTAACAAAGAGAATATGAAATGCTTGTCAGAATAAGATAGAACCTTTGAATATGCTAAAGAGAATAAGAAATGTTGCATGCTTAGAAACACCGACACAGCTATTGAACGAACCTTTGCTATGCTAAGAAAGATAAGTAAATGAATAATTCGAATATGTCCCTTTGAATATGCTAAAGAAAGAGATAGTTTTGCATGTTAAGTATGAATCAATCGTGATTGCCTTTATATGTTTCGTTGTCTGTTTACTATATCGAACTGCTAAGTGAAAATGTGTGAGTGCTGTGACTAATAGTACGCCCTGAGGATACGGCTCGCAAGGGTCTAGTGGGGTGTGCTATTAGTAATGTGATAAGATGTGCTTCGTTTCGATAAGATGTGTTTCGCTAGACTGCATATGTTTTGCTTGATCATTGTTTTGCTTGAACTATGTGTTTATGTCATTGCATTGGTTTTGGACAACTTGTGCACAAGGTCTTGTCTCTCGAACGGTTCCTGGGGCACTGGGAACCGCTCGGTCCGGAAGAGATTTTTGGATCGCCCTGAGGTATACGGCTCGTAAGGGGGTCTAGTGGGGCGATATGTCTATTAGTGTTGTGCATAACCCATGATGTCACAGCTGCTTGCACTCAGGTGTGTTGGTGAAGAGCTGAACCTTGGGTCACAGCTGCCGACACCCGCGCGTGCTAGTGAAGAGCTGAACCTTGGGCAACTGCTGCTAATCATGGGGCAACCCATGGACCGTCATATAGATAGGGCGCATGCTAGGTTTACCTTCTTGCATACCTATTGATTTATGACACCAAGTGTTTTGATACATAAGTTATGAATATGCAAATGTGGCTAACTTGTGTGTCTGCTGCAGGGATAACCGTTCGGCTATGGGGTAAGAAATATGAGTTTGTGCTTAAGTCTGCTCGTTCATTTTGTCTGCATCGTAGAGATTATATGTTAGTGCTTCATGCATTGCATCGGTCAGACAATGACTATTAGTGCAGAGCTGAACCTCGGTCACAGCTGCTAATAGAATCAGAATGTGAGTCATTGGATAGCTGGATTACCGCTGCCAATCCTGAGTTTCTCGGGGACCGAAATCATATAGATGTGTTGCCTTAAACTCTGAATGAATGTTAGTCCATTTGAGATGTTTGCCTCGATTCGATATGATCTGTCTGCTATAGAACTTTGCCCTAATGAGTTAGATATGATGCACAATATATGCTGCGCACTACACGATACCGCACTGTCCCAATTCGTATGCTTATAGTTTGAATGTGCAAAACTGTTTTAAAGTTATATTTTTAAAAAGATGTAATCTGACTATAGTTCTGAACTGCATGAAATGAACTTAGGTAAAACTAGCAAGATCACTAGTAATAAAATATTTTGCCACATGATTACTTAGTGTGGGTTTCAGGGGGTGTAGCTTCTGTTCAGTTGTTTTATCTCACCAGTACTTGCATAAAGTGCTGACCCACCAACAGTTTGCTTGTTCTCAGGTGCTCGTTCGTCCGAGGAAGCGATAGCCGTGCCTCATCCCAAGGAACCGAAAATCTGGAGTCGATGCCTTGAGCCGCATCGAGCTGTGCTGCTTTTGTATAGAGGGACATAATGTATGGAACGGTGTTATTGTAATCGAGAGAAGAGTGCTTGAGCGATCTGTAACCTCGGCCATGCGCCGCTTGTAATAATTTCGATTATCAATAAAATAGCCTGTTTTCTTATGCCATTGTGTTCTTTACTTTTCTGCAATATGTGTGCCGCTGCTTCAGTATTGATTAGCTTACTTGCCCTTGTATCAAAGCTTTGGCCTTGTGAAAGCGCACTTTAGGCTTGCACGGCATCACGTCCCGATGAGAACGATTATCCTGCAGGAGAACTGTAACGTGGTGATTCACGTTCAGTAGGGACTATCGGGTTCGCGGGAGATTGGGGCGTGACAGTGAATGGTAGGATCACACATAAGGGATGGTTCGAACGGATTTTGGATAAGTGCAAAGGAAATCGTAATGCGAGTAGCGACTCGATTCGGAGTGGTATATGGGATACCACATAATAAGCAAGGCATTTAAATATTTTGGTTGGACATCAATGGGAATTGCCTGAACGGACTCGGGCAAATGGAAGTATCGTTGGTCTTGAGAGATGGACGTGATCGGAATGAATAGTTGGGAGACGCTTGAGCGAAGCGATGGGTTAATTGAAGGATAGCGAGCACGAACTACGATTTTCTTTTTGGGCAACACATTTGAGCTGTTGGTTGAGCAATGAAACACGATTTTATTTGGAGGGACAATGCGATGGATTCACACAAACTTGGAAGATTTTGGATATTGCTGCTCGAGAAGTCGACTCAGGTTTAGCGAAAGTGGAATTTTGGGCAAATGGTGCAACAAGCGTAGACGGATTCTCCGGAAGACGTAGACGGATTGTGGCAACAACTAAAGGCAAAGATTGTGACGGACATATTGTTAAAGATAGTTAAATGTGAGAGCAACGTTGGAACAAATCACTGTGCTGCTCGAGTAAGTTGGATGTGCTTTGTGGAACGCGGCAAACGGATATGAATTTGAGCAAGTCTTGAGTTTTGAGAATCATTGCAATTGGTAGTGCGAGAAGACGAACATGGCAATTCAAAAATTTGATGGATTCAGGGCAGAACAATGGATTGATGGAAGACGATTTCAACGAGCGCATTTCTCGGATTCGGAAGTTTACTTGGATGGAATGGTTGGATTTTGGCTCGGATTTGCAGATGAGATATAGCATGGTTCATAGTAACTGTCCATTGTGATGACTTATAATTATCGAGCGTAGATTCGGGACAACTGACCCTAGCGACTTAACCGTCAGGTTGGAAATGAATATGGTAGACCCATAGAAAGACCCTTGAGGCAGCGTATTTGGGAATGCGTCGAGGGCGGATGCGAGTACTGAGTGTTGGATTTGAGAGACCCTTGGGATAGTCTTCAGCTGAAGATGCAGCCGAAAGATCGGAGCGATGGTGGAAGTAGCCTAGTCAACTGATGAGATTCAGAGTCGCAGATTTTTATCGATGGCATCGCCTCTGACTCATCGTGCCCTGGAAAGGAATAGCATTCATATGAATTGACGACTGTGAAACTAGCTCATAAAGTTAAAGCAGCGGCGCGTTCAGATCAAATCCTTGAGAATACTGGAAGGGACAGACGTGCCTCAGATTTACAAGATGCCTCGGAACTTAGTCTGGGAAACGTGCTCGTTCAGAAGGCAAAGGTGATATCCTATGCTTTGAGGTAGTAGAAGCAGCGCGAAGAACTATTCCATGTGCAACCTAGGAATTATGGCGAGTGTGTCCACGTTGAAATCGTGGTGACACTATCCCTTTGGCGTGGCGGCGAGATCTTTGTGGATCACACTAACCTCGATATAGATGTTCACCCAGTGAGATATTGAGATAGCAGGAAAAGGTGTTGGACTGAGCTAATCTAAGCAAAGTTTGATATTTGGGTAAGTCGCCTAGCTTGGGTAGTATCAGTTGAGATGATCGTTCGGTGCATAAGATAATATTTGGAGATGTTGCTAGTGCGGATTCAAAAATAGTTGGATGGATTGAGTTGGAACATGAACTCATTGAGTTGGTGAGAAATCATCATAATTGAGAATAGTGCTCAAGCGAATATGTTGGAATGGAAATCATGATTTGGTTCAATTGGGAGTAAAACAAATGGATGCCTCGGACATAAAGATACCCTTGTAACTTGTTTAAATTTGCTATCGTAAAGCTCGACTGAAATGCATGTATTTTAGGGATGCCTTAAATATGTGTACGATCCAAAACTAAGCGATACGAGAAATTCGTATTGAGCTGCAAGGAGGATGTGGGAATTCATAAAATTTGTACGAGCATTCAGCAGAACGAGATGCGGAGTCAGGATCATGAATATGTGAGTTGCATGGAGCAGATCTATGGAATTGGATTGTGGCATGCTAGTAAAGGATTGATACTAGTATGGTTTGGGGACAAACCTAATTTTAAGTGGTATATTATATAACGCTCCGCAACCGTACGGTGCGTTACGCTGAGTCGGATTGAATAAAACAAATGCTGGTTACATTTGAATTGTTGGATTTTGGGAAGAAGGATTGATTGAGTTGGTTTCATGTGCAGATGGTTAGCGAGTTTGATGGAAATCAGGTGTTCGTTCAGAACAGTACTGAGATAGCTGGGTTGGAATGATAATGCCGTCTTCCTTAGTCTGATCGATCGGATGATTTGGAGAGCACGACCTGCTCGCACGGTCATACCAGTTGAGTAGATCGCGCTTGCATCGGACCACGGGTTCAAGGGATTGGCCGTATCGGCAGGACAGGATGCCTAACGGGATCAAACATTGTGAGTTGGCTCTTTCCCTTCTCCTCTACTCCTTCATGCCTAATAATATGGAAAACACGTAAAGGCTTGAACACTTGGGCTGAAACTTGGGAATTACTACACTGAGGCGTGCATAGACTATACGTCGTTTGTTTGGATAGGATTGTGGCTTGAATTGGTTTTTGTGTTGGATAGTTGGAGCTAGAGTTGGATTATATATTTGAGGCAGTTGGTTGAATAATTGGAATTATGCTTGGACGGTTGGAATGATACATTGAGGCATTGGGAATATCGGGAATTCGGGCGAGCGAACGTGCATCCGTGCACGAGTATCACTTGGTCGCTTTGTTTTACAAAGCGAGCAGTTGTGGTTCAAAACTGAACAACTACATCGACGAGGGTATTGTGCCACTGTTGGGGCATTGTGCCATGGGTTTGTTCTGAGTTGGGGTATTGCACCCAATTTGAAACACTGTGTTGAGAAGAGGCATTGTGCCTATGGAATAACTTGATATTTTGGTGCCTTGGGCTATATGTTGAGGTTTGGTTTTGAAATCCTTGGTTGGATATGTTGGAAGAATGGTTATGGATGCTTTGGTTGGATATCTTGGTTGGATATCTTGGTGGTATATTTGGTTGGATATCGGTTGAACGAGTCTAGGATCGCTTGGTGGGGCGAGAATGTTCGATCCTCTCGTCATACCTACTTGTGTTTGCATGTCACTGACAACTTGTGCACAGGTTTTGGTATTTCCTTGAAACGGTATTTTTCCGGGGCACTGGAACCGTTTCGATCCGGAGGGAAATATTTGATTCGTGCTAGTCACGATGCATTGCGGGACCTCCAGCGGGACTTGCTACCTGTAGTGCCCCGCTCCGTGTAGGCACTATGTACAAGTGAGATCGCCTTGCTTGCTCGAACGGAAGTCTTCTCGGAGAGTTCCCGACCGATTAATCAATGTGAGTGGGCAGAACTGCATTCTTTGATTCTTGCACGACTTAATAATGAATCTGAGTTTTTGAGTGCTTGTTGCTTAATAAGATTGTTTCATAAGAAGAAGGATAGAACCGACTCAGTATGCTAATAAGAGAACTCACATAGCTTGTCATTAAAACGAATCTGCTTGCTTGCCTAATAAGAGAACTAGAATGCTTGTCTGAAATGAGATAGAACCTTGCCATGCTAATAACAAGAGTAAAAAGGATTGCTTGCACTTATATCGTATGCTAGACTGGAATACTAGATTGCTTGTCCACAAGAGATAGAATTTGCATGCTAGAGTTATAAGAACTGTTCTTGCTTGTTACTTGTTTAAGAGTTAGCTTGCTTGAATATGTGTTATAGTTGGCTTGTGAAAAGACAAACTTGGAGAATAGCGTGAACTTGTGAATCTAGACTAATAGTCCACCTCGAGGCTTAACAGGTGTGGCTATTAGGCAATGTGCATTAAGAGAGTGAGCTTCGGCTATCTAGACTTGAGCTTGAAATGAGAAAAAGAGATAGACTTGGTGTGCATTGTTCATCAGTTGCATGATAGCATATTTTTCTGATAGGGCTTGCATTCATGCATTTGGTCAGGACAACTTGTGCACAAGGTTTATCTCTCGGGCGGTCCCTGGGGCACTGGGGATCGTTCGGCCGGAAGAGATCTAGATACCTAAGGCTTGTACGTCCTTGGGTAGACCGAGACAAGTCTATTAGTAAGATGGGCTTGTACGTCCCAACTGCTAATCCCGATGAGCGGACCATCATATAGTTAGGGCGCATGCTAGGCTAGCCTTCTTGCATACCTAACTGTTTGATGCAGGGACGAACAGGGGAAACTAGAGAATTGTATACATTATATATGCAAATTGTGGCTAACTTGTGTGTCTGCTGCAGGGATAACCGTTCGGCCTTGGGTAAGAAATATTATGAGTTTATCTATAGCCTGCTTGATCATTCAGTATGCATCGTGATTTATCTGATAGAGCTTCATTGCATTTGCATCGGTTGGACAATGGCTATTAGTGCAGAGCTGAACCATGAGTCACAGCTGCTAATAGTACCAGTATGTGAGTCATTGGATGGCTGGATTATCGCTGCCAAACCTGAGTTTCTCGGGGACCGAAATCATATAGATGTGTTGCCTTAAGTGCTTGAGTGCATAATAGTCTACTTGATATGCTTGCCTTGATTCGATATTTCAGTCGACTAGATTAACTTTGCCCCAAACGAGATAGATTGTGAGGAACAATACATGCTGCGCACTGCACGATAGAGCACTGTCCCGAATCGTATGCATATAGTTTGAATATGCAAAAAAAAAACTGGTTTCTAACTTGTGTTTTCAAAAGATGTAATCTGACTATAGTTCTGAACTGCATGAAATGAACTTAGGTAAAACTAGCAAGATCACTAGTAATGCAAAATGTTTTGCCACAAGATTACTTAGTGTGGGTTTCAGGGGGTGTAGCTTCTGTTCAGTTGTTTTATCTCACCAGTACTTGCATAAAGTGCTGACCCACCAACAGTTTGCTTGTTCTCAGGTGCCTGTTCGTGCGAGGAAGCGATAGCCGTGCCTCATCCCAAGGAACCGAAAATCTAGAGTCGATGCCTGGAGCCGCATCGAGTTGTGCCTGCTTTGAGTTGCTTTTGTATAAAGGGACATAATGTATGGAACGGTATCATTGTAATCGAGAGAAGAGTGCTTGAGCGATCTGTAACCTCGGTCATGCGCCGCTTGTAACAATTTCAATATCAATAAAAGAGCTTATTTTTATATGCCATTGTGATCTTCACTTTTCTGCAATATGTGTGCCGCTGTTTCAGTATTGAATAGCTTACTTGCCCTTGTATCAAAGCTTTGGCCTTGTGCAAGCGCATCTTAGGCTTGCACGGCATCACGCCCGTGCGAGGACGATCGGTTCCGTAGGGACCAAAGCAAGGACGAACGGCCCTGCGGGACCAGGGCGTGACATAATGGTATCAGAGCGACTCGATTCTTTTCCCATTCCGTTGCCTCCGACTCTGAGTTGTGATTGTGTTGCAATAAACGTTCCATACAATAAGTCCGTAAATATTCTCAAAGATGCGCGCAAAAAATTTTCTGGATTTGTTTTTATTGCTTGAGATGTGATTTGTGATTTCTGGATTGCTGAGTTTTGATTAAGGATGGTGAGGGATGAGGACTATCGCTGGTCTGTGTTTTCGTGAGTTTCTCCTTGAGTTTCGAGGACGAAACTCTTTGTTGGTGGGTAAGTATGTAGTGCCCCGCTCCGTGTAGGCACTATGTACAAGTGAGATCGCCTTGCTTGCTCGAACGGAAGTCTTCTCGGAGAGTTCCCGACCGATTAATCAATGTGAGTGGGCAGAACTGCATTCTTTGATTCTTGCACGACTTAATAATGAATCTAAGTTTTTGAATGCTTGTTGCTTAATAAGATTGTTTCATAAGAAGGATAGAACCGACTCAGTATGCTAATAAGAGAACTCACATAGCTTGTCATTAAAACGAATCTGCTTGCTTGCCTAATAAGAGAACTAGAATGCTTGTCTGAAACGAGATAGAACCTTGCCATGCTAATAACAAGAGTAAAAAGGATTGCTTGCACTTATATCGTATGCTAGACTGGAATACTAGATTGCTTGTCCACAAGAGATAGAATTTGCATGCTAGAGTTATAAGAACTGTTCTTGCTTGTTACTTGTTTAAGAGTTAGCTTGCTTGAATATGTGTTATAGTTGGCTTATGAAAAGACAAACTTGGAGAATAGCGTGAACTTGTGAATCTAGACTGTCACGACCCGCACCCGAAATTTGGGCATGAGTCGTGGGTACGTCCAGCCTACGCCGCAGCATCGGCGGTAGAACGCTGTCTAGGTCTCAACATATAATATATCCTGTCAATAGTCTCAACTCCGCACGGAGGACAATGATAAATATCCACAGTTCTATAATATACTCAATCACAAGCTATAAGAAGTAATGGCACGATGAGAATAGAAAGGAGTTCTATTAAAACCAACCACAATAAGTCCAACTCAAATCCTGGGTCTAAATGACCTCACAAAATCACAAAATAATAAATACAACTCAGTCTCAGTCTAAAACAATAAATACAGAAAAATGATCTAAGAATTGCCAGGTACATTCTCCTCTAGGCTAGGCAACTCCTCTGGGGTTTCTGGAGTGAAATCACCCTCTAATCCTGGGCCGTAATGAGTGGGGCACAAGCTCTCCAGGTCCTCTGAAAAATGTTATCCAGTCAGGATTGGAGCGAAGCACAAGCACTAACAGCAGTTTCATTAAATTGACAAAATCTATAAACAGTGTAAGAAATACAAGATGGAAAATAAATGCTGGAAATGTAAAGTACTGGAGAAAATGGAAATAGGCAATAGAGCATCTAGCAATGAACAATAAATAGTGAATGCTAGACAATGAGTAGTGAATGCTGGAATAGGTGAATCTGAATAAAATAGACATCTAGCTAAGTGTTTGAAATATTAGTTTATTATGTGATCGGCTTGGGACTTGATCAGGCTGGTTATATATGATTAACTATGATTCTTGTAGGTCAGGCTAACCATATGGTTAGCTATGATGCATGTAGTGGTCAGGTTAATCATATATAACAGCTATGATGCATGTAAGATGGTCAGGCCACACCCAACGTGAGAAGTGGGGTGAGCTATGATGCATGTAAAGGATTTGGATATGATCACATAATCTACTAATAGTTCCCCATCCCACAGCTAGCACGATGGATTCCAATCACGACTCCTCATGATGGGGATCTAGGGTGCTAACCCGTGTATCCATAGTGTCGGAATCAAGTATGTAATACACTACAATTTATAGAAGTAATCAACAATGAAAACTGTCAGAGAATGTACTCGCCTGTGGTCCTGAGCAAAGGGTGAGGATCGATGTCCAAAGTGGGATCACAATGACCTATTTATGGAAAATCAATGTCAAAATAATGAATTAAAGGAATGAGCATGATTAACTAATTAAGGAAAATGAGGTTTCTAGGTCATGGCTCAGGCTATACTAGGTTAATCCCAAGGGTATAAGTGTACTAGGGTTTACTATTAACTATAATAGTATACTACTAATTTAATCAACTGCTATTAATCCTACACCAACTATATCAGCAATAATTGAGATACTTACTAACTAACTAGCATTCTCTTATAATTAGCTAACAGACCTTACCACTAACTCTAATGGTAACTAACTACACTTACCTGATACATCCTGTGTTGGTATACTTGTTCACTCGAGCTTGGCCCCAACTGATACTACCTAATACCTGAAATATTTCCCTTAATCCTAATTACCAGATATCACTCATCAACACATAGGTACTGAAATCTAAAAGGAACTAGGATACACACAGGCTACTCACACAGATCCACACACACACATGCAGTATCTGCACAGTTCACACATACACACACATATCAGAATTCTCATTAAACCTGGGAATTATCTCTCCCTCACACCTATACACAGTCACATTGGCTCTCACTGACACAGGTACACATACTGGAATACTGAGACACACTGATATTGGTATATATTAACACACACATGGTGTTCACTCTTAGCTCACACAGATACTAGGTTCACTCACACACTGGTCACACACAGACACTTCTAATACACTGAAACTCACCCAAAGCTCACTGATACTCACGAGTTGCACACACAGGTACACACTGATATTTATAGTCTGATATACTAGGATTCACTGCACATAAGTTCTCACTGCTACTCACTGACACATACTAAAATCTAGACACACATAGACACAGCACTATCTATACACACACAAAGAACTACTGATACACTATGACTCTCTAATACACTGATACTCTAATCACTAAACTGACACAGGTATCTCTAACTAATACCCACACTAAATTCAACACTGCACCTATTCTAATTACCTACACAGTTGCACAGTTTCACAGTCTGAAATGGTTCAGACTTCATACATGCATGGCCTAACCCTTGAGACGAGCATATGGCTACTGGCAAGATCAACCAGGTAAGTTGACCCTTGCTCACTGGTACATTCAGTTTTCACACATACCTACACACAAATTCACTTGCACAGACACAAAGACTCCCACCTAATACCTAAACACATAGGCACACAAACACACAGGAACTGACACAGGCATAAACACACAAATTAACTCCCCACACTAGCACCAACTCATAAGTCAAGAACACCAACACACAGAATATTGCACACACCCATTGTATTCACTTACATAACCAGATTTCTGATACCCAGTACTGATACACACTGATATACATCAACATATACTGCACCAAAAGCCCGACTGCACAGTTAATTTCTCCCAAACACACAGCCACACACTGCCCGACTGTGCACAGGAACTCCCACAGTGCACACAGCCCGACCACACACTGCCCGGAATTTCCCAATACACACCACAGCCCACAAACACTCGACTGCACAGGAAATCAAAACAACAACACATCTACACATATACATATATATATATATATATATATATACATCAAACCTCATACATCAATTTAGATAATATTAGAGTAGATTAGCTAGGTGTTCATCCTTCTTGGTATTTTATCAAACACGTAATGTGCTGAAATTAGATTCCACAATATTACTCATGAACCCAAACGTAAAACCTAAAAATCAAGATCAAATCTATATGTAAATGAGGAAATCTGCCTACTTGTATACCCCTATGATTTAGGGTCCACGAAAATTGGGGAAAACCAATGTATGAACACAAAACCCTAATCAAAACCCTAAAAATCGAAATCTAACAGCAAGGGTGGGTTCCTAATGGGCATTAACATCAGAAAACAGAAATAAAGGAATTAAAAATTCAGATTTACCTATAGGGAGATGGTTTCCCTATGAAGTTCTTCTTCCTCAAGGTTCCTTGACCCAAGTTCCTTGTTTTCCTTGCTTTGGAGGAGGAAGATGGGATCCCTAGGGTTAGATCTCGAATTTGGGGTGGAGAACAAGTGGTTTTTCTTATGGAGGCTATGGTTTCTTCTTTCTACATGAAGAATGGCTTTGAGAGAGGCTTCCCTTTTATAATAAACCAAGTTAGGGTTTCTAATGTATAGTTTTAGGTTAAACCCCCAGGTTAGGTCATGTAGAACCTACTTAACTAAGGTTTAGTCAGTCTAGGGTTTGAGGTCCAAACCTAAAGTTTGAATTCTAGGGTTTCTCTAGAACTGGGTTTTCAAATTAGGTTTTGCCATTAGGGTTTGTCCTAATGGGTTCTAGGGTTGACCTAAAACCAAACATTACTAAATATATATAAATAGTTATAACTCAACAGATTAATTAAATACAATTATTCAAGATAGTGAAATTACACAAATGCCCTTATATGGATATGTGGTAGTGACATAGACTAATAGTCCACCTCGAGGCTTAACAGGTGTGGCTATTAGGCAATGTGCATTAAGAGAGTGAGCTTCGGCTATCTGGACTTGAGCTTGAAATGAGAAAAAGAGATAGACTTGGTGTGCATTGTTCATCAGTTGCATGATAGCATATTTTTCTGATAGGGCTTGCATTCATGCATTTGGTCAGGACAACTTGTGCACAAGGTTTATCTCTCGGGCGGTCCCTGGGGCACTGGGGATCGTTCGACCGGAAGAGATCTAGATACCTAAGGCTTGTACGTCCTTGGGTAGACCGAGACAAGTCTATTAGTGAGATGGGCTTGTACGTCCCAACTGCTAATCCCGATGAGGGGACCATCATATAGTTAGGACGCATGCTAGGCTAGCCTTCTTGCATACCTAACTGTTTGATGCAGGGACGAACAGGGGAAACTAGAGAATTGTATACATTATATTATGCAAATTGTGGCTAACTTGTGTGTCTGCTGCAGGGATAACCGTTCGGCCTTGGGTAAGAAATATTATGAGTTTATCTATAGCCTGCTTGATCATTCAGTATGCATCGTGATTTATCTGATAGAGCTTCATTGCATTTGCATCGGTTGGACAATGGCTATTAGTGCAGAGCTGAACCATGAGTCACAGCTGCTAATAGTACCAGTATGTGAGTCATTGGATGGCTGGATTACCGCTGCCAATCCTGAGTTTCTCGGGGACCGAAATCATATAGATGTGTTGCCTTAAGTGCTTGAGTGCATAATAGTCTACTTGATATGCTTGCCTTGATTCGATATTTCAGTCGGCTAGATTAACTTTGCCCCAAACGAGATAGATTGTGAGGAACAATACATGCTGCGCACTGCACGATAGAGCACTGTCCCGAATCGTATGCATATAGTTTGAATATGCAAAAAAAAAACTGGTTTCTAACTTGTGTTTTCAAAAGATGTAATCTGACTATAGTTCTGAACTGCATGAAATGAACTTAGGTAAAACTAGCAAGATCACTAGTAATGCAAAATGTTTTGCCACAAGATTACTTAGTGTGGGTTTCAGGGGGTGTAGCTTCTGTTCAGTTGTTTTATCTCACCAGTACTTGCATAAAGTGCTGACCCACCAACAGTTTGCTTGTTCTCAGGTGCCTGTTCGTGCGAGGAAGCGATAGCCGTACCTCATCCCAAGGAACCGGAAATCTAGAGTCGATGCCTGGAGCCGCATCGAGTTGTGCCTGCTTTGAGTTGCTTTTGTATAAAGGGACATAATGTATGGAACGGTATCATTGTAATCGAGAGAAGAGTGCTTGAGCGATCTGTAACCTCGGCCATGCGCCGCTTGTAACAATTTCAATATCAATAAAAGAGCTTATTTTCATATGCCATTGTGATCTTCACTTTTCTGCAATATGTGTGCCGCTGCTTCAGTATTGAATAGCTTACTTGCCCTTGTATCAAAGCTTTGGCCTTGTGCAAGCGCATCTTAGGCTTGCACGGCATCACGCCCGTGCGAGGACGATCGGTTCCGTAGGGACCAAAGCGAGGACGAACGGCCCTGCGGGACCGGGACGTGACACTACCCGGGCTGATAGGGTGCGCCGTAATGCTTGGAATATGTCCTTTATGGCTTAGCCAGTGACTTCATATAGTTAAGAGTTGGCTTGTTTTTCTTTTGTTGGTTTGGCTTTGTGTAGGCGCGGCCACCTTGCCTCGGCAAGAGTGTGCACTCGAGATTGGAATATAACTTTGGTTGAGGAAGGATAATGAGGTTTGGTTGATGGTTCGATGTTATCGTGCAAACGATGGCTTGAGTAGGACGGGTTGCTTGCTAGAATCCTTCGAGTTGGTTATATATATTGCTTGTCGTTTGGTTTGAGTTGAATGCTTGCATGCGTAAACTGCTTTACAGCTTTCCTTAACTTGTCATTCATATGCCATGAAAAGAATCTAGGATTCAACTAGAAAGATCACCATATAACTGTTTGCATTCACTATTTACTTAGTGTCGGCTTAGACGAGTGGGTTACCCCGCTCACCAGTACGGCTGTGTACTGACCCACGTTTGTGGGCAATATTTCAGGTACGTAGGCGTAGTAGCGCTGCTTGGATATACGAGACATGATGTATGAACTGTAAGTACCTTTGTGGGCTAGAGAAAAGAGCAAGAGTATTTTATCGCCTTCGTGGCATTGCCTTCGGGGCATTTCATTTGGACCCTATCGAGAGCTTCGCTGCGTATTACTCTGATGTGTGCTTGGTACACAATACTTGGCTTTCGTTGCAACTTGGTTGTTTCAATGATAACTTTGGTGTTTAACAACATCGCCTTGTACAAGTGCAACTCCAGGCTCGTACGGCATCTGTCACCCCCACTTTTTGGATTAGGGGTATTTTCATCTTTTCGTAATTAATGTGTAAATAATTTCATGATATTTAATTATATCTAATTATTCCGATTTAGTAATTTTTGTACTTTACCGTTGTTTATTAATTAGAACGCTATGCTAGCCATTGTCTTCCAACTGATTTCATACCTTGTCCTAGACACGCCAGACCGTTAGTTGATGCTTGTGTCCCACTTAAATTCAGTCCCTTGTAATTCTAATCAATTTAGAACACCACTTGCATTCATTTTAATCAATTAATCAATAAATTCAATTTTGTGTAATTTTTCTAATTGTTGGGCACTTTTATGCAAAAGTATATTAATGTGCCCACCCATTGGACGACACGTGAACAGAACCCATTTCTCCTTCATTATATTTTTTTCATGATTTTTGGGAGTGAGTAATTTAACATCAACCCCTTGAAACCATGGCCTCCAAACCCTTAGACCAATGCAATTATCACAATTTCATTAAACCCATTCGAAACCTAGCCCATTGGAATATCTCCAAAATAAGCCAAGGCCTTTACCTAGTGTTGACCAAGTCAATATAATTAGGTCAACCCAAGTCTACACACATATATATATATATAGTATCTTCTTTCCTTTTATTTCTTTTCCATCTAACCTAGCTACAGCCGACATCCCCTTCCTCCTTGCTCTTCCCGTCGAACCCTAGCTGAACTTCGTCGACTCTTCCCCTTCCTCGTCTCATCTTCCCGTCGACCGGAGAATGGCCGGACCCGCTGTCCCTGAGCCGTCGGGATCCTATCGACAGAGCCCCGACTGCACCACTTGAGCGCCGGACGACACTGCACAGAGCCGCCCCGACTGCCCCGCTTGAGCGCCGGACGACGCTGCCGACCGAGAGCCCCGCCTGCACGCTGCCGACCGAGAGCCCCGCCTGCACGCTGCCGAACGAGAGCCCCCGCCTGCACGCTGTCGACCGACTGCACGACGGACGACCACTGACCTCGCTGTGCCCGACCGGAGAAGCCCGGAGTTCGACGACAGACCGTGCACTCGACCGGCCTCCCCCTGTTCGTAACCATCGCCTCGTCATCGTCTCGTTCCCGCGCACAGGTTCGAGTTCCTTCATGCCTATACGTGTACGCATACATATAGTACCCCTTGGAGGCCTTCGCACTTGCTATGTTGAATACGGGTATATAGATATATAAACTTGATGCGTACGTGAGTACGTATGGGTATTTGGTATACGTATATGGTTACTATGTGTACATTGATATGTATGTATAACCTTAACGTATGCGAACCTAATTAGTATATATATGTAGGTTACATGTATTAAAATAGGATTAAATGTGTTTCGGGTATATATATATATATATATATATATATATATATATATATATATATATCTCCCTAATACCTGTTTAACATAGATGCAAGGTATAAATTCTATTTAAAGTATATGTATATATGTATATCTAATATAATTATAACCAATAGATATTTATGTATATGTTAGATCATATTATGTAGAGGACTTGAATGTAACCACGGATACCCCGTAGGTACATCGACCTGTGACCCCTAGCGTAGCCTGTTGAGATCATTATGTTGATTGTGTGCTAGAATAATGTCTGATGAAGTATTGTATATATGATATGTCTATAGGATTGTGGGATTACTCAGACGATACCTTGGAACCCGGACAGTGGTATTGCCAGCTAAGGACCCCAGGCGAGTACATTCTCTGACAGTTTTCATTATGTTGATTATCTCTATAACTCTTGTTGTATAGCGTACATGACTCTCACACTATTGTTTACACGAGTTGGCATCATTGAGACCTGTCACGAGGAGTCGTGATTGGAATCCATCGTGCTAGCTGGGGATAAATGGGAAAATATTAGTAGCTTATGTGATCATACCCAACTTTACATGCATCATAGCTCACCCACACCTCACGTCGGTGCAGCCTTACCCTTACATGCCTCATCGCTGTTACATATGGTTAGCCTGACCTGTTAGGGATGATCGCTAATCAATGTAATGAGTCATATAGTCCCAAGTCGATCACATGATATACTGATGTTTCACACACTTAGTTAGATGATTCTTGACATGTATCTTGGTATATTGATCTTGCATTTCCACATATTCTAGTTATTGATCTTGTACACACTTACATACCAGTTCATTGTTCTTGCGTGTACTTGTAGTTCTATTTATTGCTAGATATATATTGATGATGATGTTCCAGTATTTCTTATTCCAACATTTTCTTTATTCTAGTATCTCTTATTGCCAGTTGTTCATATCTGTCTTGTATTTCTTTACACTGTGTTATAATTTTTGTCAATATATGCGGAACTGCTGTTAGAGGTGTATTTCGTTCCAATCCTGACTGGATATTTTTTCCAGAGGATCTTAAGGATTTCTGTACCACGCACTACGGACCAGGTATAGATGCAGACTACGTACCAGAGATCTGTGCCTCTAGATGAGACATTACCTGCAGCTATCTAGATAGTATTTATGATGCTTTGAGACTTGTGGAGGTTATTTTAGTTTATGTTTAGACCCATTCGTGGCACGATGCCCCATCAAGCGGCACAATACCCTCGCCGATGCAGTTGTTCGGTTTCGAACCACAACTGCTCGCTTTGCAAGACAAAGCGACCAAATGATACTCGTGCACGAATGCACGCTCGCTCGCCCAAATTTCCGATATTCCTATTTGCCTCAATGTATCATTCCAACTTGTATAATTTCAACCGTCCAAGCATAATCCCAAGTATCCAACCGACTGCCTCAAATCTAATAATCCAACTCTAGTTCCAACTATCCAACACGTAAATCATTTTAAGCCACAATCCTACCAAGCCAACGACGTACACTCTATGCACGCCTCAGTGTAGTGTTTCCCAATGTTTCAGCCCAAGTGTTCAAGCCTTTTACGTGTTTTCCATATGATTAGGCATGAAGGAGTAGAGGAGACGGGAAAGAGCCCACTCACAATGTTTGATCCCGTTAGGCATCCTGTCCTGCCGATACGGCCAATCCCTTGAACCCGTGGTCCGATGCAAGCGCGATCTACTCAACTGGTATGACCGTGCGAGCAGGCCGTGCTCTCCGAATCATCCGACCGATCGGATTAAGGAAGACAGCATTATCGCTCCCATCCAGCTATTCAGTACTGTTCCGAACGAACACCTGATTTCCATCGAACCCGCTAGCCATCTGCACATTAAAACCAACTAAATCAATCCTTCTTCCCAAAATCCAACATTTCAAATGTAACCAGCATTTGATTTATTCAATCCGACTCAGCGTAACGTTCCGAGCGGTTGTGGGGCGTTACATAATATACCACTTAGAATCAGGTTCGTCCACGAACCGTGCTGGTACACATTCCTTACTAGCATGCCGCAATTCAATTCCATAGATCTGCTCCATGCAACACACATATTCACGATTCTGACTCCGCATCTCGTTCTGCTGAACGCTCGTACAATTTCTCAAATTCCCACATCCACCTTGCAGCTCAATACGAATTCTTCGTATCGCTTAGTTTTGGATCGTACATATATTTAAGGCGTCCCTAAAATAAATGCTAGTGGAGTGAGTTGAATAAGCAAATCGAGGCAACCAAAGAGAGTAGTTAAGATAGAGGCAACCAAAGTGAGTAGTAAGGATAGAGAGAAGGGAGTAATCGAATGGTCAATCAACAGCTCAAGGATGACTTCTTTGTTGTGAAAGCGTTCTAAAACTCACGTATAAACTGTAATTGACGTTGTTACATAAAGGATGAACTTAAAATTACGATAGTAGTAAAACAGCCAGGAACATTTTTTTGATAGATAAAACGTGAAAGAAGAATCTTTAAACAAAGCTTTCTTCAAAAATTCTAGTCATTAGTATAGTGGAAAAATTAAAAATCGAGAAATCTATGAATAGGTCAAATTTAAAACAAAATAAAAATTATAGTTGATGTGACATAAAAGGTCGACTTCAGATTGTAATAGTGACAAAAGGCCACGAGATGAGAGTCCATAAAGCTTTTGTATGAGTAAAGTATGGTATCAAAAATGAATGATTGGCGGAGTGAGTTGAATAACCGAATCGAGGCTACCAAAGGGAATAGTGAGGATAGGGAGTAGGGATTAATTGAATGACGAAGAGAGGCAGTTCAGAAAGGAATGGTTAATCATCAACTCAAGAATGACTCATTTGTTGGTGAAAGCCGTCTAAGACACATAAATTGTAATTAGTGTCGTGACACAAAAGATGAACTTAAGATTACAATTGTGGCAAAAACCTATGAACTAAAAGTACATATAACCTTAGGATAGAAAAAAGGAATTTGAAAATAAGGCTTTCAGTCAAAAGTATAAAATGAAAGAATAATCTTTGAAGAACAAAACTTTTGTTCGAAAGTTCTAGTCATTAGTATCATGGAAAAAATTTGAATAATGACAAATTGTGAAAATGTCAAATTTGGAACAAAGTAAAAATCCTAGTTGATATTGTGACATAAATGATCACTTTAGATTGTGATGGTGACAAAAAACCGTGAGTTAGAAGTCCACGAAGCTGTCTTTTTTATGAGTAAAGTATGTTATCAAAATTGGAAGATGAGTGGAGTGAGTTAAATAATCGAATCGATGAGGCCAAAGGGAGTAGGAGTAATTGAATGACAAAGAGAGACAGCTAGGTAGGGAAGGAATGGTTAATCATCAACTTAGAGATGGCTTCATGGTTGCTAAAAGCCGCCTAAGACTCACGTATAAATAGTGTTACGACATAAAGGGTAACTTAAGATTGCGAAAGTGTCGGGAACTAAATGTCCATGTAATTTTTTGATAGAAAAATAGAATTTGTTCCAGTCAAAAGTATAAAACATGAAAGAATAATATTTAAAGAACAAGGTTTTCTTCGAAAGTTCTAATCATTAGCATAGTGGAAAAAAATTGGAAATCGACAAATTTGGGAATATGTCAAATTTGGAACAACGTAAAAATTCTAGTTGATGTACTTTAAAAGATTGACTTCAGATTGGGATGACAACAAAGAGCCACGAGCTAAAAGTCCTGCAGCTTTTGTATGAGGAAGTACGTTATAAAAAGAAAAAGGCGAACAAATTGAGCTGAATAATCAAATTGAGGCGACCAAAGGGAGTAGTGAGAGGGAGTAGGAAGTAATCGAATGATGAAAGAGAAGTGACACACGCTTGGGAAGGAATGGTCAGTCGTAAACTCAAAGATGACTTCTTTGTTGGCGAAAACCGCGTAAGACCATAATTTGTGTTTTGACATAAAGGATGAACTTAAGATTGTGTTTATGGTAAAAGAACCAGGAACAAAAAGTTCATATAATTTTTGGATAGAAAAATAGAATTTGAAACGAAGGTTTTCAGTCAATAGTATAAAATATGAAACAAGAATCCTTAAAGCACAATGTTTTTTTCGAAAGTTCTAACCATTAGTATAATGGAAAATTTTCAAAAATTGACAAATTCGTTAAAAGTGTATGTTATCAAAAAATAGAAGTCGAGCAGAGTCAGCTGAGTAATCGAACCTAGGCGACCAAAGGAAACAGTAAGGATAGGGAGCAAGAGTAATCGAATGATGAAAAGAGAAGACTCGATAGGTAAGGAATCATCAATCGTCAACTCAAGGATGACTGCTACGTTAGCGAAAGCAACGTGACTCCAGAATAAATTGTAATTAGTGTTGTGACATAAAGAAAGAACTAAATATTACGATGGTAAAAAAGAGTTGGGAACTAAAAGTCCATATAATTTTTTCGATAGACGCCAGCCATTGCAAAGTGTCCCATCAGACCAAAATTCTACCCAATCCTTTCTTATTATAATAAGTACAATGTTGCCAGCTAGCAGGAAGAATTGGAAAATAAGGTTTTAAGTCAACAGTAAATGAAGAACAAGGCTTTCTTCGAAAGTTGAAGTTATTAGTATAATAGAAAATATTTGGAAATCAACAAATTTGGGAATAAGTCAAATTTGGAACAAGAAAAAAAAATCTAGTTGATGTTATGACAGAAAGGATCAACTTCATATTTTGATGGCAATAGAGCTACGAGCTAAAAGTACTGGCAGCTTTTGTACGAGTAAATATGATATAAAAAATAGAAGATAAGCTGAATAATCGAATTGAGGCGACAATAAAGGGAAAGTGAGGATAGGGAGTAGGGACTAATTGAATGACGAAAGGCGGCTCGATAGAGAAGGAATGGAAATCGTAAACACAAAGATGACTTATTTGTTGGCAAAAGCAGCGTAAGACTCACGTATAAACTGTAATTGGTGTTGTGACATAAATGATAAAGTTAAGATTGTGATGGTGGCAAAGGGCAGTGAACTAAAAGTCCCATGTAATTTTTAGATAGAAAGATGGAATTTGAAAATAAGGTTTTCAGTCAAATAGTATAATACGTGAAAGAAGAATTCTTAAAGAACAAAGCTTTCTTCGAAAGTTATAGCCATTACTATAGTGGAAAAAAAAATTGGAAATCGACAAATTCGGGAATTGGTCAAACTTGGAACAAGGAAAAATATGTAGTTGATGTTGTGACATAAATGGATCGACTTCGGGTTTTGATGGCGACAAGCTAAAAGTCGATGTCGTTTTTGTACGAGTAAAATTTGTTATAAAAAATAGAAAACTAGAGGAGCAAGCTGAATAATCGAGTAATTGAATGACGAAGAGGGGCGACTCGATAGGGAACGAATGGCCAATCATCAACCCAAAGATGACTTCTTGTCGGTGAAAGTTGCCACAAGCAAAATTTGTAAATTAGTATTTGTGACTTAAATGATGAACTTAAGGGCATGTTTGGTAACTTGTTTTTGTGGCCATAAGTGATGAATTTTGAGAAAGTGAGCGATGGATCTTCAAATCCAGTGTTTGGTTCGAATGTATTTGGAAGAGGATAATGGAGACTTTGACATAGTTCAGTTCATGTCCCCTTCCAAAATCATATTCTCCACAAAAGGATGTGGGTTGAAAATAAAAAAAAATTACTCACTGAGAGGGATCAACCTCCAGGTCGTCGGCAGCGAGCAACGCCTGGGTACAAGGGAGGTCGGGACATTGGTGGGGTCGTGGGTGATGAAGCCCTCCCTCCAGCGATCGCCACCGACATCGGCCTCATTACTGGTGCTGCGATACTCGCAAAGAGCAAGGAACTAAAAATACATGTAATTTTTTGATAAAAAATAAATTTTGAAAATAAAGTTTTCAGTCAATAGTATGAAACATGAAAGAAGAATCTTTAAAGAACAAGGTTTATTTCGAAAGTTTTTGTCATTAGTATAGTAGAAAAAATTTGGAAATCGACAAATTTGGGAATAGGTTAAATTTGGAACAGGGTAAAACGTAAGTTGATGTTATGCCATCAAGGATTTATTTCAGATTGTGATGGTGACAAAGAGCCACGAGCTAAAAAAACCATGAAATTTTTGTATAGGTAATGTATGTTATCAAAAGAAGGCAAGCGGAGTGAGCTGAATAATTGAATCGATACGACGAAAGGGAACAGTCAGGATAGGGAGTAGGGAGTGTAATCCAATGACGAAAAGAGACGGTACGGTAGAGAAGGAATGGTCAATCGTCAACTCAAGGAAGACTTCTTTGTTGGCAAAAGCAGCTTAATACTCACGTATAAACTGTAATTAGAGTTGTGCCATAAAGGGTGAACTTAAGATTGCGATGGTAAGAGAATCGGGAACGAAAATTTCAATAGCTAGAAAAATGGAATTTGAAAATAAGATTTTCAGTTAATAGTATAAAACGTAAAAGAATAATATTTAAAACACAATGCTTTCTTCGAAAATTCTAGTCATTAGTATAATGAAAAAAAATTGAAAATCAACAAATTTGGGAATACGTCAAATTTGAAACAAGGTAAACATTGTAGTTGAAGTTGTGACATAAATGATCGACTTCAGATTGTGATGGCGACAAAGAGCCACGAGCTAAAAGTCCATACAACTTTTGTAAGTGAACTATGTTATCAAAAACGAAGGCGAGCAGACTCAGCTGCATAATCAAATCAAGACGGCCAAAGTGAGGATAGTAATAATGACGAAGAGACACAGCTCGATAAGAAAATAATGGTCAATCATTGACTCAAGGATGACTTCTTTGTTGGCAAAACTTGCCTAAGACATATAAACTGTAATTAGTGTTGTGACATAAATGATAAACTTAAGATTGTGATGGTGGAAAATGGCACGGAACTAAAAAAAATTCGATTGAAAAATAAATTTTGATAATAAGGTTGTGAGTCAATAATATAGATAATGAAAGAAAAATCTTTAATGAACAAAGTTTTCTTCGTAAGTTTTAGTCATTAGTATAGTGGAAAAAAAATTGAAAATCGCAAATTTGAGAATAGGTAAAATTTGGAACATGGTAAAAACTCCAGTTGATGTTGTATCATAAATGATTGACTTCATATTGTGATGCCGACAAAGAGCCACGAGCAAAAAATTCATGCAGCTTTTTGTATAAGTAAAGTATGTTATCAAGGAAAGAAGGTGAGCGGAGTAAGCTGAATAATCAAATATACGCAACCAAAGGGAACAATAAGGATAGGGAGTAAGGAGTAATCGAATGATAAAGAGAGGCGACTAGGAAGAGAACGATTGGTCAATCGTCAACTCAAGGATGACTTTTTGTTGGCGAAATCCGCGTAAGACTGACGTATAAACCATAATTGGTGTTTTGACATAAATAATGAACTTAAGATTGTGATTGTGGCAAAAGAACCAGGAACTAAAAGTCAATAGTATAAAACATCAAAAAAGAAACTTTAAACCACAATTGTTTCTTCAGCAATTCTAGTCACTAGTATAAAACATAGAAAATTTTGGAAAATCAACAAATTTGGTAATAGTGTATGTTATAAAAAATGAAAGTCAAGTGGAGTAACTTAAATAATCGAATCGAGGCGACCAAAAGGAGCAGTGAGGACAGGGAGTAGGAGTAATCGAATGACGAAGAGAGGCGACTCGGTAGAGAAGGAATGGTCAATCGTCAACTCAAGAATGACTACTTTGTTGGCAAAACCCGCCTAAGACTCAAAAATAAACTCTAATTATTGTTGTGACATAAAGGATAAACTTAAGATTGGGTTGGCGGAAAAGAGTCGGGAAGTAAAAAGTCCAAATAATTTTTGGATAGAAAAATAAATTTGGAAAATAAGGCTTTTAGATAATAGTATTAAACGTGAAAGAAAAATCTTTAAAGAACAAGAGTTTCTTCGAAAGTTCTTGTCATTAGTAAAAATGGAGAAGTTTTGGAAATCAAAAAATTTGGGAATATGACAAATTTGGAACAAGGTAAAAAACCTTGTTGATGTTATGACATAAATGATCGACTTCAGACTCTGATGGGGACAAAGAGCCACTAGCTAAAAGTCCATACAGCTTTTGTATGAGTAAAATATATTACAAAATAGGAAGGTATGCAGAGTGAGCTGAATAATAGGATTCAGGCGACTAAAGGGAGTAGTGCGGATAGGGAGTAGAGAGTAATAAAATGACAAAAAGAGATGGCTCGGTAGGAAAGGAATGATCAATCGTCAACTCAAGGATGACTACTTTGTTGGCGAAGACACATAAGACTCACGTATAAACTGTAACGGGTGTCGTGACACAATGGATGAACTTAAGACTACGATGGTGGCAAAGAATCACGAACTAAAAGTCCATGTAATTATTGAATAGTAAAATAGAATTCAAAAAAGAAGAGAGATGGCTCGGTAAGAAAGGAATGGTCAATCGTCAACTCAAGGATGCCTACTTTGTTGGCGAAGACGCATAAGACTCACGTATAAACTGTAACCGGTGTCGTGACATAATGGATGAACTTAAGACTATGATGGTGGCAAAGAATCACGAACTAAAGGTCCATGTAATTATTGGATAGTAAAATAGAATTCAAAAAAAAAAGATTTTAAGTCAATAATATAAAACATGAAAGAAGAATCTTTAAAGAAAATGTTTTCTTCGAAAGTTCTAGTCATTAGTATAGTAGCAAAATTTTGAAAATTGACAAATTTGGTAATAGATCAAATTTAGAACAATGTAAACGCTCTAGTTGATGTTGTGACATGAAGGATCGGGTTTATAATGTGATGGCGACAAAGAGCCACGAGCTAAAAGTCAATGCAACTTTTGTATAAGTATGTTATCAAAAATGGAAAAAAGCAAAGTCAGGTGAATAGTTAAATCGAGGCGATCAAGGGGAGTTGTGATGTTAGGTAGTAGGGACTAATCAAATGGCGAAGAGAGGCAGCCCAGTTGGGAAGGAATAGCCAATCGTCAACTCAAGGATCTTTGTTGGCGAAAGCCGCTTATGACTCAGTATGAAATATAATTGGTGTTATGATATAATGGATGAACTTAAATTACGGTCATGACAAAGAAACATGTAGTTTTAGGACACAAATGGAATTTGAAAATAAAGTTTTCAGTCAATAGTATAAAATATGAAAAAAAAATCTTAAAGTCATTAGTATAGTGGAAAAATTCGAAATCGACAAATTTAGGAATATGTCAAATTTATAACAAGATAAAATTTGTAGTTGATGTTGCGATAGAAATAATCGACTTCAGATTGTGATGGCAACAAAGAGCCACGAGTTAAAAGTCCATGAAGCCATTGTATGAGTAAGAATATGCATGCGGCATGATCTGAATAATCCAATTGAGGCGACCATAGGGAGTAGTAAGGATAGGAGAGTATGGAGCAATAGAATGTCGAAGAGAGGCATCTTGGTAGGAAAGGAATTGTCAATCGCCAACTCATGGATGACTTCTTTGTTGGCAAAATACGCCTATGACTAACGTAGGTGTTTTGACATAAATAATAAATTTAATATTGCGATGGTTGCAAAGAGCGGAAAACTAAAAGTTTATATATTTTGGATAGAAGAATAAAATTTGATTTCTTCGAAAGTTCTAGACATTGGTATAATGAAAAAAATTCTAGAAATCAATAAATTTGTAAATAGGCCAAAATTGGAACGAGGTAAAAACACTAGTTGATATTGTGAGAAAGGAAGGATCAACTTTATATTGTGATGGCGATAGAGCTCCCACGTAAAAGACCATGTAGCTTTTATATGAATAAAGTATGTTATAAAAAAGCGTGGAGTGAGCTTAATAATCAAATCGAGGGAGAAGTTAGGATATGGAGTAGAGAATAATCGAATGACGAAGAGAGGCAACTCGGTAGGGAAGGAATGGTCGATCATCAATCCAAGGATAACTTCTTTGTTGGCAATGTCGCATAAGAATCAGGTATAAACTGTAACTAGTGTTGTGACATAATGGATGAGCTTAAGATTATGATCGTGGCAAATAACCAAGAACAAAAAGTCAATGTATCTAGAGAAATGGAATGAAAATAAGGTTTTTAGTCCATAATATAAAATGTGAAATATAGGTAGTAGTGAGGATATGGAGTAAGAAGTAATCGAAAGATGAAGAGAGACAGCTTGGTTAGGAAGGAATGATCAATCGTCAACTCAAAGATGACTTCTTTGTTGGCAAAAGCCGCCTAGAATCACTTATAAATTCTAATTAATATTGTAACATAAATGATGAATTTAGTATTGTAATTGTGGAAAAGAGTCGAGAACTAAAAGTCCATGTAATTTTGTAAAAGAAAAATGGAATTTGAATATAAGATTGTTAGTCAATAGTATAAAAAATGAAAGAAGAATATTCAAATAACAAGGCTTTCTTTGAAAGTTCTAGTCATTGGTGTAATGGATAGGTCAAATTTGGAAAGAATAAAAATTGTAGTTGATATTATGACAATAAATGATCGAATTCATATTTTGATGGCGACAAAGAGCCACGAGCTAAAAGCCCTTGAAGTTTTTGTATGAGTAAAATATGTTATCAAAAAAAGAACACGAGCGGAGTAAACTGAATAATCAAATTGAAACGGCCAAAGGGAGCAGTGAGGATAGGTAGTAATCGATGACGAAGATTGACGGATCGGTAGGAAAGGGTCAATCGTAAACTCAAGGATAACTTCTTTGTTGGCGACAGCCCTGAAGAATCACATATAAACTGTAATTGGTGTTGTGACAAAAATCGATGACGAAGATTGTGATGGCGGCATAGAGTCAGGCTCTAAAAGGTCCATGCAATTTTTGGATAGAAAAATAAATTTAAAAATAAGATTTTCAGTCAATAGTATTGACCTATTAAACGTGAAAGAAGAATATTTAAAATATAAGATTTTCTTCGAAAAGTTCTACTCGATAGTACAATGGAATTTTTTTTGGAAATCGACAAATTTGAGAAAAGGTCAAAGTTAGAACAAGTTAAAAACTATAGTTGATATTTTCACATAAAGAGTCGGCTTCAGGTTGTGATATCGACAAAGTGCCACGAGATAAAAGTTCATAATTTTTTGTACAAGTACGTTATCAAAACTGGAAGGCGAGCGAAGCGAGCTGAATAATCGAATCGAGACGACCAAAGGGAGCAGTTAGGATAATTTATGATAGGGAGTAGGGAGTAATCAAATAACGAAGAAAGACGGGTCGGGAGGGAAGGAATGGTCAATCGTCAACTTAAGTATGTCTTCTTTGTAGGCGAAAGGCGCCTAAAACTCACGTATAAAGAGTAATTGGTGTTGTGACATAAAAGATGAACTTAAGATTGCGATGGTGGAAAAGAGTCGGGAGCTAAAAGACAATGTAATTTTTGGGTAGAAAAATGGAATTTGGCAATAAGGTTTCAAGTCAATAGTATAAAACATGAAAGTATAATCTTTAAAGAAAATTTTTGGATCGCCTTCAGATTGTGATAGCGACAAAGATTCATGAGCTAAAAGTCCATTATGTAAAATTTGGAACAAGCTAAATTGTAGTTAATATTGTTACATAAAGGATCCACTTCTGATTGTCATAGCGACAAAGATCAACGAGCTAAAAGTCCATGTAGCTTTTGTATGAGTGAACTATGTTAGCAAAAAAAAAAAAGGAGCGGAGTGAGCTGAATAATCGAATCGAGACGACCAAAGGGAGAAGTGAGGATATGAGGATAGGGAGTAGAGAGTAATCAAATGACGAAGATAGGCGATTCGGGAGGTAAGGAATGGTCAACCATCAACTCAAGAATAAATTCTTTGTTGGCGAAAGCCGTCTAAGACTCACGTATAAACTGTAATTAGTATTGTGGCATAAAGGAAGAACTTAAGATTGCGATGGTGGAAAAGAGTCGTGAACTTAAAGTACATTTAAAATTTGGATAAAAAAATGAAATTTGAAATTAAGCTTGTCAGTAAATAGTATAAAACGTGAAAGAAGAAACTTCAAAGAACAAGTTTTTCTTCGAAAGTTTAAGTCAATAGTATAAAGGAAAATCTTTGAAAATAGACAAATTTGGAAATAAGTCAAGTTTGGAACAAGGTAAAAATTCTAGTTGATGTTGTAACATAAAAGAATCGACTTCAAATTGTAATGGCGACAAAGAGGCACAAGCTAAAAGTTCATGAAGCTTTTATATTGAGAAAAGTATGTTCTAAAAAAAAGACAAACGAAGTGAGCTGAATAATCAAAGTCGAGACAGCCAAAGGGAGCAGTAAGGATAGGGAGTAGGGAGTAAGAAGTAATCAAAAACGAAGAGAGGCAGCTCGGTAGGGAATGAATGGTCAATTGTCAACTTAATGATGACTTCTTTGTTGGCGAAAGCCACCTAAGACTCACACATAAATTATAATTGGTTTTGGGACATAAAGGATGAACTTAAGATTGCGAATGTGGCAAAAAAATAGTAACTAAAAGTACATCTAATTTTTTGATAGAAAAATAGAATTCGAAAATAAAGTTTTCAACAAAAATTATTAAACCTGAAAGAATAGTCTTTAAAGAACAAGACTTTTCGTCGAAAGTTTGTCATTAGTATTAGTATGATGGAAAAAAAATTTGAAAATCGACAAATTTGGGAATATGTCAAATTTGGAACAAGGTAAAAATCCTAGTTGAAGTTATGACGTAAAAGATCGACTTCAAATTGTGATGGTAACAAAAGGCCGCAAGATAAATGTTCATGAAGCTTTTGCATGAGTAAAGTATGTTATCAAAATTGAAAAACGAGCGGAATGAGCTGAATAATATAATCGAATCGATGCGACCAAAGGGAGCAGTGAGGATAGGGAGTAATCGAATGACAAAGAGAGGCGGCTAATGTAGGGAAGGAATGGTTAATCATCAACTTAAGGATGACTTCTTTGTTAGCGAAAACCGCCTAAGACTCGCGTATAAACTGTAATTATTGTTGCGACATAAAGGATGGACTTAAGATTGTGATGGTGGAAAATAGTCGAGAACTAAATATCCATGTAATTTTTTGATAGAAAAATGTAATTTGAAAATAAGGTTTATAGTGAAAGAAGAATCTTTAAAGAACAAAGCTTTTTTCAAAAGCTCTAGTCATTAGTACAATGGAAAAATGTTGAAAATCGACAATTTTGTGCATATCCCAAATTTTAAACAAGACAAAAAGTATAGTTGATATTGTGATATAAATGATCGACTTCGGATTGTGATGGTGACAAAGAGCCATGAGCTAAAAGTCCATGAGAGTTTTGTATGAGTAATGTTATAAAAAAAAGGCGAACGGAATGAGTTGAATAATCGAATCGAGAAAACCAAAGTGAGCAGTAAGAATAGGGACTAGGAAGTAATCAAATGACAAAGAGAGGCAGCTCAATAGGGAAGGAAGGACCAATCGTCAACTCGAGGATGGCTTCTTTGATAGCGAAAGTGTCTAAGACTCACATATAACAGTAATTGGTATTATGACATAAAGAATGAACATAAGATTGCAATAGTGGCCAGGAACAATTTTTTGATAGATAAAACGTGGAAGAAGAATATTTAAAGACCAAAGCATTCTTTGAAAGTTAAAGTCTTTAGTATGGTGGAAAAAATTTGAAAATCGAAAAATTTGGAAATATATCAAATTTGGAACAAGGTAAAAATTGTAGTTGATGTTTTGACATAAAGGATCACTTCATATTGTGATGGTGACAAATTTGTCGATTGGTCCTTCCTATTGCAATATGATGTTTTGAGAGGCAACCAAAGGGAGCAGTGAGGATAGGGAGTAGGGAGTAAGAAGTAATCAAAAAACGAAGTGAGACAGCTCGGTAGGAAATGAATGGTCAATTGTCAACTTAATGATGACTTCTTTGTTGGCGAAAGCCACCTAAGACTCGCACATAAATTATAATTGGTTTTGGGACATAAATGATGAACTTAAGATTGCGAATGTGGCAAAAAAATAGTAACTAAAAGTACATCTAATTTTTTGATAAAAAAATAGAATTCGAAAATAAAGTTTTCAACAAAATTTATTAAACCTAAAAGAATAATCTTTAAAGAACAAGACTTTTCTTCGAAAGTTTGTCATTAGTATTAGTATGATGGAAAAAAAAATTGAAAATCGACAAATTTGAAAATATGTCAAATTTAGAACAAGGTAAAAACCCTAGTTGAAGTTGTGACGTAAAAGATCAACTTCAGATTGTGATGGTGACAAAAGGCCGCAAGATAAAAGTTTATA
Source organism: Iris macrosiphon (assembly GCA_036927795.1). Taxonomy (NCBI): domain Eukaryota; kingdom Viridiplantae; phylum Streptophyta; class Magnoliopsida; order Asparagales; family Iridaceae; genus Iris; species Iris macrosiphon. Next base: position 273,915,234 of record JAYESA010000005.1, read on the forward strand.
AAGCTTTTGCATGAGTAAAGTATGTTATCAAAATTGAAAAACGAGCGGAGTGAGCTGAATAATCGAATCGATGCGACTAAAGGGAGCAGTGAGGATAGGGATTAATCGAATGACGAAGAGAGGCGGCTAATGTAGGAAAGGAATGGTTAATCGTCAACTTAAGGATGACTTCTTGGTTAGCGAAAACCGCCTAAGACTCGCATATAAACTGTAATTATTGTTGCGACATAATGGATGGACTTAAGATTGTGATGGTGGAAAATAGTCGAGAACTAAATATCCATGTATTTTTTTGATAGAAAAATGTAATTTGAAAATAAGGTTTCTAGTGAAAGAAGAATCTTTAAAGAACAAGGCTTTTTTCGAAAGTTCTAGTCATTAGTACAATGGAAAAATGTTGGAAATCGACAAATTTGTGCATATCCCAAATTTTAAACAAGACAAAGTATAGTTGATATTGTGATATAAATGATCGACTTCAGATTGTGATGGTGACAAAGAGCCATGAGCTAAAAGTCCATGAGAATTTTGTATGAGTAATGTTATATAAAAAAAGGCGAGCGGAATGAGTTGAATAATCGAATCGAGAAAACCAAAGTGAGCAGTGAGAATAGGGACTAGGAAGTAATCAAATGACAAAGAGAGAGCTCAGTGGGGAAGGAAGGACCAATCGTCAACTCGAGGATGGCTTCTTTGATAGCGAAAGTCGTCTAACACTCACGTATAACAGTAATTGGTATTATGACATAAAGAATGAACATAAGATTGCAATAGTGGTCATGAACAATTTTTTGATAGATAAAACGTGGAAAAAGAATATTTAAAGAACAAAGCATTCTTCGAAAGTTAGTCTTTAGTATGAAAAAATTTGAAAATCGAGAAATTTGAAAATATGTCAAATTTGGAACAAGGTAAAAATTGTAGTTGATGTTTTGACATAAAGGATCACACTTCATATTGTGATGGTGACAAAAAGCCACGAGATAAAAGTTCATGACATATTTATATGAGTAAAGTATCTTATAAAAAAAAAAGAATGTGAGCAGAGTTAGTTGAATTATTAAATCTAGTGACTAAGGGAAAAGTGAGGATGGGGTGTAGGGACTATTCAAATGACGAAGAGAGACGGCTCGGTAGGGAAGGCATGGTCAATTGTCAACTCAATGATGACTTCTTTATTGACGAAAGCCACCTATGATCACATATATATACTGTAATTAGAGTTGTGACAATAAAAGCTAGGAACTTTTTTTTTTGATAGAAAAATGGAATTTGAAAATAATGTTGTCAGTTAATAGTGCAATTTTTTTAAAGAACAAGGTTTTCTTCAAAATTTCTAGCCATTAATATGGTGGAAAAAATTGGAAATGGACAAATTTTACAAAACGTCAAATTTGGAACAAGGTAAAAACTCTAGTTGATGTTGTGACATAAATAATCAAATTCAAATTGGAATGGCAACAAAAAAGCCACGAGCTAAAAGTAGATGCAGCTTTTGTGAGTAAAGTATGTTATAAAAAAAAAGAGCGAAGCTAGCTAAATAATCAAATTGAGGCAACCAAAGGGAGTAACGAGGATAGGGAGTAGGAGTAATCGAATGACGAAGTGAGACAAGTCGGTAGAAAATGAATGGTTAATCGGCAACTCATGGATTACTTCTTTATTGGCGAAAGCCATGTAAGACACTCACGTATAAACCAGAATTGGATGAACTTAATATTGCGATTGTGGCAAAAGATCCAGAAACCAAAAGTCCATGTATTTTTTTGATAGAAAAATAGAATTTGAAAATAAGGTTTTCAATCAATAGTACAAAACATGAAAGAAAAATCTTTAAACGACAATGAATTCTTCAAAAGTTCTAGTCATTACTAAGATGAAAAAATTTCGAAATTCAACAAATTTGGTAATGGTGCATGTTATCAAAAATGAAAGTCGAGTGGAGTTAGCTGAATTCTCGAATCGAGACGACCAAAGGGAGCAGTCAGGATAGGGAGTAGGAGTAATCAAATGACGAAGTAAGGCAACCCGGTAAGGAAGTTATGGTCAATCATCAACTCAAGGATGACTACTTTATTGGCGAAAGCCGCCGAAGACTCGAGAATAAATTGTAATTAGTTTGAGACAAAAAGGATGAACTTAAGATTGCTATGGTGGAAAAGAGTCGGGAACTAAAAGTCCATATAATTTTTTGATAGAAAAATGGAATTAGAAAATAAGGTTTTGAGTCAATAGTATTGAACGTAAAAGAAAATTCTTGAAAGAAGGCTTTCTTCGAAAGTTATAGTCATTAGTATAATGAAAAAGTTTTCGAAATCAACAAATTTGGGAATAAGTCAAACTTAGAACAAGGTAAAAACCCGAGTTGATGTTGTGACATAAATGATAGATTTCATATTGTGATGGCGAGAAAGAACCACGAGCTAAAAGTCCATGCAACTTTTGTCTGAGTAAAGTATGTTATAAAAAATGGAAAGCAAGTGGAGTGAGCTAATAATTGAACCAAGGCAACCAAAAGGAGCAGCGGGATAGGTAGTAGGGACAAATCAAATGACGAAGAGAGGTGGTTCGGTAGAGAGGGAATGGTGGTCAATCGATAACACAAGGATGACGTCATTGTTGGCTAAAGTCGCATTAGATTCGCGTATAAACTATAATTAGTGTTGTGACACAAAGGATGAACTTAAAGATTGTGATGCAAAGAGCTAGAAACTAAAGTCAATGTAATTTTTGGATAGAAAAATAGAATTTGAAAATAAGGTTTTCAGTCAATATATAAAACGTGAAAGAAGAATCTTTGAAGAACAAGATTTTCTTCGAAAGTTCTAGTCATTATATTGTAGAAATTTTTTGAAAATCGACAAATTTGGTAATATGTCAAATTTGGAACAACGTAATAACTCTATTTGATGTTGTGACAATGATCGATATTATATTGTGATGGCGATAAAAAGCCACGAGCTAAAAGTCAATGCAGTTTTTCGATGAGTAAAGCAATGTGATAAAAAATGGAAGGCAAGCGGAGGGAGCTAAATAATTGAATCGAGGCATCTTAAGGAAGTAGTGAGGATAGGTAGTAGGAACTAATCAATAACGAAAAGATGCGGCTCAGTAGGGAAAGAATCGTCAATCGTCAACTCAAGGATGACTTCTTTGTTAGCGAAAGCCGCGTATGACTCACGTATAAACTGTATTTGGTGTTGTGACATAATAGATGAACTTAAGATTGCGATCATAACAAAGAACCATAAAATTAAGGCCCATGTCGTTTTAGAATAGAAAAATGGAATTTGGAAATCAGGTTTCAGTTAAAAGAAAATCTTTAAGAACAAGATTGTATTCGAAAGTTCTATTCGAAAGTTCTGGTTATTTGGATAAAGAAAAAATTCGGAATGGACAAATTTAAGAATGCCAAATTTTGAATAAGATAAAATTTGTAGTTGATGTTAAATGATCGAGTTCATATCGTGATGGAGACAGAGACGCAAGTTAAAAGTTCATGAAGCCTTTGTATAAGTAAAAATGTTATAAAAATGAAAGGCATATAGAGTGATCTGAATAATCCAATTAAGAACCAAAGAGAGCAGTGAGGATAGGGAGTACGGAGCAACAGAATGTCGAAAAGAGGCGGCTCGGTAGGAAAGGAATTGTCAATCGCCAACTCATGGATGACTTCTTTTTTGCGAAATAAGTTTAAGACTTACATATATAATTGGTTTTGACATAAATAATAAACTTAATATTATGATTGTGGCAAAGAGCCAGAAACTAAAAGTCAACATAGTTTTTGGATAGAAGAAAGTAATTTCAAAGTAAGGTTTTCAGTCAATAGTATAAAACGTAAAAGAAGAATCTTTAAAGAACAAGGCTTTCTTCGAAAGTTCTAGTCATTGGTATAATGAAAAAATTTCTGGAAATCAACAATTTGTGATTAGGTCAAATTTGAAACAAGATAAAAACACTAATTGATATTATGACAAAGCATCGGTTTCATATTGTGATAGCGACGGAGCCACAAGCTAAAAGTCCATGTAGCTTTTGTACGAATAAAGTATGTAATAAAAAAAGAGCGGAGTGAGCTGAATAAATCAAAAATCGAGGCAACCAAAGGGAGTATATTTAGGATAGGAACTAGAGAGTAATCGAATGACGAAGGGAGACGACACGGTAGGAAGGAATGGTCAATCGACAATTCAATGATGACTTCTTTGTTGGCGAAAGCCGCATAAGACTCACTTATAAAATGTAATTAGTATTGTGACATAAAGCATAAACCTAAGGTTGCAATTATGGAAAAGAGCCAGGAACTAAAAGTACATGTAATTTTGGGATAGAAAATGGAATTCGAATGTAATATTTTCAAGCATTAGTTAAAAAGTGAAAGAATAATCTTTAAATAACAAGGCTTTCTTCGAAAGTTCTAGTCATTGGTATAATAGAAAATATTTGAAAATCTACAAATTTGTGAATAGGTCAAATTTGGAAAGAGTAAAAACTGTAGTTGATAATTGACATAAATGGTCGACTTCATATTTTGGTGGCGACAAAGAGCCACGAGCTAAAAGTCCATGAAGTTTTTGTACGAGTAAAGCATGTTATAAAAAAAAGGCAAACGGAGTGAGCTGAATAATCGAATCGAAATGACCAAAGGGGGCAGTGAGAATAGGGAGTAGGGTGCAATCGATGACGAAGGAGGCAGCTCGGTAGGGAAGGAAGGGTCGATCGTCAACTCAAGGATAACTTCTTTGTTGGTGAAAGCCGCTAAAAACTCACGTATAAACTGCAATTGGGGTTGTGATATAAAGAATGGACTTAAGTTTGTCTGGTGGCAAAGAGCCGAGATCTAAAATTCCATGTAATTTTTTGATAGAAAAATAAATTTTGAAAAGGTTTCCAGTTATTAGTATAAAACGTGAAAGAAGAATCTTTCAAATACAATATTTTCATCAAAAGTTCTAGTCATTAATATAGTGGACATTTTTTGAAAATTGACAAATTTTAGAATCAGTAAAAGTTAGAACAAGGTAAAAATTGTAGTTGAGGTTGTGACAAATAATCGACTTCAGATACAAAGTGCCACGAGCTAAAAGTTCATAAAGTTTTTGTATTAGTAAAGTATGTTACCAAATTCGAAGACGAGTGGAGTGAAATGAATAAACGAATATAGACGACCAAAGAGAGAAGTTAGGATAGAGTAGGAAGTAATCAAATAACGAAGAGAGGCGGCTCGGTAGGAAAGGATGGTCAATCGTCAACTCAAGAATGTCTTCTTAGTTGGCCAAAGCCGCCTAAAGCTTACAATTGAGATGGTGGAAAAGAGTCGGGAGCTAAAAGTCAATGTAATTTTTGGGTAGAAAAATGAAATTAGACAATAATATTTTCAGCCAATAGTATAAAACATGAAAGCATAAACATTAAAGAACAAAGCTTTCTTCGAAAGTAATAATTATTAGTATAGTAGAAAATTTTGGGAAATCGGCAAAATTTGGAATATGTAAAACTTGCAACAAGGTAAAAACTGTAATTCATTTTGTTACATAAAAGATCGACTTCAAATTGTGATAGCGACAAAGTTCCATGAACTAAACGTCCATGTAGATTTTCTTTAAAAGTTTGTCATTAGTATAGTGAAAAAAAATTTGAAAAACGACATATTTGATAATATGTCAAATTTGAAACAAGGTAAAAACTTTAGTTGATATTGTAACATGAAGGATCGACTTCAAATTGTGATGGTGACAACAAGCCACGGGCTAAAAGTCCATGTACCTTTTGTATAAGTAAAATATGTTATCAAAAATGAAAAGGTAGAGGAGTGCACTGAATAATCTAATCGAGGTGATCAAAGGGAGAAGTGAGGATAACGAGAAGGGAGTAATCGAATGACGAAGAAAGTTCGCTCGGTAGGGAAGGAATGGTCAATCGTCAACTCAAGGATGACGTCTTTGTTAGTGAAAGCCGCCTAAGACTCAAGTATAAACTATAATTGGTATTGTAACATAAAGGAAGAACTTAAGATTGCGATAGAGGCTAAGAGCTCGGAACAATTTTTGGATAGATAAAACGTGAAAGAATCTTTACAAAACAAAGCTTTCTTCGAAAGTTCTAGTCATTGGTATAGTGAAAAAAAAATAAAAAAAATTAAGAAATTAAGAAATTTGATAATATGTCAACTTTGGAACAAGGTAAAAATTGTAGTTTATGTTGTGACATAAATTATCACTTTAGATGGTGATGATGACAAAAAGCTACGAGATAAAAGTCCATGAAAATTTTGTACAAGAAAAATATGTTATCAAAGAAGAAGGTGAGCAGAGTGAGCAACAATCAAATCTAGGCGACCAAAGGGAACTATGAGGATAGGGAGTACAAATGACAAAGAGAGGTGACTCCGTAGGGATGGAATAGTCAATGGTCAACTCAAGGATGACTTCCTTGTTAGCAAAAGCCGCCTAAGGCTCACATATAAAGTGTAATTGGTGTTCTTACATAAAGGATGGACTTAAAATTGCGATAGTGGCAAAGAGCCAGAAACATTTTTTGTATAAGATAAAACACGAAATGAGAATCTTTAAAGAACAAAGCTTTCTTCGAAAGTTCTAGTTAATAGTATAGTGGAAAAAAATTATAAATCGAGAAATTTGGAAATAGGTTAAATTTGGAACAAGGTAAAAATTATAGTTGATATTGTGACATAAATGATCGACCTCAGATTGTAATAGCGACAAAAAGCCACGAGATAAAATCAATGAAGCCTTTGTATGAGTAAAAATATGTTATCGAATTGAGTGATCTGAATAATCGAGTTGAGTAGACCAAATGAAACAGTGAGGATTGGGAGTAGGAAGCAATAGAATGCCGAAGAGGTGGCTAGGTAGGAAATGAATTGTCAATCGTCAACTCAAAGATGGCTTCTTTGTTGACAAAAGACGCCTAAGACTTACGTATATTTTGTAATTGTTGTTGTGACATAAATAATAAACTTAATATTGTGATGGTGACAAAGAGCCAGAAACCAAAAATTAATGTAACTTTTGGATCGAAGAATTTTTTTTATCAAAGAATCAAATTTGAAAGTAAGGTTTTCAAGAAATAGTAGGGTGGAAAAAAAAAAAAAGGGGATAGAATTTTTTTTTAGAAATTGGTAAATTTGGAACAAGGTAAAAACACTAGTTGATATTGTGCTTGCAACAGAGCCATGAGCTAAAATCCATGTAGCTTATGTACGAATAAAGTATGTTACAAAAAAATGGAGTGAGTTGAATAATCAAAATCGAGGTGACCAAAGGGAGCATTTAGGAATAGAATATAGGGAGTAATCGAAGAACGAAGAGAGACGACTCGGTTGAGAAGGGTCAATCGTCAATTCAAGGATGATTTCTTTTTTTGTTAGCGAAAGCCGCATAAGACTCACGTATAAACTGTAACTAGTGTTGTAACATAATGGAAAATAATCATTAACAAAAAAGTCAATGTAACTTTTTGTATATAAAAATAGAATTTGAAAACAAGGTTTTCAGTCAATAGTATAAAATGTGAAAGATACGGAACAGTGACAGGGAGTATGGAGTAATCGAGTGATGAAGAGAGACGGTTTGGTAGGGTAAGAATGGTCAATCAACTCAAGAATGACTTCTTCGTTGACGGAAGTCGTCTAAGACTCACTTATAAATTGTAATTAGTGTTGTGACATAAAGGATAAACTTAATATTGCAATTGCGGAAAAGAGTCGGGAACTAAAAGTCCATGTAATTTTGAGATAGAAAAATGGAATTTGAATATAAGATTTCCAGTCAATAGTATAAAAACATGAAAGAAGAATCTTTATAGAACAAAGCCTTTTTCGAAAGTTCTAGATAATGGTATAGTGGAATTTTTTTGAAAATCGACAAACTTGAGAATTAGTAAAGTTTGGAAAAGATAAAAATGTATTTGATGTTATGACATAAATAATCGACTTCAAATTGTGATGGTGACAAAAAGCCACCGAGTTAAAAGTCCATGAAACTTTTGTACAAGTATGTTATCAAAATTGGAAGACGAGCAGCGCGAGCTGAATAATCGAATCGAACCGAGGAAAAGGGAGGAGTTAAGCTCGGGAGTAGATAGTAATCGAATGATGAAGAGAGGCGACTCGGTTGGAAAGGAATGACCAATCGTCAACTCGAGGACGACTCATTTGTTAGCAAAAGTCGCCTAAGACTTACGTATAAACTGTAATAAGTGTTCTGGCACAAAGGATAGGATGAACGTAAGATTGCGACGATGGCAAAGAGCCAAGAACAAAAGGTCCATGTAATTTTTGACAAAAAATAAAATTTGACAAAAAGGTTTTCAGTCAAAAGTATAAAACGTGAAAGAAGAATCTTTAAAACAAGGTTTTATTTGAAAGTTCTAGTCATTAGTATTGAAAAGAATTGAAAATTAACAAATTTAGTAATAGGTCAAATTTGGAACATGGTAAAAACTCTATGTTGATGTGGGGATGGGGATATAAAGGATCGACTTTATATCATGATCATAGCGACAAAAAGCCACGAGCTAAAAATCCATGAAGCTTTTGTATGAGTAAAGCATGTTATCAAAAATAGAGTGCGAGCAGAGTGAGCTAAATAATCTAAGTGATACGACCAAAGGAAGCGGTAAGGATAGAGAGTAGGGACTAATCAAATGACGAAGAGAGATGGCTCGGTAGAGAGGGAATAGTCTATCGTCAACTCAAGGATAACTTCTTCGTTGGCGAAAGCCGCATAAGACTCACGTATAAACTGTAATTAGTGTTGTGACATAAAGGATGAACTTAAGATTGTGATAGTGGCAAAGAGCCAGAAACTAAAAGTCCATATAATTTTTGGATAGAAAAATGAAATTTGCAAAGAAGATTTTCATTCAATAGTATAAAATGCAAAAAAAATATGGCGAGCGAAGAGCTAAAAAAATCGAATTGAGACGACTAAAGGGAGTAGTAAGGATAGAGAGTAGTAAGAATAGGGAGTAGGGAGTAATCGAATGAATTGAAAAGTGGCACGGTAGAAAATGAATGATCAATCGTCAACTCAAGGATGAACTTAAAATTGTGATGGTGCAAAAGAGCCATAAACTGTCCATGAAATCTTTGGATAGAAAAATAAAATTTGAAAATAAGGATGTCAATCAATAGGATAAAATGTGAATCTTTTAGGAACGTGATTTTTTTCGGAAGTTCTTGTCATTAATATAGTGGAAAAAAAAAATTAGAAATCGACAAATTTGGAAATAAGTAAAATTTAAAACAAGATAAAAACTCTAGTTGGTGTTGTGACGTAAAGGATCGACTTCAGATTCTTATGGCAAAAAAGAGCCACGAGATAAAATTCATGCAGCTTTTGTAAGAGTAAAATACGTTATAAAAAAGAAGGCAAGCGGAGTGAGCTGAATAATCAAATCTAGACGACCAAAAAGAGCAGTGAGGATAGGGAGTAGGGAGTAATCGAATAACGAAGAGAGACATCTTGGTAGGAAAAGAATGGTCAATCATCAACTCAAGGACGATTTCTTGTTAGTGAAGTCGCCTAAGACTCACGTATAAATTGTAATTGGTGTTGTGACATAAAAAATGAACTTAAGATTGTGATGGTTGCAATCTTCTCGTTGGCCGCAAGAAAAACTTTTGTAGTCACATGAGTTCATGCAATATTTTTTACATCAACTCTACCATTTACACATCAACGCAAAAATTAATTGCTGTAACGAATGTTGCATGTAATTCCATTTAGGGTCCCAAACGCCCCTAAGAAGAAAACTACTTTCCAAACAGTTGGTATCATGACTCTTTGTTCGGTTCCTACTTGACATAGAATGATTTAGCAGAAGATTTAAAGCTAAAAAGTATCTCTAGGTGAATTGACTCCTACATGTTTCAATAGAATGCCTATAAGTTCTTCTAGTTACGTGTTTCAATAGAATGATTATAAATTCTTCATTAGAGATTGACAATTCTCATAACTTTTTGGACTTTATTGAGATGGGCTTCTAATATGTGCTTGTTGAACCTTTTGGCACAATTGTAGTTTTAGTAAGGCAAAGTTAATTGGTTAGTAATTATGTCCAAATGGTTTTTCTTTATATTAATGTAATTCCATTTAGGGTGCCAAACGCCCCTAAAAGGAAACACACTTATTTCCAAACAGTTGGAATCATGACTCTTTGTTCAGTTCCTACTTGATATAGAAAGATTTGGCAGGAGATTTAAAGCTAAAAAGTCTCTCTAGGTGAATCGACTTCTACATGTTTCAATAGAATGCCTATATATAAGTTCTTCTAGTTACGTGTTTCAATAGAATGATTATAAATTCTTCACTAGAAGATTGACAATTCTCGTAACTTTTCGGACTTTATTGAAATGGGCTTCTAATATGTGCTTGTTGAACCTTTTGGCACAATTGTAGTTTCAGTAAGGCAAAGTTAATTGGTTGGTAATTATGTCCAAATGGGTTTTTTTTTAATTAATGTTTGTCTTGAATGTAAGTTCTTCTAGTTGTGTGTTTCAATAGCATGGATATAAATTTTTAACTAGAAGTAGGACAATTCTCGCAACTTTCAGGACTTTGCTTAAATGGGCTTCTAATATGTTCTTGATGAACCTTTGGCACAATTGTAGTTACTTTAAGGCAAAGTTAATTGGCCAGTAATTATATGTCCAAATGGTTTTTCTTTAGATTAATGTTTGTCTTGAATATAATCTACCATGAAATTATATTACTGCCTATTGTTTGTTAGAGTTATTAGAAATTTCGTCCACATCTGCAAGTCGAAAGGATGCTGAATAATTAGACTTGTCAGCAAGCATCTCTTGATATCTTGTGGGATGTCTTATATTGACTAAAGTGTTAGTATGTTGCATATATCTACTGGACCTCTTGTTTTATTTTTCTCCACAATCTAGTCTTAAAACACTTGAGCAAAGTCTATTTATTTATATTTGAATCTGTTGGTTACTATTCAGCTGATTAGTAAAAGTCTTAGGACTTTCAAGCGGTAGATGTGGACTTCCCCAAAGAAGTTAGGATACAACCTTTTGTGTGTGAAAAGTAAAAATGTTTTACCATTCTATTTCTTTGGTAACGGCTTAAGCTATTCAAGCGGCCCAAAGAAGTTAGGATACTGTGAAAAGTAAAAATGTTTTACGATTCTATTTCTTTGGTAATGGCTTAAGCTATTCAATTTGATAAATTTCATATGATATATTTAGCTGCATACTTCATTCGACTATATATAAATTTCAATGTTCATCATGTTTCTTTGGTATATGTACTTTCTAGTGAGTGCTTTTATCATCTTCGGTTGAGCAAATATACTCTAGGAAACAATGAAGATGGATCAATAAGAAACTAACATATTAGTAAAAAGAAAATTAAGCAGTCATGAAGAAACCTTCAAGTGGACATAAGTTAAATATACACTACAAGTAGGAAGTGAAATCTGAAGTGAAGTAAGAAATACATTGCTAGATGGAACCAAATTACCTGAGTGGAAGATGTGACAGCCGGTGATGATGGGGAATCATGGGTATATCCATTATTTTCCAAGAGAAACACCAGGTAAATCTTTTCCAACAGGTGAACTTGGCAGCTAATAACCAGTTCATATGAACCCAGTTCATCTGCTGTTCTAGACTATACAGATGAAAAAACATGGGACGGTGAATTAGGTCATGATCACTGATAATTGTTTTAAATATTATTAATGCAAATAGCTCATACCTTTCTCCCTGTACAAAATTTTGTTTCCTTTTAGAAACAATAGCTCAGGGCATTCTTTGACTTTAAGAGCATAAGATAAATCTGTCTTGATGTTGATATCAATCTTGACCGTCTGCAACGTCAAGCAATAATCATTATGAAGAATAAATTTATTAAGAACACCACTTCAAATTTTAGAAAGCACAAGATCATGAGATGAACTTATAAAAAAAAAAATGCATCATAATTGAACAAATAGACCATGAGTATACCCTAGGAGGTAATCGATCTTTACTATTAAGCACTCCAGTAAAACTATGCTGCTTTCTCTAGCTCCTTCAAAAGTTTCTCGTTATCAACTGCCCAGGAAGTAGCAACGAAAATCAACTACAGTGCAGCAGAAAAACAAACTTTATCTGGCATGTCTATTCTCCCTCCCCCCCCTCTCTGGACAATCTTTATCATTTTCAAGTTTTTTTAATCCAGATTTTGGATCTCTTCTTGATCTATAATGTATCAGTCAGTATTAGGAAAGATTATTAGGTGCTCTGATCAATGTCTAATTTGGAAATGAACGTCGTGTCATGCCAGTATGTACATTGCATGATAAGTAGATGTTAAAATGCACATTTGATTTTTCGCATCTTTGTTAACACAAGGATTAGAAAGTTGTCGAAGAAAATGTTTCTATCTGGACTACATTGTTGCTGTCAGAGGCCAATATGTCTATATAAGAGCAGATATCAGCCTCTTTGACCCATTTGTCAGTTGAGTACTTCTTTGCACTGACCAAGTAGTGATCTCAACCTCCCATTGACCATCTAGCTTGAAAACTATTTTTGAGCACTATGCACCAATCATGAAGAAAGTTGAGTTCACAAATACATTCATTTAAAATTGAATATTGCAACTTTTTCTTGCTAATGAAATTTTAAACAATGTTTAGGTCAATTTTCTGCCACTCTATGCTTTCAACAGAGTTTACGAATTTTAAAATCATCACATTGCTAAAACCTATTAAGTAGTCACCTATCTTGCACAAATACTGACACAGATAGGTGTTGGTGGTGGTAAGATTGTTCTTCTCTACTTTTGGTTTATTGAATCATAATTTAAAAATGCCTTGCTAAAAATAACATTATACACTCATTTATATGTTGAGAAACTTTACCATTTATGGATGTTTAAAGAAGTGATGGGCATCTAACACTACACACATCGACAAGATTTCATTTGGCATTCATGTGCCTGGTTCCAAAACAGACCCAATACATATAAAAAAGTCGATACAACTTGCAGTTAGTTGATACATGACCAGCACAGATTTGATAAATGGCTGATATAGAACAAGTTTTTGCCAAATTTGGTGGGAACAAACTGAAATTTGGTCAAAACTTGTGAAAAAACATTGTTATTGCTGATACACGCGGACGTGGACGACAGCAAAGCTGATGGCGATGATCTCAAAATTATAATAATTGGGAGAGAAAGCGAATATGAGAAAAAATAGGGCTTGGAACTCTTTTCCAAATTAATTTCAAGTCGGTCTATCTTTATTTTTCATGTTCAAAATAAAGCCTAATGCATAGGCTTCTCTTCTCTAAATCTCGATGGATAAACTAAAAAAAGAAATTACAACTTCTACTACCAGGGCTTTTGACAAGACAAAAGGACTAATTTAGCGATACAATGGAAATAAGAGCCACTAGGAACAGTACTGACATGATCATGCAAAAGGAAATTTGGCACGCATCGGGTTCCAAGAAGAGTTTCTACAGACACATTTTAATTCATTTCATATATAAAATAATGAAAGACTAAGTAACAAAAACGGATATTATACCTATTTCAGCGCTCTGAAGACCAGAACAATCAACGGGCTGGATCGGATGGAAAGCAAAGCTAACTCTCCCACTCCATCTCCCCCTCCCGGTCGATCTCCACCCCTTCCTCGATCGGCCACCACGTTCCTTATCGGATGTCGCTCGGAGTACTCCGACGCCCGCACCCCCATCCGACGTTCGCGTCCACCGGCCACTCCGGGTCCTCCTCCTCCACCACTGCCCTGCCTCCTCCTCCGTCATCGTCTCGCTCCGTTGGGGAGGAGAGCATCGCTGGTCCGGTCGTTGTGGGAGGAGTTAGGGTTTGGGAAAAGGGGGAGAGGGAGGAGGAAGGGGCGGAGAAGAAAAAAAAGAAGCCGTTGAGTTTGAGGTAGGAAAGTTGGGATTAGGGTTTAGGGACGATGGATGAATGGTGGCGGCTCAAGAAAAAGAAAGAGGAAACAAAAAGGAAGAGGAAACCCCCCCCCCCCCCCCCCCCCCCCCCCCCCCCTCTCTCTCTCTCTCTCTTCTCTCTCTCTCTCTCTCTCTGAGAGAAAAAAAAACGGATTTTTTCGTTTTAAGTAATAATTTATTATATAATTATATAAAACGGAATAAGTTATGGGTAATTGCAGGGGGACCACTCGCCAACTCAGTTGGCGAGTTGCTGAGTTGGCGAGGGGCTCGCCAACTGAGTTGGCGGGGCACCCTCCTCGAGGGGCCGCTCGCCAACTCAGTTGGCGGGCCGCATGCTGAGTTGGCTTAGACCCGTTGCAAAACGCTCGTTTGCTCGCCAACTGAGTTGGCGAGTAAGGATCCGTTTCAAAACAACTATTAACAACAACGGCTATTACAATCTCCCTATATAAATTACCTATCTCAACCCATTCATCTCACACTCAATCTACTTCCTCTATTTTCTCTCTTCCCTCTAGCAAAGTCTCCAACACTCTCTCTGTCTGTCTGCCCGCAGCTAAAGTTCATTTGAGGTTTTCTGTAGCCAAAGTTCTAAACCGTCATGGATCGTAGCGTAAGAATTGTATGCTCGCACGGCGGTACAGTAAATGGGTTAAATTACGAAGGAGGAGAAAGTATAATTTTTTCAACTTATCCGAATATTAGTTTTGAAAATATACGTAATCATATTATTGAACGTTGTTCTATTCATTATGATTTTATTTTGAAGTCTATTTTTGGTTCTAATTATTTTTTGATAGATAGTGAAGATGCATGGAATTATATTCTTGAGATTAATTCACAATCACGGTATATAAAAATATATGTTATTAAAGTAGCAGCAACCTTAGATAGTAGAAATAATGAATATTTTTCTGAATATCAGCATGTTACTTCAGGTGCTAGTTCTTCTCAACAAATAGTTTCATTTATCCAAGAAGGTCATTCATCAGATGAATCTAACCATGATGATGATAGTGACAACGACGAAGGAAATAGTGATGATTTAGTTGAAAATGTAGATTATAGGGTAGATGATGATGTTGTAAAAGCTATCACTGATGAATTATTTAAGGGACAATCATTTCCTAGTCGTTCTCACTTTAGAAGCTTTATCAGTAATTTAGCAATTAAATATAATTTTAGTTGTTCAGCTAGTGATATGAATAATGCTCGTGGAATTATATATAGTTGTGATCAACCGAATTGTAATTGGAGAGTATATGTAAAGTCTATTGGAAATGGCGATATAGTTAAAGTTAGTACATTAGAAAATCGTCATTCTTGTTTAGGAAGACTTAGTACAGGACGTCATCGACTAGCTACAGCTTCATGGATTAAGACCATGATAATTGACATTATTAGAGATAACCAGTCATACAGTCCATCACAAATTGTTAAAGATGTATATAGGGAGCACCGTATACAAGTTAGTTATTCCAAAGCATGGAGAGCCCGAGAGACAGCATTAGCTAAAATTAATGGTAGTTATGATGAGGCATACGCTAGTCTTGAGGAGTATTGTTATAGAATTATGGAGACAAATCCAGGTAGTAAATGTTTTATTAAAACTACCGAAAACAATAGCTTCCAACGAATTTTTATTTGTTTTAAAGCATGTATTGATGGATTTTTAAGTGGATGTTTACCAATTATTAGTACTGATGCTACATTTCTTTCGTCAAAATATCAAGGTATCTTATTTATTGCTTGTGCTCACGATCCTAACTATCAATTATATCCTATAGCTTATGCTATTGCTGAAGGTGAGAATAGTGATTCTTGGTCTTGGTTTTTAAATTCTCTTAAAATATCTTTTGAAAGTTGTTTTAATGATTGGAGTTCAATTTCATTTATATCTGACAAGCAAAAGGGTTTAATAAATGCTGTTCGTGCTATTTTTCCTGCATCTTCTCATTTTTTTTGTATTCAACATTTTAAACAAAACATGAAAAAAGTTACAAAAGAACCAGTATTTCAACGCTTGTTAGACTCGCTTGCTAGATCATATAATAAAACGGATGCAGAGAGTGTGTTTGATATAATTAAAGCCGAGAACATAGTATTGTACGATTGGCTTATTGGTGTAAACGATGAAAGTCGTCGATTTGAACATTGGATAACAGCGTATGCTACTTGTCCTAGATTAGATATTAACACTTCTAATCTTGCTGAATGTTTCAACAGCTGGATTAAGAAATTACGAGATAAGCCAATAACAACACTTCTCGATGGTATTAGAGCCAAGATTATTACACTTCATGACAATCGTAGAAAGTTTGCTGAAATTGTTGACACAGATTATTGTCCGAAGATGTTAAAAAATATGGCTTCTATTATCAAAGAGAAGAACCACCTAGAAATATTAGCTATTGATAGTTATAGGTTTGAAATAATAGACCGGGCAACAAGTAGAACCTATATTGTTAATATAACTGACAGATCTTGTACATGTTTAAGATGGTACCATACTTATATACCATGTATACATGCATGTTTTGTTTGTAGATATTGCAATATTAGTATTGATAGTTTTTATCCTGCAGTATTTTCGACGGCTACCTTGAGGAGTGTATACGCGCAAAATATGGAGCCAATTCCAGTTCCCTACGAGATCCAAGGTCCTTTGGTAAGAGGACAAATTGGGGTGCCAGATGTAAGACGCAAAGCCGAAAGACCAAAGAAGAACCGCATCAAACCCCGGGAATCATCGACAAGAGATCTACGATGCAGTAATTGTGGTGCTATGGGACACAACCGAAGAAGATGTACTAGTCAACCGAGAGAGTAAAATATAATTGTTCAATACCCAAATATTTATGTAAAAATCCATTACAAATCATACAAAAATTGCAATAATACAATGTTTACAATTTTCTACTACTCCTCGTCCTGGTCTTGTTGAGTTTGGGTAGGCAGCGGTGCTGATGGAGTCGAAAAAAATTATGTGAATATCTGGTAGCTTTTATCTCCAGCAGTCTCGTAACTCGGTCCGGCTCCAGGAGTCTGGTAACTCGGTCCCGCTCCAGCACTTTCGTAAGTCGGGTAGGCTCCAGCATACTGGTAACTCGGGCCCGCTCCAGGATACTGTAACTCGGGGTCGCTCCAGCATACTGGTAACTCGGGCCCGCTCCAGCATACTGGTCACTCGGGCCCGCTCCAGGATACTGGTCATTCGGTCCCGCTCCAGCAGTATCCTGTCGACGACGACGAGAGTGTCTCTGTCGTACTAAGCCGGTCGGATAGTCCGGTGGAAGACGGGATTGTACCGGAGGCATTTCCGGTTCCGGTCCAATACCCAGATGCCGAACACGAGTAACAAGCTCCCCCATAAGACGACGAGTCACATGTTCCTCTATATGAGGTTGTTGTAAATGCTGCTCGTATACCCCACTCTGAAATTTAAAACATGTAAATTAAAATATTTATCATATCTATGTATATGTATTTTTTAAAGTATAATGAAGTTAAAGTATAATGAAGTCATACCAAATCATTCATTCCATCAATAAAAGCACGCATAGTAGAATCGTCTAGGGATCTAGTCTTGAACCTGGGCTCCTCATAGTGGTATACTCGGTTGCTCATTAGAGGGCATCCCCACCATTGTCTGTAGTCCAGGCTACCTATGTCTGCAAAATATAAACAAAATTTTAGCAAACTATTTACACTAAATTAATACGAATAATGAGTAACTTATAACTTACATTCCTCATGAGAATTTAGTCTAGGAGACATGTCCCTCACACTATAATTCTCGAACCGATTATTCCAGTCAGCAACGAGACCAATGATTCGTTGGAATGCATTTGATGTCTGATAACCGACTGTCGGTGGATCATCGGAAATTATTGGGACCATTCCGAATTGCCGAAGAACACGGTCTGCCGGATGGTACATGGTGAACCGATCATATATAATATGACATCTGTGTAAACTAAATACATAGGATGTCATCTTGATTTCTGGAGCATCGGGTTCACATATGTACGGTAACCAGGTTACCTATTTAAAGATATTTTAAGAGATTAGATGTGATGTTTATCTACGATCAAAACTTAAATAATTTAAAGATATTTATTGCATATTTAAAAATTACCTCATTAGACCGCAGTGTATCAAATTGGCTTCGATATAGTGATACAGTCCTGTATTGGTAGTGTTGATAATCCACTACATCTGTAGGCCAGCGCATAGCAACTGAAAATACTCCAACATCACTGAGAACGCTGGTAACAGGCCTACCAATATAGAAGTGCTCGTAGGACCAGAACTATAAAACAAAAATATGACATTAGTACAAACAAAATTTGCGTATAAAATTACTCTAACTTTTTAGGGCCTTTCATTCATACCTGTATCAGTGAAATACATCCACAAATACTCTTGCGATTGCATCTCACAAATTCTGTCAAATTGGCGTATAAAAATGCAAGAGTAGCAGCTCCCCACGCATGCTCAGTAGGTTTGGTCAGATCATCCAAGAATGGTAAAAGCTGCACATTTACCATATTTCCCGATGCATCGGGAAATAAAATTGCACCACATAAACAGAGCAGATAGGCTCTAGTGCAACGAATGACCTGGATTTATTAAGTGTTAAACAAATTTATTAAATTACACCACTAAATTAAGTAATAAACAAATTTACTAATTAAAATACATACCCGATTTTCATCTACATCAACTACCCCATCAATAGTTTGATGTAGGTCTATAAAGTTGCCACGGAGCCATGAAAATTTCACATAATTGCCATCTTTTAGACCAGAAGGAGGGCTAACACCGAGATAACTCCGGATCAGATCAGATCCCTTTAAGTGCGGATCAAAATATATAGCGTTACCTTTAATAGGTAACCCTAGTATATTCGCCACATCAAAAAGGGTGATCGTCATCTCGCCGAATGGGAGTTGAAAAGTGTTGCGTTCTGGCCACCAACTCTCCGCAAGGCTTACAACTAAATGAAGATCGTGAATTAAATATCTAACACGATCTATATAGTGGAATGCAAAGGATTCCACCAAAGCCTTTTGAGCTGGATTAAGCTCCCACGTACGATAATTCCTTTCAGCCCGCCAATGTACGTGGATCCGGGTTCGTAAAGCATTATCATGGTCGTATAACTATAAAAATTATATGCATTAATAAAGTAAACATAGGCATTCTAAAAAATATATACATTAATAAAGTTAGCAACTTGTAATTTCAAAAAATACCTAGCCAGTAAAAATCTGAGTAGAAATGTGATCTTCACGTTGCTTAAGAATAAGCTCGGTAGTCGGTCCGCCAGGAATACGACCGTCATTGCGGGTAGCCATCGCCAGTAAATATCAAGAGGAGGAGAATTTGGTGTAAGGAGTGTTTGGGGTAGGAGGAGAATGTGAATGTTGTGAGAGGAGTGTTGGGTGGGGGGTGTATTTATAGGAATGTGGGATTATAGCCGTTTGGATTATAGCCGTTGGCCAACGGTTGCAACGTTGCATGGCTCGCCAACTGAGTTGGCGAGCGGCCCCTCGAGGAGGGTGCCCCGCCAACTCAGTTGGCGAGCCCCTCGCCAACTCAGCAACTCGCCAACTGAGTTGGCGAGTGGTCCCCCCCCCCCCCCCGCAATTACCCATAACTTATCCCGTTTTATATAATTATATAATAAATTATTACTTAAAACGAAAAAATCCGAAAAAAAAAATAACAAAAATGGAGGAGGACAGATCTAATTTATTCTGAGATGAGATATGTCACGCCATCTATATTTGGAAACCACAGCTAAGCTGTCAACGTTTAAATTTTATAACGGTTGGTCAAGGAGAGGTCAAAACTAAATATTATTTAGTTCTAAAATGATATTATCATATTAAAAATAAACCAACTAAGAAGAAAAAAAATTCAAAATTGTGTACCATCTATCACACTCTTTGGACCACAGCTGTCAACGTTATATTTTCTAACGGTTGGTCAATGACAGCTCAAAAGATCTAAAATAATATTATATTAAAAATAAACCAACTAAGAAAAAGAAAAAAATTTAAAATTTTGTACAAATTTTGCATCTATTGCACTCTTTGGACCAGAATTACTGAAATTCTACCATCTTCGAAAATAAAATTTACCGAAAAATAATATCCCCGTATTTGGTGACTAAAAATAAATAAAAAAGATAACAAATAACAGAAAGTAAAAAATAAAAAAGAATCAAAAACCGAAAACACAAAACACAAAAAAAACATAACACAAAAACAAAATTGTTAAAAAAGAACCCAAAAAAATTAAAATAAATAAAAACTAAAAAACACAAAAAACCAAATAAAAACGAAAAAATGAAAAAATGAAAAAAAAACAATAAAAACAATAAAAAAATTACGAAAAAAATGAAAAATAACAAAAAAAAAGGAAAAAATACAAAAAAGGGGGAAAACGAAAAAGGATCGAAAACGAAAAAAAAACGACCAGAAATGAAAAAAACGATAAAAAACAAAAAATATGATCAAAAACGAAAAAATTGATCAAAAACGAAAAAAAAATCAAACGAAGAAAAACGATAAAAAAATGAAAAAAATCAAACGAAGAAAAACGATAAAAAATGAAAAAAAAACTTGATAAAAATGATATAAACAAAAAAGCACAAAAAAAACGATCAAAAAAATATGATACAAACGATCAAAACGAAAAAAAGATTAAAAAACGTAAAATTTATTAAAAAGATCAAAATGATCAAAAACGAAAAAATGATAAAAAAATTAAAAACAAAGAAAAATGATCAAAAACGAAAAAAAATATAAAAAATATATAAAAAACGATCAAAAAGATGAAAAAATAATAAAAAACCAAAAGACGAAAAAACCATCAAAAATGATAAAAGAACAAAAAAAGGATAAAATAAAAGACTCGTCTCACAATATCTGTATTTGTATATGGATACGTATTTTGTATTATATATATATATTGTGTTTTATTGGATCTCGTGGAATCTCATAATTTACTCAAAACCAAACTTTACTACCCGACCGGTATACCGACGGTATACTTCGGCATACCAGCGGCATACCGTTCGGCAGATATTTGTTTTGCTTTTGAGATGTTTTCGAGAGATATTTTCGTGAGATGTTTTTATGAATAGTATTCGATACTTTCTATTAATCATTGGTTCCTTGGTTTTGTTTTGAGTGGTCGAGATTGATTTAATCTCGTGACGTGGATCGCTGACGAGGCAGATCGGACGGTCACGATTAAATCACCTCTTATATATATATGAATTGATTTTCTTTCTCCTCTCTCTTTTCTTTCTTTCTTCATTTTTTTTATTTTCTCCCATTTTCTCATGAGAGCTAGGAGCTTGGTCTTGAGGCCTAAGAGTGTGGTTTCTGAACCCCTCTTGGTGGTGAAGTTGAAGGTTTAGGTTGAGAGCTTGACTTGAGGCAAGTACATCTTGCCAAAATCTTGAACGACTTTACTTTGCTGCAGTTTTTTATTTCCTTGGTAATTTATGCTTAGAATTTCATGATGATGGTTTTTCTAAATATGTTTCTCTAGTGATTTTTCGTCATGGGCTAGTTCTAGAAACTGTTTTGAACTTGTTTTGACTTTTTTTGGTAGGAACCCTGATATTTACTAGTTAGGTAACTCGGTATCGGAAACGATAACCAGAGTGATTGCCATGAGACTTTAGTATATATGTTATATGAGCCTTACCATTAGACTTGACATCTGACCAGACCAGTTTCTGTTAAGTTTCGGAACGCGATTTCGGTTCCGGAATACCCGTAATGATTGGACTTTTCCTATAATTGCCTATGGGAACCAGCATACCAACCGTATACTGGTGTATACCGACGGTATACCAATTTTTGCCCAACTTGGAATCCTAGAGGTTGTTGTGATGCAAACCGGTATACCGATGGTATCTAGAGTATACCGACGGTATACCGATTTGTTGGAATCGTAACTTGTTATATTTTTGCTATCTCTGGACCAACATACCAACGGTATACTGATGTATACCGACGGTATACCAGTGATGTACTCTTTTTCATGTGCTTTATTTTTCATCGTATTTTCTTTGGTTTTCTGGTGTGGCACCTTTGTGCATATACTTTTAGTATGTTTACATGTGACTAGTGTAACGCCCCGCAACTGCTCGGAGCGTTACGCTGAGTCGGAGTCGGATAAAATGAATCAAATGCTGGTTACATTTGAAATGTCGAATTTTGGGAAGAAGGATTAATCGAGAGTTGGTTTCAATGTGCAGATGGCTAGCGGGATCGATGGAAATCAGGTGTTTGTTCAGAACAGTACTGAATAGCTGGATGGAAACGATAATGCCGTCTTCCTTAGTCCGATCGGTCGGATGACTTGGAGAGCACGGCCTGCTCGCACGGTCATACCAGTTGAGTAGATCGCGCTTGCATCGGACCACGGGTTCAAGGGATTGGCCGTATCGGCAGGACAGGATGCCTAACGGATTCAATCATTGTGAGTGGGCTCTTTCCCTTCTCCTCTACTCCTTCATGCCTAATAATATGGAAAACACGTAAAAGGCTTGAACACTTGGGCTGAAACATCGGGAAGCACTACACTGAGGCGTGCATAGAGTGTGCGTCGTTGGCTTGGTAGGATTGTGGCTTGAAATGGTTTACGCGTTGGATAGTTGGATACGATAGCAGGATTATTCGTTTGAGGCGATCGGTTGGATTACTTGGGATTTGGCTGGAACGGTTGGAAATATACGAGAGATGGAATGACCTTTGAGGCAAATGAGAATATGGGAATATCAGGAATCCGGACGAGCGAGCGTGCATCCGTGCACGAGTATCACTGGGTCGCTTTGTCTTGCAAAGCGAGCAGTTGTGGTTCGAAACCGAACAACTGCATCGGCGAGGGTGTTGTGCCGCTTGATGGGGCATTGTGTCCCGAATGGGGCATTGTGCCACTGAAACGGCATTGTGCCATGGGTTGGCTTTGAGCATGGGTGTTGCACTATTTCGGAATACATTGCTATGAGGCGGAAATGTGAATTATGGGAATGGCTTGTGATGTGGACTCTTCGGGAGGATAAGTTGGAAGAATGGTTATGGATAATTCGGTTGGATATCGGTTGAGCGAGTACTTGATCGCTTGGTGGGGCGAGAATGTTCGATCCTCTCGCCTCACCTACCTTTTTGCATGTCACGGACAACCTGGGTGCACAGGGTGTGGATTTCCTTGAAACGGTTTTTATCCGGGGCACTGGAGCCGTTTCAATCCGGAGGGAAATATCGATTCGTGCTAGTCACGATGCTTAGCGGGACCTCCAGCGGGGCTTGCTACCCGGGCTGATAGGGCGCGCCGCTAAGGCGGAGAAATATGTCCTTTATGGCTTGGCCAGTGACTTCATATAGACTAAGAGTTGGCTTGCTTTTCTTTGGTTGGTTTGTGCATCGTGTAGGCGCGGCCACCTTGCCTCGGCAAGAGTGTGCATTCGAGATGGGAATATATAACTTCGGTTGAGGATGGATATTGAGGCGAGTCTGATGGTTCGATATGTTATCGTGCAAACGATGGCATTGAGTTAGACGGGTCGGCTATATATAAACTGCTTGTCTTTTGGTTTGAGGATGAATGCTTGCATGCTTAAACTGCTTTACTGCTTTCCTTAACATGTCATCCATATGCCATGAAAAGAATCTAGGATTCAACTAGAAAGATCACCATTTAACTGTGTGCATTTACTACTTTACTTAGTGTCGGCTTAGACGAGTGGGTTACCCCGCTCACCAGTACGGTTGTGTACTGACCCACGTCTGTGGGCAATATTTCAGGTACACAGGCGTAGTGGCGCTGCTTGGATATACGGGACAAGATGTATGAACTGTAAGTACCTTTGTGGGCTAGAGAAAGAGCAAGAGTTATTTCATCGTCTCCGTGGCATCGCCTTTGTGGCGTGGCCTTCGGGGCATCTCATTTGGACCCTATCGTGAGCTTCGCTGCGTATACTCTGATGTGTGCTTGGTACACAATTGGCTTCCGCTGTAACTTGGTTGTTTCGATGATAACTTTCGTGTTTAGCAACATCGCCTTGTACGAGCGCAACTCCAGGCTCGTACGGCATCACGTCCCGAAGGGAACGATTGTCCCGCGGGAGAGCTGCAACGTGGTGATTTCACGTTCAGCGGGGACTATCGGGCTTGCGGGAGTTTGGGGCGTGACAGATTGGTATCAGAGCGCCCGGTTCATTTCTTCGGACTTGGTCCTTCGCTTCATCACAAACTCTAAATAGCTTCCGCGTGTCGTTTAGCTCTTGACTCTACTCAGTGCCGCATCGGATGTTTCATGCAATAAGTCTATTTATTGCTGGTTTTGGCTGCATGTTATTCTGTGTTGGGTTGCCTTGGTTGGTTTTCGTAGGATCGCTTAGCCTCGTTAGGCGTTGTTGCATTCGTGCAGCAAGTTGGTTGGCGTTGTTGCATTTGTGCAACAAGTGTGGGCTTTCGTTGGGTTGGCTTGGCTTATCGTTCTGGAGTTTCTGATTGCCTCAATGGATCAGTTGGTTGGCTGACGAGATTTGGTTATGCGGCATGTTTTGAGTAGAAACATTCGATGGGAATGGATCCTTGCACGAGTTGCTCGTCAAGTGATTGTGTTGGATAGAAGTTGGAATTTCGACTGTGGCGCATCGGTTGGGCAGATTTGAGTTGGCTTGAGAAATATCAGATAAGTTGGCATGAGTTGCTCGTACAATAAACGTGTAGAACCGTTGGGTATTGGGTTAGACTATTTGGAAGACAATCGTTGCACGATTGCTCGTGCTGTGAAAGTATCAGGCGGTTTGAGAATAGCTGGGAGCAATGGGAATGGAACATAGCACGAGTTGCCTAACGAGATTGATGGTTAAGAATTGGCTAAGTTTTTGTGTCAGACTTAAGATGGGAAAGGCATGATCACACATAAGAGATGGTTCGAACGGATCTTGGATTCGTGAAAGGAAACGTAATATGAGTAGCGAATTGATTCGAAGTGGTATATGGGATCAAATGTGTTAAGCAAGGCATTGGAAATATTTTGGTTGGACATCTATTGGAATTGCCTGAACGGGCTCGGATAACGAATACAAGTCGATTAGTGCAAATCGATTGAGTTGGAAGGAGTAGAAAATGGAGCAAGCGAATATTGAGTTATGATTCGACAGAATCACCTCGGAATAGTCGGTTTGGGATAGACGCTGGTTGACGCAGATTTTGCACGAGGGCAACTATATTTCCAAGTGGTATATAGTACAATAGAATTTGACTCGGGTATCCTTCGATACATTAGACTTGAGAACTCAAGGATGGAGTCGTGCAAATGAAAGCATCTTTGGGCTTAAGAGATGGACGGAATCGGAACGAACATTTAGATTACGCATGAGCAAAGTGGTGGGATTATCGGAATGATAGCGAGCACAAACTACGATTTTGGCAACACATTTGAGCTGTTGGTTGAGCAATGAAACACGATCTTGGCTTGGAGGGACAATGTGATTGATTCACACAAACTTGAAGGATTTTGGATATTGTTGCTCGAGAAGTTGAATCAGGTTTAGCGGAGATGAAATTTTGGGCAAGATGGTGCAACGATGATAGACGGATTCTTCGGAAAGACGTAGACGGATTGTGGCAACAAGGGAAGGCAAAAAGATTTTGGCGGATTGATTTCTGAAGATAGCTAAATATGGGAGCAACGTCGGAACGAATCACTGTGCTGCTCGAGTAAGTTGGAAGTGCAAGGTGGGACGTGGCAAGCGGATGTGAATTTGAGCAAGTCTCGAGCTTTGAGAATCGTTGAAATCGATGGTGCGAGAATCGAATGTGCAATTCGAAAATTTGATGGATTCAGGACAGAACGGCGGATTGATGGTAGACGGTTTCAACGAGCGCGGTTCTCGACTTCGAAAACTTCGCTCGGATGGGATGGTTGGAATTTTGATTCGGATTTGCAGATGAGATATAGCATGGTTTATAGTAACTGTCCATCGTGATGATTACAATTATCGAGCGTAGCTTCGGGACAGCTGACCCTAAGCGACCTTGCCCGCAGAATCGGATATGAATATGGTAGACCCATAGAACGACCTTTGAGGCGGCGTATTTGGGAATGCGTCGAGGGCAGATGTGAGCAATGAGATTTGGCTTATCGACTGAGTGTTGGATTTGAGAGATCCTTGGGATAGCCTTCAGCTGAAGATACAGCCGGAAGATCGAAGCGATGGTGGAAGTAGCCTTGTCAACTGATGAGATTCAGAGTCGCAGATTTTTATCGATGGCATCGCCTCTGACTCATCGTGCCCTGGAAGGGAATAGCATTCATATGAATTGACGACTGTGAAACTAGCTCGTGAAGTTAAAGCAGCGGCTCGTTCAGATCAAATCCTTGCGAATACTGGAAGGGACAGATTTGCCTCAGATTTACAAGATGTCTCGGAACTTAGTCTGGGGAGCGTGCTCATTCGGAAGGCGAAGGTGATATCCTATGCTTCGAGGCAGTGGAAGCAGCGCGAAGAACTATTCCATGCGCAACCTAAGAGTTGTGGCGAGTGTGTCCACGTTGAAATCGTGGCGACACAAATCTCTTTGGCGTGGCGGCGAGATCTTCGTGGATCACACGAACCTCAATATAGATGTTCACCCTGTGAGATTTTGTGATAGCAGGAAATGTGTTGGGCTGAGCTGATCTAAGCAAGTTGATATTTGGGTAAGTCGCATAGCTGGGGTAGATCAGTTGAGATTATCGTTCGGTGCACGAGATAAAATTTGGAGATGTTGCTAGTACTGATTTCAGAAATAGTGGGATGGATTGAGCTGGAACACGAACTGATTGAGTCAGTAGAAAATCTGCATAATTGAGAATAGTTCTCAAGTGAATGTGTTGGAATGGGAATTTTGTTTGGTTCAATTGGGAGCAAAGCAAATGGACGCCTCGAACATAAAGATACCCTTGTAACTTGTTCAAATTTGCTATCGCAAAGCTCGGCTGAAATGCATATATTTTAGGGACGCCTTAAATACGTGTACGATCCAAAACTAAGCGATACGAGAAATTCGTGTTGAGCTGCAAGGAGGATGTGGGAATTTGTGAAATATTATTCGAGCGTTCAGCAGAACGAGATGCGGAGTCAGAATCGTGAATATGTGAGTTGCTTAGAGCAGATCTATGGAATTGGATTATGGCATGCTAGTAAGGAATGAGTACCAGCACGGTTCGTGGACGAACCTGATTCTAAGTGGTATATTATGTAACGCCCCGCAACTGCTCGGAGCGTTACGCTGAGTCGGAGTCGGATAAAATGAATCAAATGCTGGTTACATTTGAAATGTCGGATTTTGGGAAGAAGGATTAATCGAGAGTTGGTTTCAATGTGCAGATGGCTAGCGGGATCGATGGAAATCAGGTGTTTGTTCAGAACAGTACTGAATAGCTGGATGGAAACGATAATGCCGTCTTCCTTAGTCCGATCGGTCGGATGACTTGGAGAGCACGGCCTGCTCGCACGGTCATACCAGTTGAGTAGATCGCGCTTGCATCGGACCACGGGTTCAAGGGATTGGCCGTATCGGCAGGACAGGATGCCTAACGGATTCAATCATTGTGAGTGGGCTCTTTCCCTTCTCCTCTACTCCTTCATGCCTAATAATATGGAAAACACGTAAAAGGCTTGAACACTTGGGCTGAAACATCGGGAAGCACTACACTGAGGCGTGCATAGAGTGTGCGTCGTTGGCTTGGTAGGATTGTGGCTTGAAATGGTTTACGCGTTGGATAGTTGGATACGATAGCAGGATTATTCGTTTGAGGCGATCGGTTGGATTACTTGGGATTTGGCTGGAACGGTTGGAAATATACGAGAGATGGAATGACCTTTGAGGCAAATGAGAATATGGGAATATCGAGAATCCGGACGAGCGAGCGTGCATCCGTGCACGAGTATCACTGGGTCGCTTTGTCTTGCAAAGCGAGCAGTTGTGGTTCGAAACCGAACAACTACATCGGCGAGGGTGTTGTGCCGCTTGATGGGGCATTGTGTCCCGAATGGGGCATTGTGCCACTGAAACGGCATTGTGCCATGGGTTGGCTTTGAGCATGGGTGTTGCACTATTTCGGAATACATTGCTATGAGGCGGAAATGTGAATTATGGGAATGGCTTGTGATGTGGACTCTTCGGGAGGATAAGTTGGAAGAATGGTTATGGATAATTCGGTTGGATATCGGTTGAGCGAGTACTTGATCGCTTGGTGGGGCGAGAATGTTCGATCCTCTCGCCTCACCTACCTTTTTGCATGTCACGGACAACCTGGGTGCACAGGGTGTGGATTTCCTTGAAACGGTTTTTATCCGGGGCACTGGAGCCGTTTCAATCCGGAGGGAAATATCGATTCGTGCTAGTCACGATGCTTAGCGGGACCTCCAGCGGGGCTTGCTACCCGGGCTGATAGGGCGCGCCGCTAAGGCGGAGAAATATGTCCTTTATGGCTTGGCCAGTGACTTCATATAGACTAAGAGTTGGCTTGCTTTTCTTTGGTTGGTTTGTGCATCGTGTAGGCGCGGCCACCTTGCCTCGGCAAGAGTGTGCATTCGAGATGGGAATATATAACTTCGGTTGAGGATGGATATTGAGGCGAGTCTGATGGTTCGATATGTTATCGTGCAAACGATGGCATTGAGTTAGACGGGTCGGCTATATATAAACTGCTTGTCTTTTGGTTTGAGGATGAATGCTTGCATGCTTAAACTGCTTTACTGCTTTCCTTAACATGTCATCCATATGCCATGAAAAGAATCTAGGATTCAACTAGAAAGATCACCATTTAACTGTGTGCATTTACTACTTTACTTAGTGTCGGCTTAGACGAGTGGGTTACCCCGCTCACCAGTACGGTTGTGTACTGACCCACGTCTGTGGGCAATATTTCAGGTACACAGGCGTAGTGGCGCTGCTTGGATATACGGGACAAGATGTATGAACTGTAAGTACCTTTGTGGGCTAGAGAAAGAGCAAGAGTTATTTCATCGTCTCCGTGGCATCGCCTTTGTGGCGTGGCCTTCGGGGCATCTCATTTGGACCCTATCGTGAGCTTCGCTGCGTATACTCTGATGTGTGCTTGGTACACAATTGGCTTCCGCTGTAACTTGGTTGTTTCGATGATAACTTTCGTGTTTAGCAACATCGCCTTGTACGAGCGCAACTCCAGGCTCGTACGGCATCACGTCCCGAAGGGAACGATTGTCCCGCGGGAGAGCTGCAACGTGGTGATTTCACGTTCAGCGGGGACTATCGGGCTTGCGGGAGTTTGGGGCGTGACAACTAGTAGTGCCTAGACTTGACCTTGGTAAACCATGTTACGTGACCAGTTTCTTGTATAGCTAGGGGATGATTTACACCCTAGATGCATTTGACTAGGACATCCGTGACCAGTCTCTCGTATAGCTAGGGGATGACTTACACCCTAGATGCAATTGACCAGATGACCTCATATGTTAGGGGATTGATTTACACCATTTATACTCGTAATGGAGACTCATTGCAATTCACTCGTGGTCATTGTATATAACATGCGTGATTGTGACTCATAGCAGCGCACTCGTGTTCATTGTCCCTTACATGCGTGATAGTGACTCGTAGTAGTGCACTCGTGATACTTTATCAGTATATTATTTATTATGGCTTGTTAGAGCGCACGCTAGTCGTGTCTATAATCATATGGTTGTACTCTTTTCTTACTATGTGCGTGTGTTTGTTAAAACATCGTCTTGTCGTGCATATTCCTGTGGGGAGCATCATGTCTATGATGGATTTTGCGGAATGCCACACCCGGAATCCGAAATAAATGATAAGGATTACCTAGCGTGAATAACTAGATCATTGAGATGGAAGAATCTCTAGGTTGCATACAGTCCAGTTGTCTAGCCACCTTGCTTCGTTGACCTAGAGCTCTCCGTCGAGAGGGGCACATTTCCAGCTCACCGTCGTGTGGGACATTATATCTATGTAGACGATTATTAGCTCCTCGTCGTGCGGGGCATACTAGGCTCACCATCGTATGGTGCCACTTCCTAGGATGCAGGCTTTGAGGCTGGTCCACTATATGCATTTACTTCCTAGGATGCAGGCTTTGAGGCCGGGCAGTCCACTATATTTATTAGCTTAGTTATGGTTGAGCTTAACTTGGATAGTCTGCAGGGCATGTGATCAATATAAAGGTTCTCAAGTTTGCATTTGTTAGTAATTAGGACTTTTGATAACCCTAGTTAGCTAATATTAGCAAGCCGTAGACATTGCTTGGTCGTGCTTTATTGATTGTTACTATTGCTTGCCTAGTGTCTTTTCTTTTCTCATATGGTTATGCTCCGGTAAGTGACTAGAGACTAGGTTTGACTTAGAAAAAGAATCATGATCCTGGCCCTTGTTTGGTTTAAGGGTTATGGTTCTCATTTCGAGGAGTTCTCGTATCTTCTTATTGCTTGCCGACTTATCTTTTTCTTTTTATGGATATTGTCACCTTCGTGTTTACACTTTCACTGGTTATTGTCGTTTACATGTTTATTGCTTTTACCGTTCTGTGTTCCCGTGCATGTCATTGTTCTAGTTTACTTAGCATGATGTGTATATGTTCACGTGCTCAGTCTTACTTTATATCAGCAGTTTATCTTCATGTTTCATGGTGCTTTTATATACTGGTGGTTATATGTTGCTTAGTGTCACGACCCGCACCCGGTGTAGGGGCACGAGTACGTGAACAACGCCCATCCTACGCCGCAACATCGGCGGTATAACGTTATTTGGGTCAATATAACTATCTACACATCTTGCACGATATATGAAAGGGTACCTGTCATGCTTTCTCAACTCCAAAAGGAGGAACAATATGGTATATGATAATGGTAAACAATACTCAATCACAATATAAAACTAAAAGAGGATGCAAGCACGATATAGAATAAAAGAGAGAAAATAAGAGTCACAATACATCTACAAGTCCAAATCCATAAGTCTAGACATAGCCACTCCCAAAATAATATATACATGCCATGAGTTTAGGAATGAGACTAATACAATGTCCAAAAATATAACTATGCCTCCTCGGGCACTGGCACTAGGTTCTCCTGCTCTAGGGGAGTATCCTCTAATGGTTCACCATCCTGCGGTCCGTAATAAGTGGGATACAGCTCCTCTAGCCAAACATCTGAAAAATATATCCAATCAGGAAAGAAGCGAAATACAAAACTCTGAAAACAGTTCCAAACACATGGTAGAGCATATATGACAGGTAATAGAAAAGAATACAAGATAACTAGCAATAAAAAATGGAAATGAACTAGAGTGAACAGGTAATGTACTGGAAAGTAAAGAACATGCAATAGAGCATAACTGCAAGTAAAGAAAAGACAACACTAGCTAATGTGCCTTGGAGTACAAGTTCATTATGTGATCGGTTTGGGTTGAACACGAATACAATATGGTAACTCAATTACACGTGTGATATGTAATCGACATATACACGAATACACTGGGTTTGTTCACATAACCAACTCCTACTCCCCCATCCCCAACCAATACTTATGGATCCAATCACGATACGTTACGAACACGAATATAAGCACACTGAACACGAGCAGTGTGTGAACACGAAGTACATAATAATTAATACCCAATACACATGATAAAATATGTGTGAAGGAGTACCCACTGAACATGGTAGGGGATAACATCCCATAACAGTATCCATTTAGTACCAGTCCGTGTAGCCACTGTGTCGGAATCAAGTAAATAGTTCTAGAACATGTGATATATACACTATGATAAAATAAAAACTAACAGAGAAAATGTACTCGCCTCTGGTCCTGAGCAAAGTGTCTCTCGATGTCCAAGCTGGTGGCACACAATCCTATTTAGGAAATTTTATGTTAATTGGTGTAATGAAAGAGAATTAAGTAAGATTATATTTCTACATGCTCTCTAGGCCAATACTAGGTTAATTCCCAGCTTCTAAGTTGATTACAAGTCTATTCTAGCGAGTTCTAGGTCACACTTAGGTTTCTAAGCCATTAGCTAAGAGTATTTAGATATTCTAGTCTATGAACACTATATGCCTACTTAACACATAGGTGTATACTAGTTAATATATATATCAGATATTATAAACTATAGCTAAACGATATATATATATATATATATATATATATATATATAGCAGTTAGTTATCTATATGTTAGTATTCACTAAGGTACCAAGTAGAGGGTATTGGTATAGAATACATTTTAGTTATGATATGTATGTTATATATATATATATATATATATATATATATATATATATATATATATATAACTAGCTGGTCCAGATATAAGTAAGCAACTGACACTTATGCATAACCAACTAGATGTCACTAACACACTAACTAACTAACCTTCTACTAATCATGATACTAAGTATCAATGTATCATGGACTGATACCTCCACTCTGTTCTACTAATCAGTCAATATCTGAACTGATCTCACCCTCTAATACAAGACCTATACTGATACTCTAACAGTGAAAGTATTACATGATACACCTAGCAACAAGTGTTGCTGCTACAACCACCACTAATACTCAGATAATCAAGTATACTTCTCCCCCCCCCCCTAAACTGCTCTGAAATATCTCAGTATATTCCCCCACATTACTTTCTGCAATGATACGCAACTCCATCTCAGAAACCCCAACTGCCATCATTAACCATGTGCAATCACTGATACACATCAGTGTATCCACTGATTTCACCTAGGTCCTTCCATGCTCGAGCTCCAATTGTGATCTGATAACAACTGCAAACTATAAAATGTTATCAACTTAATATCCATACTAATGCTAAATGATTTCTCTAATAAGTACACTGACACATAACAGTCACTAACCTAAACTAACTAACACTAATAATACTAAAAGCTAACTAATCCACTAACTAGATCTGCAGTTTCAAGACTCCCTGGACCCAGGCATCAGCCAACCTTGCCAATGTAGTGACTGCACTGCATTAAATCAAGTTGCAGTTGCCTGCAACCTAGCTCCTGACCAACTTCTCAACCAATACCCCTATCTCTGATCAGCAGTTGTTGCACAAACAATGCAACACCTGAACTCCCCAAGTACAATACACTATCTGCACAGCATGCCCAGGCATCTGTCTGAAACATCCTTCCAATACAGTGCTTGCCCGAGCCTACATGTCCTGTACAATACCTTGCCCGAACTCCCATCCTACTTAAGTGCTGCTGCAACTGCTCCCTGTTCTACATAGATCGACAGTCCCCATAGTTAGTGTAACACCCCGTTCCGTTCTAGCGGACTGCCGACTCAAACGGCAAAAGTGCAACTGTCCCGACCCGCTTTGCCTCAAACGAGAAGCAAAGGATATCCAGACTTGTCCCTACAGGAATCCGGCTTAGGCGTTCAGAGGCTCGCTTGACGTATCGCTTTACCGAGGTGAGTCATCGCTAAGGTGGGTGGCTACGGTGAACTTGTCTTTGCTTAGCCAACACACATAAAATCTGGAATATTTCATGCTAGTCGCTAGGTGATTCACACCCTGCATGCTAATAAGAATCCAACGCACCTAGCTAAGGGAATAATCCCAACTTGTATTGCTATGTTAGAACATGGAAATTGAAATGCGGCTTATATTCAGACCCTCGCATGCCAAGTCCCCTAACGATCTAACTCTCGATCTACCTTCGGGCCCGAGCAAACGTGTTTACTTATGTTCCTTAGAAACGCATGCTTGTCTGCTTGAATGTTGCCTTATTTTCATCCAAACCCCGGAAGACTACTAAGTAGTCGTTTCATGCCTAAACGAACCTGCAAATATCCGTGTTCGCATGT
The DNA here is from genome assembly GCA_036927795.1 of Iris macrosiphon. Classification (NCBI taxonomy): domain Eukaryota; kingdom Viridiplantae; phylum Streptophyta; class Magnoliopsida; order Asparagales; family Iridaceae; genus Iris; species Iris macrosiphon. The sequence goes on from JAYESA010000005.1 coordinate 273,949,099, forward strand.
TCTCGTGTACTCACATAGCCTGCTTGGCAAAACTCACGTAGCCTGCTTGGCAAAAACTCAAGTAGCCTGCTTGGCAAAACTCACGTAGCCTGCTTGGCGAAACTCACGTAGCCTGCTTGACGAAATAATGGAATTGGAAAAGAAACTAATAAGTGCATATCGCGGACAACTCGAAAACGAGGTATAGTTCCACGGACGATTCCGGGGCACTGGGGCCGCTCCGATCCGGATGGAACTTCAAGTGTGGTCCATCGTGTGCAGGCGAGTGGTTTGTAGCGCCTCTTGTACTTTCGCTGCATTCCACTTAGCCTAGGACCACATCATGTGTAGTCTATCGTGTGCTGGCAAGATGGTTTGTAGCGCATCGTGTACTTGGTTGCATTCCATCTTGGCCTTGGACTACATGTGCAATCCATCGTGTACGGGCGAGATGGTTCGTAGCGCATCGTGTGCTCTCGTTGCGTTCCATTCTCGTCTTGGATTAGTCCTTTATGGCTATGCCAGCGACTCATGTTCATATAGATAAGTCATCCTCGCTTAGCGGCTATCCGCTTGCGAGCCATTGTATCGCATTAAGAACAAATGAGCACTCCAAATATTGTCCCAATCAATGACTCTTGTGTGCATATGCTATGCTCCTGAATGTTTATACTTGCCCGTGCTTGAATTAACAATGTTTGCCTTGGACAGGGAAGGCTAAATGGTAAGTCTCGCCGTGTTTTCTTTCATGTCGCACGGCGCACTGCCACACGGATTAGGCTATTCAATGTTTGCATAAAACTGATCCTAAGGCAACTAGAAAGATAACTTAATAGTTGTGCACGGAACCTATATTACGTGTTTGGATTTGTCGAACGGGCGAGTAGCTTCCCCACCAGTGCATTCAATGTACTGATAATCCACCAGTTTGTATGCAGGGTGCAGAGGAACCTCGTTCGGTGCGGATGCCTCCTACGTGCGTGCTTAGGCGTGGGGATCACTCCAAAGTAGCGGTGCGTCCGGAACTGAAGCATATATACAAGACATAATGTTGGAACTCGCCTGAACATCGCATGTACAATCATTCCACAATTGTAGCCACTTGGCACGCTTTTACTGTTTCAGAGAGAGAGGCTTGAGCGACTTGTAATCTCGGCTATACGCCGCTTGTAACACATGTTTATATCAATAAAGAGCTTGCTTTACTTCAACTTGTGTTTCAATGCTTCCGCTATATTGTCGACTCAGTGAACCTGTTATCAAATCGTTATACGTTTATGACTCTGCTGCACTCGGACAATCTGTGCGACTCTGTGGCTTAGAACTCTTGCCGCCAGCCAATGAACCATGGCCTTGCACGGGCGTGGATCACGCTCATGCGGCATCATGCTCGGATGGGTCAAGCGATCGTTCCGCGGGAGCACTGGCGAGGGTGATTCCCGCCTATCGGGAACGGCCGATTTGCCTGCGGGAGATCGGGGCGTGACATGTTGGTATCAGAGCCTGGCTTCTACGCCTTTGGACTTTGATTCGATATCTCAATTTTGAAAGCTCGTTCGTGGGTTATGTGCACGCTCTCTCTCAATGCCTATGGGATGTTCCAACAATAAGTCTAAATACTTTTAAAATGTGTTTTGAATGATATGCTTGCTTGTATGATGCTGTGCTGCGAGCGGCCTTTGTGACAACCTGTGTGAACCCTTGAGAGTATCGCTAGTAGCTTGTCCGATTTCACTAACTCTAAGTTTGGTTGAATGCATCTATTCGAGGGACGCCTTGAACTAGTGCACCATCCAAGACTTAAGAAAAGGTAAAACTCGAGTGCTAAGACTTCGCTATCACTAAGCTGGTTGACGTGCTCACGTTAGAAATATATTTCGAAAGTGCGCACGATCCAGTCTAAGCGATATGCTGATTTTGACGCTTGTGCAAGTGAATATCCAAATGAAACAAGTACAACGACTTGTCTAGGATTGCCTCAACCCTAGATTATTGCTTGTCCTCAGTAAGTCTCGAGGACGAGACTTTTTATGAGTTGGGTATGATGTCACACCCCGTTCCGTTCTAGCGGACTGTCGACTCAAACGGCAAAAGTGCAACTGTCCCGACCCGCTTTGCCTCAAACGAGAAGCAAAGGATATCCAGACTTGTCCCTACAGGAATCCGGCTTAGGCTTTTAGAGGCTCGCTTGACGTATCGCTCTACCGAGGCGAGTCATCGCTAAGGTGGGTGGCTACGGTGAACTTGTCTTTGCTTAGCCAGCACACATAAAATCTGGAATATTTCATGCTAGTCGCTAGGTGATTCACCCCCTGCATGCTAATAAGAATCCAACGCACCTAGCTAAGAGAATAATCCCAACTTGTATTGTTATGCTAGAACATGGAAATTGAAATGCTGCTTATATTCAGACCCTCGCATGCCAAGTCCCCTAACGATCTAACTCTCGGTCTACCTTCGGGCCCGAGCAAACGTGTTTACTTATGTTCCTTAGAAACGCATGCTTGTCTGCTTGAATGTTGCCTTGTTTTCATCCAAACCCCGAAAGACTACTAAGTAGTCGTTCCGTGCCTGAAGAACCTGCAAGTATCCGTGTTCGCATGTTCTCGTGTACTCACGTAGCCTACTTGGCAAAAACTCACGTAGCCTGCTTGGCAAAACTCACGTAGCCTGCTTGGCAAAAACTCAAGTAGCCTGCTTGGCAAAACTCACGTAGCCTGCTTGGCGAAACTCACGTAGCCTGCTTGACGAAATAATGGAATTGGAAAAGAAACCAATAAGTGCATATCGCGGACAACTCGGAAATGAGGTATAGTTCCACGGACGGTTCCGGGGCACTGGGGCCGCTCCGATCCGGATGGAACTTCAAGTGTGGTCCATCGTGTGCAGGCGAGTGGTTTGTAGCGCCTCTTATACTTTCGCTGCATTCCACTTGGCCTAGGACCACATCATTTGTAGTCTATCGTGTGCTGGCAAGATGGTTTGTAGCGCATCGTGTACTTGGTTGCATTCCATCTTGGCCTTGGACTACATGTGCAATCCATCGTGTAAGGACGAGATGGTTCGTAGCGCATCGTGTGCTCTCGTTGCGTTCCATTCTCGTCTTGGATTAGTCCTTTATGGCTATGCCAGCGACTCATGTTCATATAGATAAGTCATCCTCGCTTAGCGGCTATCCGCGTGCGAGCCATTGCATCGCATCAAGAACAAATGAGCACTCCAAATATTATCCCAATCAATGACTCTTGTGTGCATATGCTATGCTCCTGAATGTTTATACTTGCCCGTGCTTGAATTAACAATGTTTGCCTTGGACAGGGAAGGCTAAATGGTAAGTCTCGTCGTGTTTCCTCTCATGTCGCACGGCGCACTGCCACACGGATTAGGCTATTCAATGTTTCCATAAAACTGATCCTAAGGCAACTAGAAAGACAACTTAATAGTTGTGCACGGAACCTGTATTACGTGTTTGGATTTGTCGAGCGGGCGAGTAGCTTCCCCACCAGTGCATTTAATGTACTGATAATCCACCAGTTTGTATGCAGGGTGCAGGGGAACCTCGTTCGGTGCGGATGCCTCCTACGTGCGTGCTTAGGCGTGGGGATCACTCCGAAGCAGCGGTGCGTCCAGAACTGAAGCACATATACAAGACATAATGTTGGAACTCGCCTGAACATCGCCTGTACAATCATTCTACAATTGTAGCCACTTGGCACGCTTTTACTGTTTCAGAGAGAGAGGCTTGAGCGACTTGTAATCTCGGCTATACGCCGCTTGTAACACATGTTTATATCAATAAAGAGCTAGCTTTACTTCAACTTGTGTTTCAATGCTTCTGTTATATTGTCGACTCAGTGAACCTGTTATCAAATCGCTATACGTTTATGACTCCGCTGCACTCGGACAATCTGTGCGACTCTGTGGCTTAGAACTCTTGCCGCCAGCCAATGAACCATGGCCTTGCACGGGCGTGGATCACGCTCATGCGGCATCACGCTCGGATGGGTCAAGCGATCGTTCTGCGGGAGCGCTGGCGAGGGTGATTCCCGCCTAGCGGGAACGGCCGATTTGCCTGCGGGAGATCGGGGCGTGACAGTTAGCTCCCAAAGTGCACTACACTGCACCAACTGCCCCCCCCCCCCCACAAACAATCCTTGCTGTAGACCACCCTCCTCTCATATCTCTCAATCACAGTCACTTGCATACAACATTAGCCCCATTCACTACTCGAGTATCCAGAACTAAAACACACACTATCTATGTAAAATCATATACATAGTCCTTAACCTAGACAATAAAACCCACTTCCTTAATTCACTGGTATATCACACAGTATCACTGATACTACTCAACTGGTAATGATTCACATCCCAACTTATATTCAATTAAACACCAGTAGAAATATAAGTAAAAGATTATAGTTATATACACACTATTATATATATAAACATTTGTTAATAGCTATTATATATTTTTAGGATACATGATAGGCATGTAGACAAACACTTATAAAGTATCGCTTAGAAAATTATGATATACATCCCAACAAGAAGTCACAATCCAAATTTCTCCACAATAATCATATATATATATATATATATATATATATATATATATATATATATATATATATATATATATATATATATATATATATATATATATATATATATATATTACATCATAATACAACTAAAGTAACTTGCTAAAATGAATTGATTTTATCACCTCTTATATATATATGAATTGATTTTCTTTCTCCTCTCTCTTTTCTTTCTTTCTTCATTTTTTTATTTTCTCCCATTTTCTCGTGAGAGCTAGGAGCTTGGTCTTGAGGCCTAAGAGTGTGGTTTCTGAACCCCTCTTGGTGGTGAAGTTGAAGGTTTAGGTTGAGAGCTTGACTTGAGGCAAGTACATCTTGCCAAAATCTTGAACGACTTTACTTTGCTGCAGTTTTTTATTTCCTTGGTAATTTATGCTTAGAATTTCAGATGATGGTTTTTCTAAATATGTTTCTCTAGTGATTTTTCGTCATGGGCTAGTTCTAGAAACTGTTTTGAACTTGTTTTGACTTTTTTTGGTAGGAACCCTGATATTTACTAGTTAGGTAACTCGGTATCGGAAACGATAACCAGAGTGATTGCCATGATACTTTAGTATATATGTTATATGAGCCTTACCATTAGACTTGACATCTGACCAGACCAGTTTCTGTTAAGTTTCGGAACGCGATTTCGGTTCCGGAATACCCGTAATGATTGGACTTTTCCTATAATTGCCTATGGGAACCAGCATACTAACAGTATACTGGTGTATACCGACGGTATACCAATTTTTGCCCGACTTGGAATCCTAGAGGTTGTTGTGATGCAAACCGGTATACCGATGGTATCTAGAGTATACCGACGGTATACCGATTTGTTGGAATCGTAACTTGTTATGTTTTTGCTATCTCTGGACCAACATACCAACGTTATACTGATGTATACCGACGGTATACCAGTGATGTACTCTTTTTCATGTGCTTTATTTTTCATCGTATTTTCTTTGGTTTTCTGGTGTGGCACCTTTGTGCATATACTTTTAGTATGTTTACATGTGACTAGTAGTGCCTAGACTTGACCTTGGTATACCATGTTACGTGACCAGTTTCTTGTATAGCTAGGGGATGATTTACACCCTAGATGCATTTGACTAGGACATCCGTGACCAGTCTCTCGTATAGCTAGGGGATGACTTACACCCTATATGCATTTGACCAGGTGACCTCATATGTTAGGGGATTGATTTAACCATTTATACTCGTAATGGAGACTCATTGCAATTCACTCGTGGTCATTGTATATAACATGCGTGATTGTGACTCATAGCAGCGCACTCGTGTTCATTGTCCCTTACATGCGTGATAGTGACTCGTAGTAGTGCACTCGTGATACTTTATCAGTATATTATTTATTGTGGCTTGTTAGAGCGCACGCTAGTCGTGTCTATAATCATATGGTTGTACTCTTTTCTTACTATGTGCGTGTGTTTGTTAAAACATCGTCTTGTCGTGCATATTCCTGTGGGGAGCATCATGTCTATGATGGATTTTGCGGAATGCCACACCCGAAATCCGAAATAAATGATAAGGATTACCTAGCGTGAATAACTAGATCATTGAGATGGAAGAATCTCTAGGTTGCATACAGTCCAGTTGTCTAGCCACCTTGCTTCGTTGACCTAGAGCTCTCCGTCGAGAGGGGCACATTTCCATCTCACCGTCGTGTGGGACATTATATCTATGTAGACGATTATTAGCTCCTCGTCGTGCGGGGCATACTAGGCTCACCATCGTATGGTGCCACTTCCTAGGATGCAGGCTTTGAGGCTGGTCCACTATATGCATTTACTTCCTAGGATGCAGGCTTTGAGGCCGGGCAGTCCACTATATTTATTAGCTTAGTTATGGTTGAGCTTAACTTGGATAGTCTGCAGGGCATGTGATCAATATAAAGGTTCTCAAGTTTGCATTTGTTAGTAATTAGGACTTTTGATAACCCTAGTTAGCTAATATTAGCAAGCCGTAGACATTGCTTGGTCGTGCTTTATTGATTGTTACTATTGCTTGCCTAGTGTCTTTTCTTTTCTCATATGGTTATGCTTCGGTAAGTGACTAGAGACTAGGTTTGACTTAGAAAAAGAATCATGATCCTGGCCCTTGTTTGGTTTAAGGGTTATGGTTCTCATTTCGAGGAGTTCTCGTATCTTCTTATTGCTTGCCGACTTATCTTTTTCTTTTTATGGATATTGTCACCTTCGTGTTTACACTTTCACTGGTTATTGTCTTTTACATGTTTATTGCTTTTATCGTTCTGTGTTCCCGTGCATGTCACTGTTCTAGTTTACTTAGCATGATGTGTATATGTTCACGTGCTCAGTCTTACTTTATATCAGCAGTTTATCTTCATGTTTCATGGTGCTTTTATATACTGGTGGTTATATGTTGCTTAGTGTCACGACCCGCACCCGGTGTAGGGGCACGAGTACGTGAACAACGCCCATCCTACGCCGCAACATCGGCGGTATAACGTTGTTTGGGTCAATATAACTATCTACACATCTTGCACGATATATGAAAGGGTACCTGTCATGCTTTCTCAACTCCAAAAGGAGGAACAATATGGTATATGATAATGGTAAACAATACTCAATCACAATATAAAACTAAAAGAGGATGCAAGCACGATATAGAATAAAAGAGAGAAAATAAGAGTCACAATACATCTACAAGTCCAAATCCATAAGTCTAGACATAGCCACTCCCAAAATAATATATACATGCCATGAGTTTAGGAATGAGACTAATACAATGTCCAAAAATATAACTATGCCTCCTCGGGCACTGGCACTAGGTTCTCCTGCTCTAGGGGAGTATCCTCTAATGGTTCACCATCCTGCGGTCCGTAATAAGTGGGATACAACTCCTCTAGCCAAACATCTGAAAAATATATCCAATCAGGAAAGAAGCGAAATACAAAACTCTGAAAACAGTTCCAAACACATGGTAGAGCATATATGACAGGTAATAGAAAAGAATACAAGATAACTAGCAATAAAAAATGGAAATGAACTAGAGTGAACATGTAATGTACTGGAAAGTAAAGAACATGCAATAGAGCATAACTGCAAGTAAAGAAAAGACAACACTAGCTAATGTGCCTTGGAGTACAAGTTCATTATGTGATCGGTTTGGGTTGAACACGAATACAATATGGTAACTCAATTACACATGTGATATGTAATCGACATATACACGAATACACTGGGTTTGTTCACATAACCAACTCCTACTCCCCCATCCCCAACCAATACTTATGGATCCAATCACGATACGTTACGAACACGAATATAAGCACACTGAACACGAGCAGTGTGTGAACACGAAGTACATAATAATCAATACCCAATACACACGATAAAATATGTGTGAAGGAGTACCCACTGAACATGGTAGGGGATAACATCCCCTGACAGTATCCATTTAGTACCAGTCCGTGTAGCCACTGTGTCGGAATCAAGTAAATAGTTCTAGAACATGTGATATATACACTATGATAAAATAAAAACTAACAGAGAAAATGTACTCGCCTCTGGTCCTGAGCAAAGTGTCTCTCGATGTCCAAGCTGGTGGCACACAATCCTATTTAGAAAATTTTATGTTAATTGGTGTAATGAAAGAGAATTAAGTAAGATTATATTTCTACATGCTCTCTAGGCCAATACTAGGTTAATTCCCAGCTTCTAAGTTGATTACAAGTCTATTCTAGCGAGTTCTAGGTCACACTTAGGTTTCTAAGCCATTAGCTAAGAGTATTTAGATATTCTAGTCTATGAACACTATATGCCTACTTAACACATAGGTGTATACTAGTTAATATATATATCAGATATTATAAACTATAGCTAAACGATATATATATATATATATATATATATATATATATATATATATATATATATATATATATATATATATATAGCAGTTAGTTATCTATATGTTAGTATTCACTAAGGTACCAAGTAGAGGGTATTGGTATAGAATACATTTTAGTTCTGATATGTATGTTATATATATATATATAACTAACTGGTCCAGATATAAGTAAGCAACTGACACTTATGCATAACCAACTAGATGTCACTAACACACTAACTAACTAACCTTCTACTAATCATGATACTAAGTATCAATGTATCATGGACTGATACCTCCACTATGTTCTACTAATCAGTCAATATATGAACTGATCTCACCCTCTAATACAAGACCTATACTGATACTCTAACAGTGAAAGTATTACATGATACACCTAGCAACAAGTGTTGCTGCTACAACCACCACTAATACTCAGATAATCAAGTATACTTCTCCCCCCCCCCTAAACTGCTCTGAAATATCTCAGTATATTCCCCCACATTACTTTCTGCAATGATACTCAACTCCATCTCAGAAACCCCAACTGCCATCATTAACCATGTGCAATCACTGATACACATCAGTGTATCCACTGATTTCACCTAGGTCCTTCCATGCTCGAGCTCCAATTGTGATCTGATAACAACTGCAAACTATAAAATGTTATCAACTTAATATCCATACTAATGCTAAATGATTTCTCTAATAAGTACACTGACACATAACAGTCACTAACCTAAACTAACTAACACTAATAATACTAAAAGCTAACTAATCCACTAACTAGATCTGCAGTTTCAAGACTCCCTGGACCCAGGCATCAGCCAACCTTGCCAATGTAGTGATTGCACTACATTAAATCAAGTTGAAGTTGCCTGCAACCTAGCTCCTGACCAACTTCTCAACCAATACCCCTATCTCTGTTCAGCAGTTGTTGCACAAACAATGCAACACCTGAACTCCCCAAGTACAATACACTATCTGCACAGCATGCCCAGGCATCTGTCTGAAACATCCTTCCAATACAGTGCTTGCCCGAGCCTACATGTCCTGTACAATACCTTGCCCGAACTCCCATCCTACTTAAGTGCTGCTGCAACTGCTCCCTGTTCTACATAGATCGACAGTCCCCATAGTTAGTGTAACACCCCATTCCGTTCTAGCGGACTGCCGACTCAAACGGCAAAAGTGCAACTGTCCCGACCCGCTTTGCCTCAAACGAGAAGCAAAGGATATCCAGACTTGTCCCTACAGGAATCTGGCTTAGGCTTTCAGAGGCTCGCTTGACGTATCGCTCTACCGAGGCGAGTCATCGCTAAGGTGGGTGGCTACGGTGAACTTGTCTTTGCTTAGCCAACACACATAAAATCTAGAATATTTCATGCTAGTCGCTAGGTGATTCACCCCCTGCATGCTAATAAGAATCCAACGCACCTAGCTAAGGGAATAATCCCAACTTGTATTGCTATGCTAGAACATGGAAATTGAAATGCTGCTTATATTCAGACCCTCGCATGCCAAGTCCCCTAACGATCTAACTCTCGATCTACCTTCGGGCCCGAGCAAACGTGTTTACTTATGTTCCTTAGAAACGCATGCTTGTCTGCTTGAATGTTGCCTTGTTTTCATCCAAACCCCGGAAGACTACTAAGTAGTCGTTTCGTGCCTGAACGAACCTGCAAGTATCCGTGTTCGCATGTTCTCGTGTACTCACGTAGCCTGCTTGGCAAAAACTCACGTAGCCTGCTTGGCAAAACTCCCGTAGCCTGCTTGGCGAAATAATGGAATTGGAAAAGAAACCAATAAGTGCATGTCGCGGACAACTCGGAAACGAGGTATAGTTCCACGGACGGTTCTGGGGCAATGGGGTCGCTCCGATCCGGATGGAACTTCAAGTGTGGTCCATCGTGTGCAGGCGAGTGGTTTGTAGCGTCTCTTGTACTTTCGCTGCATTCCACTTGGCCTAGGACCACATCATGTGTAGTCTATCGTGTGCTGGCAAGATGGTTTGTAGCGCATCGTGTACTTGGTTGCATTCCATCTTGGCCTTGGACTACATGTGCAATCCATCGTGTACGGGCGAGATGGTTCGTAGCGCATCGTGTGCTCTCGTTGCGTTCCATTCTCGTCTTGGATTAGTCCTTTATGGCTATGCCAGCGACTCATGTTCATATAGATAAGTCATCCTCGCTTAGCGGCTATCCGCGTGCGAGCCATTGCATCGCATTAAGAACAAATGAGCACTCCAAATATTGTCCCAATCAATGACTCTTGTGTGCATATGCTATGCTCCTGAATGTTTATACTTGCCCGTGCTTGAATTAACAATGTTTGCCTTGGACAGGGAAGGCTAAATGGTAAGTCTCGCCGTGTTTTCTTTCATGTCGCACGGCGCACTGCCACACGGATTAGGCTATTCAATGTTTGCATAAAACTGATCCTAAGGCAACTAGAAAGACAACTTAATAGTTGTGCACGGAACCTGTATTACGTGTTTGGATTTGTCGAACGGGCGAGTAGCTTTCCCACCAGTGCATTCAATGTACTAATAATCCACCAGTTTGTATGCAGGGTGCAGGGGAACCTCGTTCGGTGCGGATGCCTCCTACGTGCGTGCTTAGGCGTGGGGATCACTCCGAAGCAACGGTGCGTCCGGAACTGAAGCACATATACAAGACATAATGTTGGAACTCGCCTAAACATCGTCTGTACAATCATTCCACAATTGTAGCCACTTGGCACGCTTTTACTGTTTCAGAGAGAGAGGCTTGAGCGACTTGTAATCTCGGCTATACGCCACTTGTAACACATGTTTATATCAATAAAGAGCTTGCTTTACTTCAACTTGTGTTTCAATGCTTCCGCTATATTGTCGACTTAGTGAACATGTTATCAAATCGCTATACGTTTATGACTCCGCTGCACTCGGACAATCTGTGCGACTCTGTGGCTTAGAACTCTTGTCGCCAGCCAATGAACCATGGCCTTGCACGGGCGTGGATCACGCTCATGCGGCATCACGCTCGGATGGGTCAAGCGATCGTTCTGCGGGAGCGCTGGCGAGGGTGATTCCCGCCTAGCGGGAACGGCCGATTTGCCTGCGGGAGATCGGGGCATGACAGTTAGCTCCCAAAGTGCACTACACTGCACCAACTGCGCCCCCCCCCCCACACAAACAATCCTTGCTGTAGACCACCCTCCTCTCATATCTCTCAATCACAGTCACTTGCATACAACATTAGCCCCATTCACTACTCGAGTATCCAGAACTAAAACACACACTATCTATGTAAAATCATATACATAGTCCTTAACCTGGACAATAAAACCCACTGCCTTAATTCACTGGTATATCACACAGTATCACTGATACTACTCAACTGGTAATGATTCACATCCCAACTTATATTCAATTAAACACCAATAGAAATATAAGTAAAAGATTATAGTTATATACACACTATTATATATATAAACATTTGTTAATAGCTATTATATATTTTTAGGATACATGATAGGCATGTAGACAAACACTTATAAAGTATCGCTTAGAAAATTATGATATACATCCCAACAAGAAGTCACAATCCAAATTTCTCCACAATAATCATATATATATATATATATATATATATATATTACATCATAATACAACTAAAGTAACTTGCTAAAATGAGAATTGAAGAATAATTGTACAAAACACACAAAATAGAGCCTCATATCACACGGTATCGCACTGTATCGTGATACGGCCTATGTGTCCAATTATGGACACGTAGCTAGTATTCCAACCCCGATCTAAGTCCTATATGCCTAAATTAGTCTTATGACACACACTTAATGTGTCAATCTCGTAATTCCCCCATAATACACACACATCACCATGTAAAAATTATAATACACTATAATTTAGCCTAGGACTTCTTCCTATAGATAGTCATATGCCATTGTGGTGTTCCTAAGAGTCAAATGCATGATTTAGAAGGTAGAATGAAGGTGAATTCAGATTTATACCTATTGGGAGATGGATTTCCAATGAAATGCACAATTAGACACGACTCGGACACAATCTCCTCACCAATGCTCATTCTCCAAGTGCTCCTTGCTACTCCAAGCTCCAAAGCTCCTTGAGTGGTGAAAATGAGAGAAAAATGTAAATGAATTGAAAAAAATTGATGGAGGGATGAAGGAAATTGGGAATCTAAAGTGAGGGCAAATAAAGTAGATAGAGAGATGAGAGCCTCTCTATAGTGGTCGGCCCCCTTCCCCCTTCTCCAAGTCACCTCCTGTCACGCCCCAATCTCCCGCGGGCTAATCGGCCGTCCCCGCTAGGCGAGAATTATCGCGCCAGCGCTCCCGCGAGACGATCACTTGACCCATCTGGGCTTGATACCGCACTAGCGTGAGCCGCGCCCGTGCAAGGCCGTGGTTCATTGGCTGGCGGTAAGAGTTCTAAGCCACAGAGTCGCACAGATTATCCGAGTGCAGTGGAATTATAAACGCATAGGAGATTTGGTAACAAGTTCACTGAGTCGACAATAGTGGAAGCAATAAATAACACAAGTTGAAGTGAAACACTCTTTATTGATATAAATAAGTGTTACAGGCGGCGCTAGGCCAAGGTTACAATTCGCTCAAGCCTCTCTCTCTCTGAAACAGTAAAAGCGTGCCAAATGACTACATTTGTGGAATGATGTATAGGCGATGTTCCAACATTATATCTTGTATATGTGCTTCAGTTCCGGACGCAGCGCTCCAAGGCTTCAGAGTGAACTCCACGCCTTAGCACGCACGAAGGAGGCATCCGCACCGAACAAGGTTCTCCCGTACCCTGCAAACAATCTGGTGGATTATCATTACATGAATGCACTGGTGGGGAGGCTACTCGCCCGCTCGACAAATCCAAACACGTAATATAGGTTCCGTGCACCAACTATTATGTTGTCTTTCTAATTGCCTTAGGATCAGTTTCATGGCAAAGATTTAATAGCCTAACTCGTGTGGCGGTGCACCATGCGATATAAGAGGAAACACGACGAGACTTACCAACTTACCATTTGTCCTTCCCTGTCCAAGGCAAACCAAGTTAATTCAAGCACGGGCAGGTATAAACATTCAAGGACAATAGCATATGCAAACACTATGTTGTGAGCGAGATTACACTACGGTGCACGAGTGTACAGTTATTTCAAGGCGTTTACAGAAGATATTGAAGTGTTCAATGATGCACAAGTATCTCATATCCATGATCGTTTAGGTGGTTCCGATCTACTGGATGCGATGCAATGACTCGCATGCGGATTGCCGCTAAGCGAGGATGACTTATCTATATGAACAGGAGTCGATGGCATAGCCATAAAGGACGGGTGTAGTACATAAAAGAAAATGACGTCCAACTCAAGGATCAGGAGTGCTATCGCCAAAGATTATAGTTTTATATCATAGGACATAAACTGTTTTTATTGCTATATATAAAGAAAAACAATTGGTCATTTCAGCACGCATATATAAAGATTATAGTTTTATATCATAGGACATAAACTGTTTTTATTGCTATATATATTGGCGTATTTGCTCTTGAAGTTGACATTACTATTACCCATTGTAACCGCAACTGTAGAGAGGTATTTTCTGTAATAAAAACTATCAAGACTTCATTACATAACCGATTGAGAGATCAGACGACGAATGATTATTTTGTGGCATATATTGAAAGAGACGTATTGGATGCCATTAACAATAAGTATATCATTCAATTTTTTTTTGTAATATGAAGTCTCGAAGAATTTTATTGTTAAAAAATGGATATTTAGTAATTATAATAGTTTATGACATTTAGTATTAATATATAATATTTTTATAATTATAAATATGTTTATTATAATAATAATTATTTTTAATAGTAAGTATTGTACCTCCTAGATTGGGCAATAGAATTGCAAAGGTTCGGCAAAACTACTCTTGCTCAGAAGATTGTTAAAGAGGAGAGGATGCAAGCTACGTTTGACTTCATCAGCTATTTTATAAATTGTTTGTAGCTTGGGTTGGGTCTTTTGCAGATTAATGATAAATGATTGATAATTAATCATTACTTCTTTCTTAATAATAGTTGGAGAAAAAAAAGAAATTTAATCTTGATGTTTAGTTTCTAATTTTTACAAGTAATCTAGTAATCTGTTTATATTGTGCTATTGTTTTTTAATAATATCATTTGATAAAATTGTTATTTGGATTGATTTGCTATTTTTTTGTATTTCTGAATCTTTTATGTAGCTACATAGGCTTAAATGTTTGCTGATTTTTTTCTTAATAAGTTTTCGATGATGGGTTTTATTGTGGGAAGAAAGCTGAACTTTCTGGGATTTTTTTTATTTGTCACTCCATCGATGCTTGCTGTAATACAACTCAAAAGAACTTTATCTAATATATTTATGTCATTATTCTTGTCGCAAAAATTTATAGGGAATTTGTTGGATTTCTACTCATGTTGAAAATCTCTCATTTGGTCATGTCATTGCCCAGTCAATTCTTGGAAGAAGTGAACAGGAAATATGAGAGTACATCATTCCAACTTATAAAGAATTTACTTTCACTTGATTCCTCATCACTGTCATCACCATATGGCAAATACATGGTTACAGAAAGGAAAACGAAGAAAATTTATATTTAATATTACTTACTAATGTATAAATAACCAATGTATCAAGCACCTGTATCTTGGATATTTAAGATTCAGATTTTTTATTATTATTTATACTAATGAAGTAGCGAAATACAGCATTCTATTTTTTCTATATAGCACTAGTATTAGATCTGTTATGGTAATCAACAACCTTTCATATTCATTTTATTCTAGCTGTTATTTAGCCTTTAGTTAGTTGGCTCTGTGGTTTCTTAATGTATCAAGTACCAGACTGAAGTTTTCACTCCCTTGATCCAATATCTTAAAATCAGTGTTTTAAAAACCGGACCGAAAATCGACCCGGCCTGGTCACTGGGTCAGGTCAAACCGATTCAACCACTGGATTAATCTAAGTGGTCCAAATTTAATTCCTTATGTACACTAATTTTTACAAAAATATTAATTAATAGTAAGATTTTGAAAAACTAGTAGGTCAACGTTGAACCGGATCGGAAAAGTGACCGGTTCACAGATCAACCGGTTGAACCGGCCAGTCCGGTCCTATTTTTAAAACACTGCTTAAAATCATGGGGTTGCTGGTGGTCCTTGTATTCCTTCCATCTCATAATGACTCTCCATTGATAATGTTTATTTCGTCTGAAGAAGAAATTACTTGGGACATAAAAGCTAACTCAATTATATGGTCAATGGAGTGATTTTATTCTAGGATGCACAAGTTGGTGTCCCAATGATTAAATATTTTCTGTATTATCAAGCATTAGCATAAATTTCAGCAGTTATAAAACTATATATATATATATATATATATATATATATATATATATATATATATATATATATATATATATATTGTTTGTTGTAATGCTAGTTGACATATAATTGATGTTATTGTTACTGCCGGGCAATCTAGTGATTTCTAATGAAGAAAGAAAGATTACTTGTGAGTTACATGATTCCGTATTTAATAAAACTGGTGGTATTTTAATGGATTCTTTGTTATGTCCATGATTACCGAGCTGAAATTCTGCATGTAATGTAATATTTTTTTCCTTAGATTGCTAAGGAATATGTTTTTTTTTTTTGTATAAGATTCCTTAAGCACTCCATATTATTAATATTTTCAGTTATATTGGAAATCGTCATCTCCATCTCTATTATTTATATAACAGAGCCATGATAGTGAAATTGGCCGCCTATGGAATTGTCGGGAATATCTTTTACCATAGCTTTTTTTCATTTCCATATTCCGCACGTTGTATTTTGTTAATTTGTCTTATTTTACTGATGTTTTATAGGCCTTGTCCAATATCGGTGAAGATTTTCTGTCCCAGCATTAAAAATTAATCTTTTGTCTACCGTAAATACATACACCAGTTGAATATCTTTGTCTTCACAAGTCCAACCGACAAGAAATCGATCCTCAAGCCACTCCTTCATATTTGTTTCTTAACATGTCAATAATTCATCGTAATGTTAGCTCTTTCCCCATTGATTCAATGCAACGTTTGGTTAATAAACCCTCAACCGCACTTTATTTTTATATTTTCTTTATTTTTGGCAAGGTATTAGGCATGTACATAAAAAAAAATTTAAATAACGTATTATGCTTTAAAGATGTATCAAATATTTCATCATGAGGCCATTTCCTTCTTTATTTGATTCAGTAATGACTATTGTACAGGTAACTAAATATTGTTTCTTTATACTTTGAAGCTTAAATACCTAAAGCCAGCTGCTTCAGGAATTGCTGGTATTTATTCTTTTTTTGAAACTTGATGATTTTCTATTAATTATCATGCAATGGAATCATTATTTTACAGTTCCCTCCATGTTACAAGGACATGATGTTTTGGATCATCAACGCTAGCGCCAAAAATATTTATGTGAAGTTGTAAAAGGAATTGCTTGTATTGATTGGAGGAAGGAATTGGGGTCTATTCCTGAGAATTCTTGCCGAACAATATTTTGTCACCTCTAGGAATTATAATTCCTTGATTCTTGTCAAAATTAACCTTATTCCTCGACTTTTTTATGTTGTCTTTGGAATAGTCATGACCTATTTCTCTTGGGGGAAAATTTCTGGGTTTATCCTGAATAAAGTGGTCACAGAGTCCTGACTGAAGATTAGTGAGATGATATACCAAAATTGCATCAATAAGTAATAGTCTTATTCTCATTGGAATTTACATGAAATTAATTGAGTGTAGATGCTAATGATAGGAAATATGAAATATTGTCATCTAGAATAGTATGTCGACTTTTGTGCCGATAAAATTTATTTAGTGCCTGATAGTAGATATCTGCTTCGTGCAGGAAAGACGCTTAATATGGGGAGCAGGGGATGTCTGCATCATTTAGGAATACCCTATTTTTATTTTCATTTGCCATTAGGCATTTGTTCTGTTGCCAATGGAGTTAGGAAGAAAGAAATTGGCTGGGCAAAACAGTATATAGTTAAACAACTAGAAGGTGAAATGGGCCAATCCATGGATATGGGCAATATTAACATTGCAGACTTCTTGGTAAGTTTAACCATTTATTACGGAAACTGTCATTTCCTCTAGGTTCTTATAGTTTGAGCTACCTGTCATTCCCTAAGCACATGCATTTACCAACTTCCAATTGATATTTTAATTGACTAACTTCCAATTAATACTTTTATCTATCAATAAACTTGGACCATTTTTTTAGGATTCTGGTTGCTTCCCCAATGATAAGGATTGTATTTCTTTTTTTGGTAGGAAAAAGCACATTAAGCTTACTTCTACATTCAGGAAAACATGCTATTTGTGAAGAACCCATGTTGTAGAACACCAAGTGGAAGCACAGGAATAACTGCAATAGTCGGTTTGAACGAAACAAATAAGGTTCCATCAAAGGATTACGGATAGCAAGAGGACCATTATTAGTCATTTTAGAACTATGAAGAAAACTGAATGATAAACTTTGAGACATAAATTGCAATGCAAACCTATAACAGGACACTGAGTACTTGTGCAATAGCGGACTATGATAAACATTCCTTTAGATTGATGTCATCATAACTTATTTTAAGCTTCATTTTCTAATAACGGACTCCAAAAATTTGGAATAAATACTTTATTATAAGTTGTAAAAATATTAGAACTTTCATTGTCCATCTAAAAAAAGTTTTTGACTTTTTTTATTTAAAATATAGGTGTGTCTTTAGCTTCGGTTACCTTACACTTTAGATTTGCTTCATGATTGGTGAGAGCCAGCTAATGTCAACATTTTCTTCTTTTGTTGACACTGAGTCTAAAAATGACATTTATTTTTTGGTGTTATTTCAGATTCTCAGATACACAGACACATCGTGTTGTGGACACTGCATTTTTGATGTAAGTGCATTTTTAGAATTGATGTTATTGTTACTGTACAAATTGTTTTAGTATTGATGTTATTGTTTTCATATTTACCTAGCTTAAAAAGTTTGTTGACAAGCTAGATCAGCATATGCATAGAGATAATGTTCCTGTACTAGTTATGTTTTTTCTTTTAATGATGTCTAATGATATTAACAGAGATTATAAATGATCTCAGCAGAGAGCCCACAAATTACAACACAAAATTACTGCATTTCAAATGTATAATTTTATCTTAAGATCATATATTATCTGAAGTAAACTTCTCAAATCCACTACTTGTGATCATCCTTGTCAAAATTCAAGGCAATTATATATTCTAAAGTGCTCCTTGAATCTACTACTCATATGATTATTCTCGACAAAATTCAAGATCAATAACAGGTAAAAAATTATATCTAACCTAGAATTTAAATCATGTAGAACCACACCTTTAACTACCAAAGCATCATAATAATACAAATATTCCTATCTATCTATTATATGCAAATTACCGATGGTGTTCCCACTAATACAGCAACGTGGTTGTCGTAATATATCAATATGTTGGAATTTGCGCACCAACAGGAGGTAGATTGTGAGACTCGTCTCACTGTTCTAGTATCCGTACCCGATATAACGCGTATTATACATGTATAGTTTGCTTATTGTTTAATTGCTTACATATTGCTTTATGCCATTCATTCATTGTTTAGATTATTTTTGTAAGTTTTTTTTAGTTGCGTGTTTTGGACCGTTGGTCCCTTGGTTTTCTTGGTGGGTGGCTATGATGAACCCGGGTGAGAGGCATAGATTATGATCCAATGGCCTACAATCAATCCCTTGGCAATATAAGCAATTCCATTCTCTTTCCTTCACCTTTCTTTCCTTTCCTTTCATTTCTCTTTCCTTCTTCATTTTTCTCCAGCAGAGAGCATCAGTCGAGCTTAGCCTTGGCCGTTGGTGACCTTGGTAGTATTGGTATTAGGCTAGAACTTGACCGTAGACAAGTACATCTTGCCAACCGAAGGAAAAATCTTGGATCTTTCTTTGATTCTTAGTATACCTTGTTTTATCAGTTGATTGATTTTATTTTTGGGTAATACTTAGAACTTGTCTCATTGATGGTTTTATTTTCTTGGATTGGATTGCTCTTGGAGCCCGAGAACAACAAGTCGGAGAATGCAAAGTTGGCTTGAGAATGTATACAAAAAGTACGCAGGGAATCCTTGTCGCATAAGTAAAGTTCCAGTTAGCGCACTTGTGTGTGTTTCATAAATTTCTTAGAGTGTGGGCCAAGATATGTTAAGTACTCTGTGCGCACTTTTCTACTCCTACGTACGTTTTGTACCAAGGCAATTTCTTCAAAAGTACGCCAATCCTACTTGGCATACTTTTGAATGGGTCTGCAAGTCATCAAGAATGTACGCCACTGCTTAAAAATCCAAGTTGGCGCACTTTGCAGATATTACAGAGTTGACGCACTTTGGTAAACTTTCCTTACCGGCACACTGTCCCTTCTGGAGAATAGCGCACTTTGCTGTGTGGCGCACTATGTGGCATTCTCCAGAGACGGCGCACTTTGTAGCCTTTCTGTCACGCCAAGTACCGGAATACGAAGACGGACATGACCAGCTACTATGTATAAGGTACTATACGTAGTACGACGATCATGGCTGTAATAAGACAAGGGGGTGTATGCTACAATCAAGTCACTTAGGGTCACATGAACATCTATGTCTCAATCAATCAAACAAGAAACAATAATCATAGAGCATATATGATAAAGCAATAAGGCGTCCCAAACGCTTTCTCAAAATGTTCCGAAGACTAGTTGTGCAAAATAAGAAGCTGACAGAGTAGCAAAAGTACATGACAGTGATCAGCTGCAGTCTGATTTAATACAATCATGTAAGGAGACTAATGTCTACACGTGCCGCCTAACAAGTGCCAGTGGCAAACTATAACGACCCGTTCGCTTAAGCGGAGAGCCGATTCAAACAGCGCAAGTGCGATGACCAGACCCGCTTTGCTCAGTGAGAAGACTCGCTTGAGGTAAATGATTTCAGACTTGACCCTTCAGGAGTTCAGACTTAGACTTTCAAATGCGCGCTCGGAGTATCGCTCGACCGAGATGAATCATCGCTAAGGTGGGTGGCTACGATGAACCTATCTTTGCTTAGCCTGCACACATAAAATATGGACGATACATGCTAGTTGCTAGATGAATCACCAATTGCATGCTAATAAGAATACAACGCACCTAGTTAAGGGAATAATCCCATCTTGTATTGCTTTTGTTAGAACATGAAAATAAAATTTGGTTTATAATTGGACCCTCTTATGCTACCATAGCTTCGAGCAAGTAGACTCCGCTAATGCTTCGAGTAGATCATTATATACTCTTCGTAGTACACTGCTTCACATGAATGCTTCGAGTAGATCATTATATACTCTTCGTAGTACACTGCTTCACATGTTTATACTGCTCGTCTCATAGATCATGCAATATGCCCCTGTACGGTTTCACTCATCACACTACCCCTTAGACCCGTGATAGCGTAATCGCTAAGTTTACAAGTATGACTTTGCCGCATGTTTCATTAAAGTTATATTCACACTATTTCAATGCTTGCCTGCTTTATATATTCGCTATGCTTGCTGTAATTTTATGCCACAACCAAGTAACACTATCCAAGTCTTGCATTCATCTAGTTCACCGGAAGACTATCTAATAGTCGTTTCGTGCAAGTATGAACCTGAAAGTATTTAGGTCGCCAAGGAAGTTCCTGAACTAGGAGAATGCATCAAGTCAAGTTTAACTCTGAACGAGGACCATGTCAAGGTAAGCAAGAATCATAGCTCGTAGAGCAATACTCGTTCTGAACAAGAATCAAGATTCTGCCTAGTACCTAACAAGATCTTGAACTAGTACCTGATATATCCTGACTTGTACCTGTACCGGTACCCGCGAGAATCTGGTATACTTGAGGATACGCTCGGTCACGGACAACGTGTGCACAAGGGGATTTCCAAATCCAAGTTTCGCGAACAGTCGTCGGGGCACTGGGGCCGATCCAATCTAGACGGAACTCCTGAGTAGTCGCCTGTATCGGCGGGATGAGTGCAATGCCCTGGTTATATTTGCTTGCACACCATCTTTGCCTTGTACTACATTGTCCATTATGAAAGTCATGCCAGTGACCACATGTTCATATAGATAAGTCATTCTCGCTTAGCGGCAATCTGCGTGCGAGTCATTGCATCGCATCTGGCAACCTGAAACACCTGAACGAATATGAGTATAAGACATTTGTACATATTTGAACACCTGAGCAATCTGTTGTAACCCATCTGTGTATAACACATCTGAGTAATCCGTGTAACTCATGCACCTGAGTCAGAATCCCACTCGTGACACTTGTGTTTGCTTATGTGATTCCTTGGATTTTATTATATATTCGTGCTTGGTTTAACTTGGTTTACCTTGGACAGGGAAGGACGAAGGGTAAGTTGGTAAGTTTCGCCATGTTTCTCTTATATCGTACGGCTCACCGCCACACGAGTTAGGCTTTACATTATGCCATGAAACTGATCCTAAGACAAGACTAAAAAGACAACTAAATAGATGGTGCACGGAATCTATATAACGTGTTTGGATTTGTCGAGCGGGCGAGAATTGTCAACCCCCAATCTCCCACAAGCTCGATCGTCTCCGCTAAACGTGAATCACCACGTTGCAACGCTCCCGCAGGACAATCGTTCTCATCGGGACGTGATGCCGTGTGAACCTGGAGTTGTGCTCGCACAAGGCGATGGTGTCAAACATCATAGTTATCATCGAAACGACCAAGTTGCAGCGAAAGTCATGTATTGTGTGCCAAGCACACATAAGAGTATACGCAGCGAAGCTCTCGATAGGGTCCGAAAGAAAATGCCACGAAAGAGAATGCCACAAAGGCGATGAAATACTCTTGCTCTTTCTCTTGCCCACAAAGGTACTTACCGTTCCATACATCATGCCCCGTATATCCAAGCAGGGCCACTACACCTGCGTACCTAAAATAATGCCCACAAACGTAGGTCAGTACACAACTGTACTGGTGAACGGGATAACCCACTCGTCTAAACCGACACTAAATAGATAGGGAATGCAAACAGTTATATGGTGATCTTTCTAGTTGAATCCTAGATTCATTTCATGGCAGATGTATCACATGTTAAAAAAACTGTAAAATAGGTTAAACATGCAAACATTCAACTCAAGCAAATATATCCAACTCAAAAGGAAACATGCAAACCGTTCTACTCAAACCCAAGCAACGCATGAACCTATCGAACCATAATCCAAGCCTCAATATCCATCCTCAAACCATGCCACAATCCAAGCCTTACTAATCCAATCATCGATATGCACACACTTGCCCGAGACAAGGTGACCGTCGCCTACACGAAAAGCACAAACCAAAGCAAAGCAAACCAAACCAACTCTTATCTATATGAAGTCACTGGCCAAGCCATAAAGGACTAATCACCTGCAGTTCTACCCGATCCAGCGCTGAGTAGCTAGCCCGCCTGGTCGTATCGTACCACTGGCACCGCGCCCAGAGCACGTTATCATTTGTCTCCTCCATGGACGAACGGTTCCCGGAGCATATCCCGTTCGAGGAAACCAAACCCTGTGCGCAACAGGTTGTCCGTGACCAATGCAAACACCCAGTAGGTATGACGAGAGAATTGAGCCTTCTCGCCCTACCAAACGATACTCGCCTCAATCCAACCAACTATCCATAACCATTCTCCAACTTATACCCCAAGGCACAATCTCAAGTTATCCCCATAGGCACTATGTCGCTTCTCGACACAGTGTTCCAATTGGTACAACACCCCTTCGCTCTAAAAACTCTGTGGCACAATGCCCCAACAGTGGCACAATGCCCTCACCGATGCAGTTGTCCGGTTTCGAACCACAACTGCACGCTTTGCTTGACAAAGCGCCCAACTTGATACTCGTGCGCAACGCACGCTCGCTTGCCAGAAGTGCCTCGATGTTCCAACCAAGATGATCCACTCAAGCTCCAACTGCTCGAACGCAAAACCAACTCAAGCCACAAAATCATATCCAATCAAACGACGCACACACTATGTACGCCACAGTGGGTGTTTCCAATATTCCATTCCAAGTGTAGAAGCCATTACGTGTGTTCCATATTATTAGGCATGAAGGAGTAGAGGAGAAGGGATATAGCCCACTCACCAAGTCTGATTCTGCTAGCACTTTACCTTGTCGATACGGCCAATCCCTTTAACCCGTGGTCCGATGCAAAGCATGATCTACTAAATTGGTATGACCGTGCGAGCAGGTCGTGCTCTCCAAATCATCTGACTGATCGGACTAAGGAAGACATTATCGCTCCAATCCTGCTATCCCAGTACTGCTCTGAACGAACACCTGATTCCATCGAACTCTGCTTGCGATCTGCACATGAAACCAACTCAAATCAATACTTGCTCCCAAATCCAACAAATCGAAATATAACCAGCTATTGCCTCATTCAATCCGACTCAACATAATGTACCGTACAATTGCGGGACATTACAAGAAGCCTTCCCACAAGTGCATTTATGTACTGATAACCCACCAGATTACTTGCAGGGTGCGGTAGAACCTCGTTCGGTGCGAAAACCCCTCGTGCACGCTAAGGCGTGGAGTTCGCTCTAGAGCCTAGGAGCGTTGCGTCCGGAGCTGGAGCACATATACAAGACATAATGTTGGAACATCGCCTATAAATCATTTCATATTGTAAGCCACTTGGCACGCCTTTATTGTTTCGAGAGAGAGGACTTAAGCGACTTGTAATCTCGGCCTAGCGTCGCTTGTAACACTGATTCCATATCAATAAAGTGCTTGTTTTACTTCCATACTAGTGTTCATTTCAATGCTTCCGCTATGATGACTCTGTGAACTTGTTACCAATCGCCTGTTCATTTCTTATTCCGCTGCATACAGACTATCTGTGCGACTCTGTGACTTAGCTATTTCTTCGCCTGTTTGGATTCATGACCTTGCATGGGCACATCTTGTGCTAGTGCGGCATCACGTCATGATGGGCATGATCGACCCGCAGGAGCGCTGGCACGGTGATTCGCGCCTAGTGGGGACGACCGATCCTGCGTGAGATCGAGACATGACATATTGGTAGCAGAGCACGGCTTTACGTCCTTGAACTTCGTATCGATTCTACCAGTTTTCGAAAGCTCGTTCGTGGGTTATGTGCATACACTCTCTTGTTGACTCGTTGGGATGTTCCATACAATGAGTCTAAATATTTTCAAAAATTGCATGTGATTGATATGATTGCTTGAACGGGATAGTTATACGAAGACCCTTCTGCCAACCTGTGTTAGACTTTGTGGGAATAGACTCGTGCTAGAATTTACAAGTTATGTGCGAACCCGAATACCTATACATGATTACCAAGCGGGTTAGTGTACGAGATAGAATATCGTTCGGACGGTTAGCTATGCACACAGCCTTTCGGCTAAGTTGTGTTGAGTATCACACGCCAAGACCCTTTGGTGCGAGCTAGTTTGCGAGCGAGATTGAGATATCGTTCAAATGAGGATAAGTCATACTTAGAATGACAACCGATAGAAACGTTATCAGTTTATCGCTAAGGCGAATATAGGAGATCGTGCTTGGATTTTAAGAAATAGCTCGGACAGTATTTTGTGTCGGCAAATACAAATCAAATATGGTTTACTTGGATGACTATCAACAGGGGTATATATGAGACTAAGAATTATCGAGGCGACGCTTAGGTATCGCGCAGGAGTTCTAAGGAATAACTTGGTGGATATGCGAGCGAGTGATGCAACACGATTGGAGATTTATTTGGATGACCCGATTCTTGAGTGGTGTATGGATCATTTTAGAAATGTTCGAGCAAATTCGAAGGTCTCGAACGATTGAGAATGTGTTGAACAAGTGATAAGTCTTATATCGAATAGGGACTCAAGGTAATGGAATCAATATATTGGTCGAGAAAACTTGGTTGATCGTGTATGCGATTTCGAATTGAATCAAAACGGATTGAACTTGAGTAGGGTATCTCAATAGAAGTTAGCTTGGAAATGGATATTATGATCTAAGGAATACTGTGGTTCGATGAAAGAGGTAAACGATAAAGGATTTGATCTTGAATTGGACGAACAATCTTGAATCTAGTTCGAAAGAAAACACTCGACAACCGGCCCGGATAAGAACGATTATCCTGTGGGAGCGCTGGCATGGTGATTTCACGTCCAGCGGGGATGATCGAACTCACGGGAACATGTTCGACTTTGGCTTGAGGATTTGAACTTAGTTGTTTAAGGAATACTAGAAGTAGACTACGGAATGATCGAACGATAACACTGAAGATGGGCGATTTGGCTAGACGAATTATGATCATGGCATAAATGAACATAACTTGGTGGATATATATATAACTTGGATGGAGCGAAGTGTAATGATAAGATGTCTCGATCGTTTTGATGATAACCATAACGTTCAACGTTCTTGTCTTGTACGAGCGTAACTCAATGCTTGTACATGCGTCACGTCCGGATTAGAACGATTATCCAGCGGGAGCATTGGCGTGGTGATCTCACGTCCAGCGGGGATGATCGAACTTGCGGGAGACCGGAGCATGACAATTGAATGATCGTCTTGACTTGTGGTTCGACACGATAAGACGAGTTTGAGAATGCAAGTAAATCGGAAGTGTTTCGTAGATGAGTTAGTCTAGAATATGGAGTAAGACACGCTTGATGGTTTCGTGAACGGATACATGAATCTTGTTGGACGACTTAGAGTTATGATTGAGATCGAACATTTAGAATTGAATCATGGCTTGATGGTCTACACTTATAATGGATATATGGGTCCTAACAAACAAGTTTGAGGAGATAGACTATATAAATCGCTAGGTTTGACGTGCGACATGGATATATTATGGATTTGACTAAACGAACTCGGACCATGTTCAAACGAACGTGTTAATGTGAGTAGGATGATTTGTGCTCGATGTTTAAAAATCTGAGTAAAACGAGCTTGGGTAGAATACCCCGTACGAAAGAACAATGGTTTAACCTTAGGAATTAGGACGAGCATCATGCGACGAATTTGCACGATGAGTCGTGAGCATGACCTGTACCTATGACCTTGTGAGCTGACATAGTAATTAGGCAGACGACCCTATGCCGAGTGAAAGAACTTGTGTGATCGACTTTATAGCATTGCTTGAGCAAGCCATAGAACTGGGCAGCAAGACTTAGAATTAGACTTGGAACGGTAAGTGTGTGTTGTGTTTGACACAAACGGAATGGACGATAGGAGATGGATGTAACGCCCCGCAATCGCACGGTGCGTTACGCTTAGTCGGATTGAATGAGGCAATAGCTGGATACATTTCAATTTGTTGGATTTGGGAACAAGTATTGATTTGAGTTTGTTTCATGTGCAGATCGCTAGCGGAGTTCGGTGAAAATCAGGTGTTCGTTCAGAGCAGTACTGAGATAGCTGGATTGGAGCGATAATGCCGTCTTCCTTAGTCCGATCGGTCAGATGATTTGGAGAAGCACAATATGCTCGCACGGTCATACCAATTGAGTAGATCGTGCTTTGCATCGGACCGCGGGTTCAAGGGATCGGCCGTATCGGCAGGACATGATGCTTAACGGAATCAAACTTGGTGAGTGGGCTGTCCCTTCTCCTCTACTTCTTCATGCCTAATAATATGGAACACACATAAAGGCTTGAACACTTGGACTAGGACTTGGGAATCACTACACTGAGGCGTGCATAGAGTGTACGTCGTTTGCTTGGATATGATTTGTGCTTTGAATTGGTTTTCACGTTGGATAGTTGGAGCTAGAGTTGGATTATATTTGGGACAGTTGGAGAAGCAGTTGGAATTATACATCTTGGTTGGAACATCGGGAATTCGGGCAAGCGAGCGTGCAACCGTGCACAGAGTATCACTTGGGCGCTTTGTCAAGCAAAGCATGCAGTTGTGGTTCGAAACCGAACAACTGCATCGGCGAGGGCATTGTGCCACTGTTGGGGCATTGTGCCACGGGATTGTTCTAAGCGAGGGGTGTTGCACCAATTGGAAACACTGTGTCGAGAAGCGGCATAGTGCCTATGAGGATAACTTGAGATTTGTGCCTTGGACTATATGTTGGAGAATGGTTATGAATAATTGGTTGGATAGTTGGTTGGATGAGTCTAGGATCGTTTGGTGGGGCGAGAATGTTCAATCCTCTCGTCATACCTACTTGGTGTCTGCATGTCACGGACAACCTGTGTTGCACGGGGTTTGGTCTCCTCGAACAGGAAGGCTCCGGGGCACCGGGACCGTTCGACCATGGGGGAGAAATTGCTAACGTACCTCGGGTGCGGTGCCGGCGGTTTAATACGATTCAGGCGGGCTCGCTACTTAGCGTTGTTTCGAGTAGAACTGCAATTGATCAGTCCGATCAAAGTCCTTTATGGCTTAGCCAGTGACTTCATATAAATAAGAGTTGGTTTGCTTTACTTTAGTTTGGTTTATGCTTTTCGTGTAGGCGGCGGCCACCTTGCCTCGGCAAGAGTGTGTATATCGAGAATTGGATTATAAGGTTTGGATTGAGGATGGATGTTGAGTCTTGGATGATGGTTCGATAGGTTCTCGAGTTGCTTGGGTTTAAGTAAGACGGTTTGCATGCTAGTTTCCTTCGAGTTGGCTTTATTTGCTTGTCTATTGGCTTGAGTTGAATGCTTGCATTGCTTAACCTGCTTTATAGCTTTCCTTAACATGTCATAACTATGTCATACCTATGCCATGAAACGAATCTAGGATTCAACTAGAAAGATCACCATATAACTGTTTGCATTCACTATTCTACTTAGTGTCGGCTTAGACGAGTGGGTTACCCTGCTCACCAGTACGGCTGTGTACTGACTCACGTTTGTGGGCATTATTTCAGGTACGCAGGTGTAACGGCGCTGCTTGGATATACGGGACATAATGTATGAACGGTAAGTATCTTTGTGGGCTAGAGAAAAGAGCAAGAGTATTACATCGCCTTTGTGGCATTTCATTTGGACCATATCGAGAGCTTCGCTGCGTATACTCTGATGTGTGCTTGGTACACAATACTTGACTTTCGCTGCAACTTGGTCATTTCGATGATAACTTTGGAGTTTGACAACATCGCCTTGTGCGAGCGCAACTCCAGGCTCGTATGGCATCACGTCCTGATGAGAACGATTGTCCCGCGGGAGCGCTGCAACGTGTTGATTCACGTTCAGTGGGGACGGTTGAGCTTGCGGGAGATTGTGGCGTGACAATGGACGCTAGTAGGTAGATCGGATAGATCGTGTTTGACGGTAGTGCAATGCTTTATTTGAGTGAGATTGAAAATGACTTGGATTTTGATTGACCCTGTTGGAGGTATCATCGTGATTCATAAGACGAGAACCATTAAGATTTTCGCAAGTAGCTTGTCCGACTTCGTTATCGCTAAGTTTGGTTGAATGCATATGTTTGAGGGACGCCTTGAACTTGTGCACGATCCATGACTCAGTGATATGCTGAACTCGAGTGCAAAAACTTCGCTATCGCTAAGTTGGTTGACATGAATATGTTTGGGGACGCCTTGAATATGTGCACGATCCAGACTCACGATATGCTGACCTCGAATACTAGTGCAAGTGAATATGTTAGATTCGCATGGACGAGTATAACGATTTGGATAAGTTTGCCCAACCTTAGATCGTTATTCAAGATTGATTATAACGTATCTCACGTTAAGCGATATATGTTCCGTGCTAAGGCGCATTAGAGACCAAGTCATAGCTTGGATTGAATGATAAAGTCATTCAATAAGACAACCCAGCATACACGCGACACGGAATGAGGAGCGAGTAGGAAGTTGTGTTCGAACGGATCTAGTGATACAGATTGATATGCTTGAGATAGATTCGATAGTGTGCGGTAGAACGGTTTGCGTTCAGGAAGTCTCGAAGACGAGACTTGTTCTAAAGGGGTGTATAATGTAACGACCCATTCCGCTAAAGCGGAGAGCTGATTCAAACGGCGCAAGTGCGATGACCCGACCCGCTTTGCTCAGTGAGAAGACTCGTTTGCGGCAAATGATTTCAGACTTGGCCCTTCAGGAGTTCAAACTTAAGACTTTCAAATGCGCGCTCGGAGTATCGCTTGACCGAGGCGAATCATTGCTAAGGTGGGTGGCTACGATGAACCTGTCTTTGCTTAGCCTGCACACATAAAATATGGACGATACATGCTAGTCGCTAGGTGAATCACCCCTTACATGCTAATAAGAATACAACGCACCTAGCTAAGGAAAAAATTTCCCATCTTGTATTGCTTGTGTTAGAATATATAAATGAAACTTGGCTTATAATTGGACCCTCGCATGCTACCGTAGCTTCGTGCAAGTAGACTCCGCTAATGCTTCGAGTATATCATTATATACTCTTCGTAGTACACTATTTCACATGTTTATACTGCTCGTCTCATAGATCATGCCGCCCAATATGCCCCTGTACGGTTTCACTCATCGCACTACGCCTTAGACCCGTGCTAGCGTAATCGCTAAGTTTACAAGTATGGCTTTGCCGCATGTTTCCTTAAAGTTATATTCACATTGTTTCATTGCTTGCCTGCTTTACATATTCGCAATGCTTGTTGTAATTTTATGCCACAACCAAGTAACACTATCCAAGTCTTGCATTCATCTAGTTCACCGGAAGACTATCTAATAGTCGTTCCGTGCAAGCATGAACCTTAAAGTATTCGGGACCGTTAGGTCGCCAAGGCAGTTCCTGAACTAGGGGAATTCATCAAGTCAAGATTAACTCTGAACGAGAACCATGTCAAGGTAAGCAAGAATCATAGCTCGTGGAGCAATATTCGTTGTGAACAAGAATCAAGATCCTGCCTAGTACCTAACAAGATCTTGAATTAGTACCTGAAATATCCTGACTTGTACCTGTACTTGTACCTGCAAGAATCTGGAATACTTGAGGATACGCTCGGTCACGGACAACTTGTGCACAGAGGGATTTTCGAATCCAAGTTTCGCGAACGATCGCCGGGGCACTGGGGCCGATCCGATCTAGACGGAACTCCTGAGTAGTCGCCTATATCGACGGGATGGGTGCAATGCCCTAGTTATATTTGCTTGCACACCATCTTTGCCTTGTACTACATTGTCCATTATGGAAGTCATGCTAGTGACTCCCCTGTTCATATAGATAAGTCATTCTCGCTTAGCGGCAATCTGCGTGCGAGTCATTGCATCGCATCTGGCAACCTGAAACACCTGAACGGATATGAGTATAAGACATTTGTACATATTTGAACACCTGAGCAATCTGTTGTAACCCATCTGTGTATGACACATCTGGGTAATCCGTGTAACTCATGCACCTGAGTCAGAACCCCGCTCGTGACACTTGTGTTTGCTTATGTGATTCCTTGGATTTTATTATATATTCGTGTTTGGTTTAACTTGGTTTACCTTGGACAAGGAAGGACGAAGGGTAAGTTGGTAAGTTTCGCAGTGTCCTTCCTTGAGGCACAAGTGCTCCCCGAAAAGGGGGAACGGGGCACTACAGCTGCAATCTGATTAATTACAATCATGTAAGAAAACTAAATGTCCAGATTTACGGCTAACAAGTGTCGATGGCTAAACGCCAAAAAGAGAAATGTACAATAACGAGATTAAGAAACCCACTCGTGTCCCTCAGCGGCCATCCGTCTGGTGCATGCCATTGTTTAGGGAAAGTAAGTTGGATCCTCCGGTGCTGGCTCTAAAGCTGGCTATGCAAAACCAATGGGGTTAGACCCCAAATAGCAAGTACGACAAAGGAAGCACGAAAGAAGGAACAAAACCAGTGAGAAATAAACACACACACACACACACACACACACACACACATATATATATATATATATATATATATATATATATATATATCGTAGTTTCGGTCCATAGCCTACCGTGATACAACAATCTAACCCGATAAGCAAACAAGGACAAGGGTTCGACCATCACATCATGATAGTTCATGTCCCTAAACTATTTAACAGAAGATACAATACACAATCAAGCTCAGTTACATAATCGGCCAATCACTTGTACGACTTACTAGGTGGAGTCTGGGTTATCCCAGAGATATATGCGTATAATAGGAATCCTCATATCGAGCCATGTGCTAGCAGGGCTAGCCGAGCCATGAATCACCGCATGACACGGAGTATTTATGCACCGGTCCCTCGTAAGTCCACCGTGCTAAGATCGTATAGAACACATAGTACAATATAATAGTCGGATATTGCCATCCACTAATGAGAATTTAAACAATATCCATAGGGGCCAGCCTGCACACCCAGACAATTGTTTGGGGGTGGCTAGTTAAGCACGATCTCGGAATTTCGTCCCTCCCAATGCTCTACATTGTTTAATTGCCTAGTTAACCATACTGTTACTGAAATCTCATGACGTGGTCACATGATATTTTCCTTATATATCGCACCGTAGTACGGATACGCTATATACGAATCCACTTTGTCACTTGGCAGTCCAATTTGGATTCACCCCAGCGTGATGCAATAATCAACAAGTCCTAGCCACGCTTGAAAATTGACTAAACCATTTTGTCCATGCTTGGAGGAATCGTATTATATCACATGTCACGTAGCACGTAGGTACCCCTCAGTGTAAACATGTAATATAACCACGTAGGAATACTTAGCACGTAGGAACACATAGCACGTAGTAAGTGTATCAGCACGGATATAAATCACAGTAAATCACTTGAGTTCTATCACATTGCAACACATAAGAAGTCATGCACATAGGTGGTGTAGCCACTTAGAGCATGGTCGAACTATACACATGGTCGGGTTGGACGTATAGACGGGTCAGGCACATAGGTGGGTCTAATACTCACACACATCAAGATTACACATATGAATCAAAGTCCAATGGAACATTCAAACCAAATCAATTCAATAAAATGTGCAGGAGCCGCATGCGCGCATGAAGATCAAGGCCGCATGGTCGATCAAGGCGCATGAAAATTGGGGGCGCATGGAATATGGGGCACATAGATAGGCAACGTCCACTCATCAGGGCAAGTGCTAAGTGACGGCCAAAAATACAAGTCAGAGAAGTGAGTAATGTGACTTGATGTGACAAGCCAAAAATGTCAGGGAGAAAAAGACAAAAGCATGAAAAGCTATGCAGTCACAAAAGTCGTGCAGAGGCATGCGCCCAAAAAGAAGAGACGCATGGCTCCTGGCCACATGGACGCATGGAGTCTGGTCTTAGTGAATTTTCATGCGTTCAAGGTACTATGCGTCCGACTTTAGAACGCATGCACAGAGCATTCATGCGTCGAACAAGATGGACGCATACTGGATGGGCGCATGTTTCTGGGCCGTATGGTACTCCATCATCCCAGAACAACAAGTTCGGGCATAGAAAAGCTCCAAAAATCCGAAAACTTGTTTCCTTCATAAAAACTTTATTTCAACTCCAAATCAAGTGAACAAAAAGCCAAAACACCTGAAATGTAATGCTCTATCACCTAGGAAAAGTGGTTTTCTAAAATATCATGTTTTAATAGATCAAAATCAAAAAAAAACTTATGGAACCCATAAAAACCCTAAACTAAAAATGTAGATCTATTCACATCCATCCATCAAAACCGAAAACTCCAAACATTAAAGGTGTTTAGAATCATAATGTACACATATTAGACTAATAAAATGCAAGAAAAGAGCAAGGATTAAAATCTAAGGCTTTTTCTATATCATGCAAGACGTACTTGCCTAAAATAAAAGGAGAAATAAGAGAATAAGGGGAGAAAGAGAAAGAAGTTGGATTATATAGCTAGGGTTTGAGGTTTAGACCATGGGTTCTCCCATAACTTGAACCAACCCACAAAATAAATCATGAACCACACTAAACCAAAGAATGGATCTAGTCTCCATGCAACCTAATAAACATACAAGCAAGAAATAATACGTATATCGAGAACGGGGAGTGACAACCTTCTTGCCCCATATGGAGTAACCATCCAGACTCCAACCGTCTATCGACAAGTCGAATCGATGAAATCGTTGTACCAGTGCCCGGTATCCCTGCCACTGCATTCCCAATACTGGTGTTGTTAGCACTGCTACTCGCCTCAATGTTGGTCATCTTTTAAGTTCTCGATTCGACTATCTTTGATCGTTTCGATTCGATATTCACATCAACCTTGCTAATGCACGATTAATGTTGCCAAAACTGGCTTTCGCAATGTTTACAAAGATTGGATGTAGATCACATAAGCTAGGACAAAGATTCATGCAAACCTAGTTTGCTCTGTTAGATCCTGATATAGATAGGGACAATGAACAGAGAATCACACAAACAATCAAGTTTGCTCTCTTTTAAATCCTGATGTCATTGTTGAGGTTCAGAGGTTCACGCAAACAATCATAGTTTGTTATGAAGATCTGAACTCGGGAAAAAAAATTACAGCTGGAAGGTGTCGACTAGGGTTTGGGGTCAGGGTATTGTGAATATGTAACGATCTAGGGTTAGGGTTTGGCATTGTGTAATAGGCTAGGGTTAGAGCTAGGGTTTTTATCGGACTAGAGAAAGTAGGGCTTGTAGTGGTAGGTTCTGATCGGTGGGGACAGGCGGCGGGCCTGTAGTGGTTAGGGCCAGAGGCGGGTCAGAGGTCGGGTGGTGGGTGGGCCAAAGCTCGGGCATGCGGTCCAGATGGAGTCGGATGGAGGCGGGCAGTGGTAGGGTTGGAGAAGAGGTGGCAGTGATAGAGGCGGACGGTAGTGGGATGGTTGCTGGGTGGAGGCAAAGGGTCGGGCCGACAGAGAAGGCGGGTGCAAAGGTGGCAACTATAGAGAAGAAAGAGACGGGCTGGGGAGGAGATGGCGGTGGCGACGACTAGGGTTAGGGTTTGTTATATATATATATATATATATATATATATATATATATATATATATATATATATATATAGATAGAGAGAGAGAGAGAGAGAATAGGTGTTTGGCTCTGATACAATGTAGAAGGGGAATAATAGGATGATTTCATTGATTGAGAGAGTAGCTATATATATATTTAGGAGAGGACTAGCCTCTTCATTATAAATGACTAATATTACTACGTAGGAATCTACAATCTGATAGCTGATATCTTTACAAAGTCTCTTTTAGGCGCTCGTGTTCAGTTTATTTGTAACAAGCTGGGCATGACTGGCATCTATGCTCCAGCTTGAGGAAGTGTTTTAAGTATGTCATTTAGTTCCACATCGGGTAGAGAATAATGAAGAGGCTAGTCCTCTCCTATATATATGTAATCTTTCAATCAATAAAATCATCCTATTATTCCCCTTCTACACTTATGAACACCTGAACTCAATTTGCACATGGTATGTGATTATGTTCGGTTAAACTGTGAACCATATTACTAATAATCGAACCGAAATACTATAGAACTGAAAATGGAAAATAAACAGACCAAAAATTATGGTCTAGACTTGAACGGATCAGTCGATAGTAGAATCAAGACAGTTTTCCAATGGAGAAGAATGTTGGATTAGGAGGAACCGATAGTGGTGGACGAGGATGATGCACGAGTAGGAGCATTCAACCTCGATCTCACGTAAGATGTTGTCTCGAGATTGGTGACATCGATCGCTTATCTACTTCTGGAATATTAAAAGAAAAAAATGGTAAAAAGAGGTGGATGCGACTAGAAATTAAAGTTTTATTAATAATTTATGTATTAGTTCTGATATTGGGTGTTAAAGTTTCTTTTTCAATAGGAGAGAAAAAATTGCATATTTTTTTGCATCTTTTTAAAAAGAAATAATTTAGGGTTCTTATGTGTCGGTTGACAAACATGAGATCTTGATTGGAATCATAGGTTAGCGTCTTGATGAAATTCTTGTCTCAATAATTGCTAATTAATTTATTCATACAAACTTGATCTATGTTCAACGATGGTCCTTCAATCATTATCTCAATTTTCTTTAAGTCTCAATGTCGTCTTTTCAATTTAGTGTATCAAAACCAATCACTTATTCATCTGAAACTTCTACTCATTATTATTCAATACTTGTGATAAAAGCATAATGTTATCATAAGATAATATATTATCTAAAGTAAACTTCTCAAATCCACTACTTGTGATCATCCTCGTCAAAATTCAAGGCAATTATATATTAAATAAAGTGTACTCCTCAAATCTACTAATATGATTATTCTCGACAAAATTCAAGATCAATAACAGGCAAAAAATAATTTCTAACCAAGAATTTAAATGTAGAACCACACCCTTAACTACCAAAACATCATAATCATACAAATGGTCCTATTTATCTATTATATGCAAATTACCTATGGGGTTTATCTCATTAGATAACCACTGCAATGATGCCTTCTTTTATACGCTCATTCAATAATGTGTAACGAAGTCCCGTAATCCCCTTCATCCTATTGAAACGAGCATTTGATGCCGCCACTAATACAACATCATGGTTGTCGCAATATATCAATATGTTGGAATTTGCGCACCAACAAGAGGTAGATCAAACATGAACTCCCGAATCTATTCCGCTTTACATGCCACTGCAACCAGTATGTAGAAGACAATAATAGAAAGATTCATTGACAATGAGAGAGTACATTATATATAGGAGAGGAGTCGGCCTCTCTTTTATTCTATTCGATGTGGGACTAAAGTCCATTACACTAGTACTTAACACACTTTGTAACTACCTAAAATTAGGAGAGGGACATTTTTGTTATTTCACTATTGATTGATATTATATTAATAATATATAGTTACAATAATATTGGTATTGGTGAAGTGTGTTAGCTAATTAGTATAGACTAAGTGTTACTTAGTGCCACTTATGTTGGTTCATAACAATAGCTATTTTTATTAATTTAGTATGGATGGAATATTTCCTCTATTTAGATTAGATGCTCTTCCATTAATAAAAGATTACATTCATGACAACTCTAGAATTTATTTAAAGAGTGGAGAGGGCACAACCCTAAGGAAGTAGCCGGCCCTAATATCTAGGGATTAGCACCCACTAATCAATACACTACATTATTTGTTCGATGTGGGACTAAAGTCCATTACACTAGTACTTAACACACTTTGTAACTACCTAAAATTAGGAGAGGGACATTTTTGTTATTTCACTATTGAATGATATTATATTAATAATATATAGTTACAATAATATTGGTATTGGTGAAGTGTGTTAGCTAATTAGTATAGACTAAGTGTTACTTAGTGCCACTTATGTTGGTTCATAACAATAGCTATTTTTATTAATTTAGTATGGATGGAATATTTCCTCTATTTAGATTAGATGCTCTTCCATTAATAAAAGATTACATTCATGACAACTCTAGAATTTATTTAAAGAGTGGAGAGGGCACAACCCTAAGGAAGTAGCCGGCCCTAATATCTAGGGATTAGCACCCACTAATCAATACACTACATCATTTGTTCAACCCTAATAGAAAGATTCATTGATAATGAGAGAGTACATTATATATAGGAGAGGAGTCGGCCTCTCTTTTATTCTATTCGATGTGGGACTAAAGTCCATTACACTAGTACTTAACACACTTTGTAACTACCTAAAATTAGGAGAGGGACATTTTTGTTATTTCACTATTGATTGATATTATATTAATAATATATAGTTACAATAATATTGGTATTGGTGAAGTGTGTTAGCTAATTAGTATAGACTAAGTGTTACTTAGTGCCACTTATGTTGGTTCATAACAATAGCTATTTTTATTAATTTAGTATGGATGGAATATTTCCTCTATTTAGATTAGATGCTCTTCCATTAATAAAAGATTACATTCATGACAACTCTAGAATTTATTTAAAGAGTGGAGAGGGCACAACCCTAAGGAAGTAGCCGGCCCTAATATCTAGGGATTAGCACCCACTAATCAATACACTACATCATTTGTTCATCCCCAAATCTCTTCTTCCAAGTCCAATCCAAATCCCTACCAAATCCCTTTCCAATCCACTCATTCTCATTCATTTTCGATCCCCATGGAGGCCTAGAAGCTTTGAAATGCAAGAAAGACCATTGGAGATGAGCTAGCTAGGAGTTTGTGTCCATTCCAACCCCTTCGTGTCCATTTGGTTGAGTTTCATTGAAATCCGACTCCCAATAGGTAAAAATCTATATTCCCATCAATTCCTATGTTAGAATGTCATTTTGAACCATTAGGAACAACCCATAGTGATACCCAACCCATTTGGGAAAGAACTAGGTGATAGGGAGGCTATTCCCAATAGTTACATAGGTTTTTCTAAGGCTTTTGGTGGAATTACGAATTTGTGACCACCAAGTGTTTGTCATATGTTCTAATGTGTTTATTGGTGTCTAATTAGGCTTGTGAGTGTGTCCTTGTGTCCACAAAAGGATACGTAGAACCCGTATAATGATACGCCATGATACCTATATGTGGTTTGGGTATTTTAGGAATTTTGGACCAATTGGTATAAATTCTTCATTAATTGCATTATATTTAGCTATTCTAATTATATACATATCATATTACATATATAAATGATGTTTCATGAGTTATTGTATTGGTGTATCATGATGGTGTGGGTGTAGGTTTGAGTATCATTGAGTATCATGACACTAGGTGTTGCACTCTAGGTGTTTGTGCTAAATGTGTTAGGTGATTGTGTATGTGGATGTGGGAATGGGAGTGAAGGGAATACTTGGTAGTGTGAGTGGATTTGTGTGTTGGTTAGTTGTCTGTGTGCATAGAGTTGGGGGTTATGCTGACTGTGTTCAGTTGTTTCAGTGATGCATATGGGGTGTTGGTGAGCTCGGGTTGCAGTTCCCTGCAAGGGAACTGCACTCTTGCTGTTGAGTACAGGCAGTGACTGAGGGAGGGGGCTTGCCAGCAAGTGATGAGGGCTGTGGTGATTTCTGCAGCAGAGGTAGAGCACTGCAGTGATATATGTGAGGGTAGGGATGAGGGAGTAGCTGTTTGGTGTATTGAGGGAAATGTGTGTGAGGTTGGAGGAGGGAAACTGGGTGTTCTCAGGTGTCCAGCAGTGAGGGGCTCGAGTTCAGGCAGTCAGTGCACCTGAGAATAGGTAAGGGATCTTCTGAAGGTAAGCTTGCAGAAGTCGGACGAGTGCAGGCACATTTGCTGACTTCTTCCAAGAATCGGGCGAGAGGAGCACCTGGAAAAGTTGCATGTAGTTATCTGAGAGTGGTGGCGACTCATCTCAACAAGCTGAGCAAAAATCTGGAACGCGTACGGCCAGAACTCCGTTATATCATTGACCAATATATTCTGAAGAACTGGGAACAAACTCGCTTCGAACACCGTAATCAGTGATGGGTCTTTCTCACAGGATCGTTTGATCAATGCAGCCACTGCCTCTGCAAGATTTGAAGCCAGACCAGCAATGCAATACCTAGCAATGTCACCACCAATGTTGGCAACCCCGATTACCCTCATGATGCACTTCATGACATACGGATTCTCCTGCGACTCCGGAAAATTCAGTGCTTCAAATAGATACGGAATCAGCGTGTGAGAGCAGTGGTGAGAAGGGTGCAGTGTGAAGACTGGGCTCGAGCACTGTCCAGCAGTGGGGGTGTTAATGCAGGCTTCAGTAGCCATGTGCAGGGGTGTTTGAAGGGACTGCTTGCTGTAGGTTTAGTAGTTGGTTCAGGTGGAAGTTTGAGGACTGATTGGAGTCTGTGCAGTTTCTGGGAGGTCCAAGGGTTGGGTAATGTGGTATTGTGTGGTGTGAGGGTTGGGTAATGTGCTAGTATATTAGTATCCTTAAGTAGCAGTGGTATGTCTAGTATCCATGAGTGAGGGTCATGCCCAGGTAAGTGAGTATTCCTAAGTGAATGTCTAGGCTTGATACCTACTTTTTAGTGTCTAGTATAGATAAATGTCTAGTAGTTGGTACAAGTAAAAGTGATACCTTGATATATACATACATATATATAGACAGGTAGATCGATAAGATATATATATATATATATATATATATATATATATATATATATGATACTTAGTGCTAGTAGTATATCAATAGGTAAGTGATATAGTTACTCTATATATATGTTAGTATGAAACCATGGGTATGTGAGGGTATCATGGATATGGCACCATGATACCCATGTATCGAGTGGTAAGGTATTAGGATATGTGTAAGGTAATAGGTTAAGGTAATGATATATATATACATATGATATCTATTATGCTAATACCTATAGGTAATGACCTAGAAAGTCTAGTATTAGCTAATATAACCTCGTAGGCCAACTTGATAGGTATTTTGGAACCAAAAATTGAGTGTTGACCTAGTTTGACCATAGTGACGTAGAAATGATCTAGAAATCTAATTTGAGATTAATTAAGCATGTTTCTGATACCAAAATACCTATTTGACATGAAAATTCATATATAGGTCACTTTACTCCAGTTCGGATACCGATTTGTATTCCTTGCTTAGGACCACAGGCGAGAACATTCTCTGATAGTTTTCTTTATTTGATAATTACTATGATTCATATCTTTAGTATTGTCTTACTTGATTCCTGACACGATGGCATACGGACTAGTATACATATTGGATCTTCAGTAAAGAGATGTTATTTTCATGTTTGGATATTGTTCCTCATATTTCAGTATGGATATTAGCCAAATGTTTACCATGCTGACATTAGACTTGCTTGACGATTCATATATTGTGACACGTCATGATTGGATCCATCGTACTAGACGGGGCGGGAGAAGTGCTAGCTAGATATGTGATCAAAACCGTAGACATTGTTTAACGTTAAAGTAGACAATGTTTATCATGTTAAAGTTAGATAATGTTTAACTCAAGCCAATCACATATCTAACTAGTATTTCAAAACACTTAGTATATTTACAGTTCTTCCATGTTCAGTTCATACCTGATGATTTATGTTGTCATGCTCCTGTTACTTGCTGTTCTTTACCTTCCCTACCATGACTACAGTTTATTGTTATACTATTTACTTTGTCATGATTTTTCCGGTTCTATTCTTCATCATGTATTTCATTACTATTTACTGTTTTATAGTCTTTATCATTTAATTAGAATTGTTGTTGGAGTTGTACTCGTTCCATCCTGACTAGATAACATTTTTAGGATCGTTGTACTCTATGATCCTGGATTTCAGAGTGATGCTATAGTCAGGATTGCTCTTGGACTGTGGACCATGAGGTGACCTTGTAGAGATCTAGACTAGAGTTTCCTATTTCCATATCATGTTCTAGTTTCATTTTCTTTAGATTAGTGCTTGGATTATCTTATTCATTCTTCCTTTAGAATACTGTGATTGAGTACATGATAGAACTAGTATATTCATGATTCCATTGAGTTATAGACATCGTTCTACCGTCGATGCTGCGGCATAGGCTGGATGTATCACGTACTCGTGCCCGATCATCCGAGTGCGGGTCGTGACACACTCCTCTAAACTGGAGCATAGATGTCAATCATGTCCAGCTTATTACAAAGAAACATGTCCAGCTTGTTACAAAGAAACTGAATACGAGGGCATACAAGAGACTTCGTAAACATATATGCTATTTGATCATCGGTTCTCACATGGTAAAATATTATCGTACATTTCTGATATTCATCTCAGACGAAATGGATGTCAATCTCAATATGTTTCATCCTTTTATGGAATGCATGATTAGTAGCAATATGGATAGCTGACTGGTTATTACACCACATATCTGATGCTTCTGATCCTTCTTCTTCACCCAGCTCCTTTAGAAGATGTTGCAGATATAACACTTCTGCTGTGGCATGAGCAATAGCTAGGTATTCCGCTTCTGAACTTGATCGTGAGACAACACTATGCTTCTTGCTCTTCTACGACACAGTTTCCGCCAATAAATACCGAACTACCAGATGTTGACATTCTATCTGTAAGACTGTAAAGCACTCAAGATGAGTATGCCTCTGATTCTTCATCTGAATTCATTTTTCGGAATTCTGGAGTAGATAGCGCAAGATCCTGAGAACTGTCTGCCAATACGGAACTCGTGGACAGTCATAAATCTACTCGCGACACTTATAGCAAAGAAAATGTTTGGTCGAGTCATGACTGCCAAGTGGTTGAGTTTTCCAACCACCCGACGATACTGATGATGATTGGACATCAGTATCCCCTCATCGGGGAGTAACTTTACACCTAGGTCCATAGGTGAGCGTGATCCCTTAGCTTGCATCATTCCTGCTTTAGTTAGAATGTAAAGCACATATTTTAGCTGAGACATTACAATGTCTTGCTTTTCCCTTGTGACTTCAATACCAAAGAAGTATTTCAACGACCCCATATCTTTGATCTGAAACTACTCACATAGAATTTTTCAGTCCTGCAATACTCTGCCTATCATCTTCCGTAATCACAATGTTATCAACATAGACACCAAGTAGTATTCTTGTACTGATATATGTCGATAAAATATCGAATAATCCTTCTTCGATTGACATATGTCAAGCTGGGTAACAACATGTGTAAATCGACCAAACTAAACACACGACGATTGTTTGAGACTATAGAGGGTCTTCCACATATGACATTTTACCCTCCCTTGCAACGAACCCAGGAGGTTGCACCACATACACTTCTTCGTCAAAATCTCCATAGAGATATGCATTCTTTACATCCAGCTGAAGTAATGGCCAGTCATAGCAGACGACTAACGACATAAGCAAACGCATAGAGGTCATCATGGCAACTGGGGAGAATGTCTCAAAATAATCTTCACCATAAGTCTGTGAATATCCTTTAGCCACCAGACGAGCTTTCAAATGATCAAGAGTGTCATCCGGTTTCACCTTGATTGTGAATACCTATTTGCAGCCTATCG
The DNA here is from genome assembly GCA_036927795.1 of Iris macrosiphon. NCBI lineage: Eukaryota > Viridiplantae > Streptophyta > Magnoliopsida > Asparagales > Iridaceae > Iris > Iris macrosiphon. The sequence continues at coordinate 273,991,567 of JAYESA010000005.1, forward strand.
CCTTCTAACCAGTAGGCAAATATATCAAGTCCCAAGTATGGTTCTCCCGAAGCGCACACATCTCCTCTTCCAAAGCGTCGTGCCACCAAGGACTTAGTCAGACTCGCGAGCCTTTTGTAGTTATCAACATACAAAGGATGGTCGCGACATGCACGACGAGGGCGAGTCGGTATATCAAACGGTAGTGAATCAGTGGAGCCGGAGAAGGACGATGGCTCTATGGACGTGGGCACCATTGGTGATGCTTGAACTGGATACAACAGAAAATTCTCTTCTGGGTAAACTTTGGGAATGAAATCTGTAGTTGGTGGGAGTGTAGGAAACTCGGTTTCAATAAAGGTAACATTTCGAGAAATAAAATACAACTTCAAGGTTGGGGAAAAACAACAATACCCTTTCTAATCCTTAGGATACCGAAGAAAAATACACTTGATTGCCTTCGGGTCCATTTTAGAAAGGGTAGGTCGAGTATCCCAAACGTAACACAAGCACCCAAATATTTTGAAAGGAAGAGAAAATGGCAAATGAGTGGGATATAACCGAGAAAAGGAGTATTGTCATTGAAAACAGAAGATGGCATACGGTTGATCAAATAGCAAGTTGCAAAGACCGCATCCAACCAAAATTTTCTAGAAGTACGTGTATGACACATAAGAGCACGCGTTATTTCCAAAAGTTGGCAGTTCTTACATTCGGCCACACCATTCCGTTGTGGTGTGTAAGGACAGAAAGTTTGGTGGATGATACCATGTCTAGCCAGATGAGAATTGAACTCACGAGACAAATACTCATGACCATTGTCACTCCGAAAACACTTAATATGAACCCCAATTTGGGTTTTGATTTTCGCATAAAAATTGCACCAAAATATCAAATAATTTGGAACAATTTTTCATTAAGTAGACAAAGTTGACACGTGAGTATTCATTAGCAAAGGAAACAAAATACTGGAAACCCATCACAGATTCAATGGGACAAGGCCCCCATACATCAGAATGCACTAACTCAAAAAGAGCTGATGCAGTTTTATTTAGACTCACCGGATAAGGTACCCGATGATGTTTGGCCAAACTACATGACTCATAATGAAAAGGAACTTGAAAATCTAAAAATGAACATATTTTCGGGAGAGCTTGGATAAAGGATCGTGTGACGCACCGACATAGGCAACGAAAGAATTTATGTCAAACAAGTACAAGCCTCTAGCCACAAGTCCCCTACCGATAGTTTTTCTAGTCTTCAGGACCTGAAAAATACAACCATTAGGAAAAAAAATGCTACCGAGCATTCCAAGTCACGAGTAATCCGACTAATTGATAGTAAACTGAATGTATTGCCAAGTGTTTGTAATATTGAATTGACAAATAGGCCGAAAGAAAGACGGACACTTCTTTTTCCACGAACTTTCAGTTAACTGCCATTTGCAACAGTAATATCGGTCACACGATCCACCAATACATAATCGTGCAACATACCTACGTCGCATGTCATGTGATCAAACGCGCCAGAGTCAATCACCCATTGCTTTGATCTTATCAAACAAGCCGCAGAATATGCGACTGTGTATTCGGATGTAGAAGCTTCACGATGACGCTGAATTTGAAATTCGGAAATTCAATGAATTTTGCATAGGTCTCTGTGGTGTCTGCACGGATCGCCCTCGATCATCAAGAGCATCCGATGCAATATTGGCGGCAGGACCTTTGGGACACTGCCATTGAAAATTGCCAGGTTGGCCACAGTTGAAGCATGTTCGCGGTCGTCCTTCATAATGCCCGTCATGACCTTGTCCACCATGACGACCAGCATTCCGGCCACCACGTCTACCACTACGATCCCCACGGAACCCACCACAAGCAGCACCCAGGACAGATTGATCAGTAGATGCATCACCCGTAGTAGTCTCGACGACTTTCGCTGCCCGTAGAATACGAAAGTGGGCTTCCATCAAAGACGGAACCTCGTCCCTAGCAATGATCATGAGACCGTGCATAGTCTGCATCAGGACGAAAAGAGGCAAGATACGCCAGAACATACAGCTACTGACGTTAAGTCATTGTCTCATTAATATCCGTTGTTAGGGGTAACACGCAATCCACCTCATCAATTAGGACCTTAAAGGTACGAAAGTGGTCCTTATGAGACTTCTCTCCCGGATCCGCTAGGTAGACGCCAACAACTGAGTTATAGATATGAGACAAATCGCATTTTTCATAAAATTCAGTCGCTAGGACCTCCCATAACTCCTTCACCGAATCCGTATTATGAACCATGTCTTCAACCGATGGTTCCATCGAATTCATTACCTGTGTAAACAGGGGACTGTCATTCATCTCCCACTGCTAGTATGTGAAATCATTCACTGTTGGGGGTTGTCAGTCAGATGTTTTGACAACCTCATTCCCCGAAGCATCTTCTCGGCCTTCTTGTGCCATGTAGAGTAACTATATGGATCGTCCAGTCGTCGATCGACAAGTCGAATCGATGAAATCGTCGTGCCAGTATCCGAGATCCCCGCTGCTGCATTCCCGGCACTGGTGTTGTCAGCACTGGTACTTGCCTCGTTGTTCGTCATCTTTCAATGTTCTCGATTCGACTGTCGTTGATCACCCCTATCCAATATTCCCATCAACTCTGCCAATTCGCGTTCAACGTTGCCAGAATTGGCTCGTGCATGGTTAGCAGAGATCGAATGTGAATAGTGCAATCCAGGTTGCTTTCTGGTAGATCCTGATGTGGATACCGAACCAGGAACAGAGATTCATGCAAATCAAGTTTGCTCTCTGTTAACTCTTGATGTCGTTGTCGATGTTCAGAGGTTTACGAAAAAATTCATTATTTACCTTCTGAAGAATCTCAACGCAGACCATTTTTTTACAGGTGGCTGGGGTGAGGGATGATCGAGTAGGGGGTCGACGGGGTGGGGAGGGGAGTAGGGGGGTCGACGACAGTGGGGAAGGAGGCGAAGGCTATTGGGGAGGTCGACGGTGTGTCGGGGGGTCGACAATGTGGGGAGTCGACGGGGCAGGGGACAACAGCAGAACGCATCACAGCGCCTCACAGTAGCAACGTAGTGCATCCGCAGCAACGCTCTGGTGCGCAAGAGAGATGGGGGCGATTAGGATTTTAAGGATTTTGGCTCTGATACCATGAAGAAGAGAATAATAGGATGATCCATTGATAATGAGAGAGTATTATTTATAGGAGAGGAGTTCCTCTCTCTATTATTCAACTCGATGTGGGATTAAGCCCATTACACTAATACTTAACACAGTGTATATAACACAAACTCTATAGATGAGTATGAAAGCAAAGTATGTTTCTTCGATTTCCATGAGATAAGCAGCTCCACCATGTAGAAGGCAAATCCTTTTGAAGACCTTTTGCTCTTCTTCGGAGCGACAACTAGCATTACTGAAGCCTTCCATGACAGCCGAAAAACCATTGTATTGCAGTACAAACTTTTGAGTCCTTTTGAGATCTCATAACTCATTTAGTAACTTTCCAGTATTCAATATGTGGATTGCTCGTGAACCTATTCAACAACCCCACAACGAAAGCAATGTTAGGTCTAGTGGGCACTCATAGCATACATCAAACTCCTATGATGCTTGAATACCTCAATTGTCTGATACTATTTCCTAAATTTGGCTTCAATTTCTTGTCAAACCTATAAAGAGAATCGATCCCTGAAAAATTGTGATATCCATAGCGTGTCAGCATCGTCTTTATATAGTGAGCTTGTGACAGAGCAAGCCAAGCTTCCATCCGAATGATCTGTATCCTAAGGATAACATCAACATCTTTCATATTCTTCATACTGAACTTAGATGATAGAAACTTTTTGCTTTCTTTGACGCTATCTAGATCCGTAACTAGGATTAGTATATTGCCAATATAGAGACACATAATAACCCATTTGTCATCAACACACGTAGTGTAAACACACTTATCTGTTTTGTTTATCCTGTAACCATTTACTCTAATAACTTTATCAAACTTTTCATGAGACGTCTTGGGAGCATGCTTTCAACCATACATAAATTTCATCAATTTGCACACCTTGTCTTCAAGTCCCTTGTGATAAAACTTTCCGATTGCTTCAAGCAAATCTTTTCAGCCAAATCTCTATTCAAGAATGCCATTTTGACATCCATCTGATAAATCACTAACTTCTGAATTGCAAACAGAGCGATAAGCATCTTAATAGTTGTTATCTGTGCAACTGGAGATAAGTATCAAAATAGTCGATTCCTTGCTTCTGAGAACACCTCTTAGTTACCAACTTAGCCTTGAACTTATCAACACTTCCATTGGCTTTCATCTTCTTCTTAAAGATCCATTTGCATATGATGAATTTTGCTCCTTCAGGTAGACCTAACACCCAAGTGTTATATGATATTATGGAATCAATCTCATCATTGATTGCTTCCTTCCAGAAGATGTCTCTGGTCACCATCGCCTCATCATAGTTAAGTAGATCAGCTTCCTAATGATATGTGACAGTCTACCTCGAAATTCTTCGGTCTCCTCACTTGCTTTGAAGGTGACCCAATGAGTACTAGTTCTGTAATTGCATCTTCAAGTGCAATCTTCTCTTGGACTTTAGCTTCTTTGGAAGTAGTAGCCTCTCGATGCTTACTAATTCTCTGTTAACTCTGCAAGAATAATGTTCTTGTGTGTGGCAAACTTGTACTCAAAAAATCAGCATCGCAAAATTAAATGATCTGATTGGATTCCAGATCGAGGAATCTCTGAGCATCACTCTTCTCGGCATAGCCCAAAAATATCGTTTTGGTAGTCCCTAAGTTCTAAATCTTGATGTAAAAAAGCTTCATATAAGTTGTATACCCGCATACTCGAATATCATTCAAGTTGGATCTGACTTTGACCAGAGATCATGAGAAGTATCTAATTGTACAAACGATACTCTGCTGAGAATAAAAAGTTGTCAGCTTAACTTCTCCCAAGAATCAGTATTAAAGAACTGAATCAGTATTAAAGAACTGTTGTAAACAATATGGAGTTCACCATCTTCTTTACCAAAAAAACTCTACAAAGTAGTAATCTCGTTCACAATTCCATATTATCTGCAGAACTATGCTAATTCAATTAAACGATACTCTCTGCCTCGATCACTTACGAGTCTCTTATGTTATTAACCCGTTTATCGTTCGGCTTCAGTTTTGAAGTCTTTGAATTTCTCGTACGCTTCATCTTTTAACTTAAGAAGATAGACGAAAGAGAATATCTAGTAGTCGTTGATGAAGGTAAAGTTCTTCATCCCAACTTTTGTAGAGAAGTGTTTAAAGTCACATATATCTCAGTGCACTAACTCAGAAGATTGGTACTTCCATTCACCTATTTGAACGACTTTCTTACAATTTTAGTCTGCGCAAAAACTTCACATTTCTCCACCTCCTTACCCCCACGAGATAAGACTTGGACTAGACATTTTGTTAATTCTTTTACAACGAACATGCCATAGTCTATTACGCCACAACTCAAAAGAGTAAGCAGAAATAAACACTTCATTAATAAATTCAGAAGAAGTTACAATTTGAAGTATGCTCCATTGTAGAACATTACCATATGGCCTGCATTAGTTTCCATCATGCATTACACAACAGACTTTCAAAAATCAGGTTATTGGAAACAACACAAATATGTATCACGTTCTCTAGTGCAAGTGACTACCCCAAAGATAGCTTTAGCACTACCAACACAAATCCCGACAATTCAGCTTATGATTTGTTCACTATCGTAACCTTGTCAGTAGTAGGTTCATAAATGGTAAACAACTCCTTCAAAGAGCACAATGACATGATGCACCAGTGCCACCCACCAATCGACATTCACACCAATAGAGTCAAACATGTGTAATCATAGCAACTAGGTTAAGCTCACATTATTATCTTGGCTTTCGCCTGGACATGTAGTATTTCTTGAAGTGGCCCTTCTTGCCACATCTGAAGCAAGTCTCGTCATTATTGGTCTTAGACTTCAAAGAAGTCTGACTTAACCGTTAAATAGTTGGAGTCCTACTTGTTGTAGGACGCTTTCTTTTTTCCTTTATGATCCCCAGCTTGGACCATGTTTGACTTAGAAAACTGTTTGGACAGTTAGTACACATTGATCTTGCTTCTAGATTCTCTTAATACGTTAAAAACAACTCCTTGTCGGGGTGAAGAAGAACACCGTTAATCAAAACACAAGATTCAACTATTTTCGTCAATCTGCACCCAAGAACCAGAAAGCTCGATAGTGTAGTGCCCCATTCCCCCTTTTCAGGGAGCGCGGCTAAGAAATACTTGGTATCGTTCGATCGGGACAGATTAAATCAAGACCATTTCCTCGTTATGGATTGGTTTCTTCGGAATCATGTCCCACATTCAACGGATCGTGCCTCAAGGAAGGACTCGACGGCAGAATCGAGAGGGACCTTTCCGTTGCACTGGTTTCCTTGCTCGTTTTCGATGCCGCTTGGTTGCTTTCTCGTTGGTTTAGTGACTTGCGTTTTCTTGAACAGTTTCGATAGATTTCATTGTCTTCGTTCTTTGGATTTCGCATTTCGTATTGAACCCTTGGAGCCGAAGCAGGAGATATTGACCATCTGTTGGTGCGTGCAGGTGACCATGTAGGCGACGCGCAAGCGGAGTCTTCAAGATCTTCCCTCTCTCTCTCCCCCGATTCACCAACTTGTGAGTGGCCTTACTCCCGAATTACGCCCTTCTTCCAAGTCTTCATTCCTAATAAATTGACTCGTTTGTGCATTCCGATCAACGATATCATAAGAATAAATTGAGTCAAGATAAAAGAAGACTTTGAAACAATTAATGCTGGTCATCTAAAGTCACTATACGATAACTTTGTTGTGTGTCTGCTATGCATATGCTTAATGTTGTTTTAGTTGTAGCTATAACTTATTTATCTATAACTATTCAATGGGCAGTGCAAATTGGAAATGTGATCATTAAGCAAGGTAGCCTAGACTATGGAAAATGTATGAAGTTCATCTACTGATATTGCTTTGAAGTGCTTCAATTGATAACTTAGTTTGTAGATGAGGTATGGTCAAGGACAACTTGTGCACAAGAGATGTTGTTCTACGAACGGTCACCGGGGCACTGGGACCGCTTCGACCCGGATAGAACATTTACTAGTGTAGTCCTAGCATTGGATGGGTCCGTGCGTCCGCCAAGGGCTAGCTACCCGAAGCAGAATGGTTGCCGACCCATCTCTCGTCCGACCAAGTGATGCGCTATGTATATTTAAACTGTGCAAACTAACTATGTCTTCGTGTGTACAGGTGGTCCAGACGGTGCAGATAAAAGTCAACGAACGGTGGCACATTTTGTTATGTCCTTTCATTCTATCGCATATATATAAAAAGATTGAACTAAGGCAAGATAGAAAGATCACATAATAAAAATGTTGCAAGTTCACATGAATACAATATTGATTTGGTATGTTGGGTTAGTTCGTCCTCACCGGTACTTTTCGAAGTACTGACCCTCGTTGCAGCAGGTTCCCCGAGCCATGACGACACGGCATTAAGCCAGTGATCACCACGTATATTTAAACATGTGCAAGCTAACTTGTGTCTTCGTGGCAGGGAAGGACATGGTAAGTATTGTGCAGGTGGTTCAGACAGGAAGGTAAAAGTCATCGAACGGTGGCAAGTTCATTTCAGTAGTTCATATATATATACTGCTTGCTTGTAAAATGAACTAAGGCTAGATAGAAAGACCACAAATAATATGCATGCTTCATCTAAACAACGTGTTGATTGGTATAGTTGGGTTAGCTCGCATTCACCAGTACATTTCGATGTACTGACCCTCGTTGAAACAGGTTTCCCACACTAAGGAGATCCGAGCGAGGAGCTGAACTCGTCTTCCCAATCCAAGTCCAGCTATCGGTGCGTCCAGATCGTGCCATCTTTTGAAGCATTTTGAAATCAAGAGCTAGCAACCTAAACTCGATGCAGCTCAGGGGAAAAACCATCATCCCGCCTGGAGGTCCCTTATTTTAAAGTTTTAGTAAAGGATGTGATGTACAGGACAGCTATCTCATTTTTTGTCTACTTTTGTAAGCCCGTGCGGCAACCTTCTGACTCGTTCAAGATTTTGTAATAGATGTTCATTATCAATAAAAGAGAATTTTTTCATGTTTCAAATTTGTGTTTCAATTTATCTGCGTACTCTGAATATGTGCTCGTTATACAAAATATCTTAGCCTTGTGCGGTGCGCAACCTAGACCCGCACGGCCTCACGCCCGAGGGACGACTATCGATTCCACGGAATCGGGACGTGACAAGTAGCCTCCCCAGCAGTGCATTCATGTACTGATGACCCACCAGATTGCTTGCAGGGTGCGGGAAAATCCCGTTCGGTGCGGATGCCTCCTTCGTGCATGCTAAGGCATGGAGTTCTCTCTGAAGCCTTGGAGCGTTACGATCCGGAACTGAAGGACATATACAAGACATAATGTTGGAACATCGCCTATACATCATTCCACAAATGTAGCCACTTCGCACGCTTTTAATGTTATAGAGAGAGGCTTGAGCGACTTGTAATTTCGGCTATATGCCGCTTGTAACACTTGTTCAATATCAATAAAGAGTTTGTTTTACTTCAACTTGCGTTATTCAATGCTTCCGCTATTGACGACTCTGTGAACTTGTTACCAATCGCTTATGCGTTTATATTCCGCTGCACTCGGACAATCTGTGCGACTCTGTGACTTAGACCTCTTACCGCCAGCATGAACCACAGCCTTACACGGGCGCGGCTTACACTTGTGCGGCATCACGCCCAGATGGGTCAAGCGATCGTCCCGCGGGAGCGCTGGATCGGTGATTCGATTTCCAGCGGGGACGACCGATTAGCCTACGGAAGATCGGGGCATAACAACATGGTCAAGGACAACTTGTGCACAAGAGAAGTTGTTCTACAAACGGTCACCGGGACACTGGGACCGCTTCGACCCGGATAGAACATTTGCTAGTGTAGTCCTAGCATTGGATGGGTCCGTGCGTCCGCCAAGGGCTAGCTACCCGAAGCGGAATGGCAGCCGACCCATCTCTCGTTCAACCAAGTGATACGCTATGTATATTTAAACTATGCAAACTAACTATGTCTTCGTGGCAGGGAAGGCCATGGTAAGTTGTGTACAGGTGATCCAGACGGTGCAGGTAAAAGTCACCGAACGGTGGTACATTTTATTATGTCCTTTCATTCTATCGCATATATATATAAAGATTGAACTAAGGCAAGATAGAAAGATCACATAATAAAAATGTTGTACGTTCACATGAATACAATGTTGATTTGGTATGTTGGGTTAGCTCGCCCTCACCGGTACTTTTTGAAGTACTGACCCTCATTGTAGCAGGTTTCCCGAGCCACGGTGACGCGGCGAGGAGCTGAAGCTTTCCACAATCTTCCACTGATCTGGCGTATTCGTGTTTTGACTTTTGGAGCTCAAGCACATAATCAAGAAAGGAACTCACACTTACCTTTTTGAAGCTCCTAGGCGAAGGTGCTAACACGCACCCAAGGTGGTTTTTGCTCTTATGAAATATTAGTAAGAGATGTAATGTATGGATCGGCTATCTCATTTTGAGTCCAAGTTGTAATCCTGTGCGTCATCCTTATTACCTTTGGGTCAAGAGTCTGTAACCAGATGTTTATTATCAATAAAGAGAGCTTTTCTATATTTAACGTGTGAATCTCAATTTGCGTACTCTGTTGCATATGTTTCTAAAGTATATCATTATGCCTAGGCCTTATGCGGACGCGCCTTACGCTAGCACGGCATCACGGCCGGGGGACGATTATCGATTTAGCGAAAATCGGGGCATGACAGATAGAACTTATGGGACGCTCCTTTGTCACTCCTTGGCGTCGGACAATATTTGGACCATGCTCTCTCTTGTTGTTGTCGCTCTTTTTTTTGGAATATACTCTTATGTTCACTCTAGCACTAACTGCAAAAAAAAGAGTTTTTGAGAGAAGCCAGCCCGCTTGGTTGCCATAACCGTCCACTAACACCGTGGGCGGTTAACTAGAAAATAACCCCCTACTAAGTAGGAAGTTACAGGAGTAGCTCCTTTAGGGCAGTTACCAAAATGAACCGCTCCAAAAAAGCATAAGACGTGCAGAACGTACGAAGTTCGCTACTAATATCGAACGCCTAAGCATTCTTTCATAACGTGGCAAGGGCTAGAACTATCAAGACCTAAAAGCAATTTGGTGGGATGAGATGAACCTAGCATCTAAACAAAATGAGAAAAAAAAAAAAAAAAGGTATAAGGACCAAACTATAGATAGGTCTTTTTCAACCTAGTAATCCTAGCGAGAATGAGAATATCCGATATCTCAACTTTCCTGTATAGTTCCCCGTTCCCTCTATTCGGGGAGCACGGATAAAAAATACTTGGTATCGTTCGATCGGGACATTGAATCAAGATCATTTCCTCGTAATAGATTGGTTTCTTCGGAATCAGGTCCCACATTCAACGGATCGTGCCTCAAGGAAGGACTCGGCGGCAGAGACGGGAGGGACCTTTCCGTTGCGCTGGTTTTTTTATCCGTTTTTGATGCCGCTTGGTTGCTTTCTTGTTAGTTTTGTGACTTGCATTTTTTTGAACGGTTTCGATGGATTTTATTGTCTTCGTTCTTTGGATTTCGCATTTCGTATCGAACCCTTGGAGATCGAAGCAGGAGATATTGATCATCTGTTGGTGCGTGCAGGTGATCGTGTAGGCGACGCGACGCGCAAGCGGAGTCTTGAAGATCTCCCTTTTCTCTCTTTCCCGATTCACCAACTTGTGAGTGGCTTTACTTCGATTGGCGCCCTTCTTCCAACTCTTCACTACTAATAAATTGACTCGTTTATGCATTCCGATCAACGATATCAAAAGAATAAAATTGAGTCAAGATAAAAGAAGAAGTAGACTTGAAATACTTATAATGCTTGTCATATAAAATTTTACACGATCTCATTGTTGCGTTCTTGTCCGCTATACATGTAGCTATTTTGTGTTCAGTTGTAGTTAGAACTAATTTATCTATAACTGTTCAATGAGTAGTGCAAATTGGAAATGTGAACATTGAGCAAGGTAGCCTAGACTATGAAAAATGCATGAAGTTCATTTACTTATATTGCTTTGAAGTGCTTCAATTGATAACTTAGTTTGTAGATGAGGCATGGTCAAGGACAACTTGTGCACAGGAGATGTCATTCTACGAACGGTCGCCGGGGCACTGGGACCGCTTCGACCCGGGTAGAACAATTGCTAGTGTAGTCCTAGCATTGGATGGGTCTGTGCGTCCGCCAAGGACTAGCTACCCAAAGAGGAATAGCAACCGACACATCTCTCGTCCGACCAAGTGATGCGCTATGTATATTTAAAACTGTGCAAACTAACTATGTCTTCGTGGCAGGGAAGGCCATGGTAAGTAGTGTACAGATGGTTCAGACGGTGCAGGTAAAAGTCACCGAACGGTGGCACATTTTGTTATGTCCACTCATTCTTTTGTATATATATATATATATATCTAAAAGATCGAACTATGGCAAGATAGAAAGACCACATAATAATAATATTACATGTTCACATAAATAAATGTTGATTTGGTATGTTGGGTTAGCTCGTCCTCACCAGTACTTTTCGAAGTACTGACCCTCGTTGTCACGGTTCCCCGAGCCGAGGCGACGCGACGAGGAGCTGAAGCTTCCCCCAATCTTCCACTGATCTGGCGTGTTCGAGTTGTAACTTTTGGTTCGTGTTGTGACTTTCGAAGCTCAAAGTACATAATCACAAGGAGCCCGCACATACCTTTTGAAACTCCTAGGCGATTGTGCTAACTCGCACCCAAGGTGGTTTGCGCTTTTGAAATATTAGTAAGGGATGTAATGTATGGATCGGCTATCTCATTTTGCGTCCAAGTTTGTAAGCTCGTGCGACATCCTTATTACTTTTGGGTCGAGAGTCTGTAACCAAATATTCATTATCAATAAAGAGATAACTTTCTATAACTCAATGTGTGATATCTTATTTGCGTACTATGTTGCATGTATTCTAAAATATATCATTATGCCTAGGCCATGTGCACGCGTGCCTTACACGTGCACGGCATCACGCTCGGGGGACGATTATCGATTTAGCGAAAATCGGGACGTGACATATTGGTATTAGAGCATGGCTTCAGATCCTTTGACCTTCGTATCAAAAGAGTTTTTTTTTTAAAACGACCATGTCCCTCCTAGTTAAACTATTGAATTCGCTTGGCCAAAATGAGATGTGTTACATACAGTGAGTACATAATATGTTTTGAGACTGATGTAAGTTTCTTTTCTTTAAAGGAACGGCCTCAGAACCGGATGCACAAGTGCAAGGAGTGGCGCAGGTGCAAGGGAGCAGTTCCGGCACATCGGGCAGCTCGGGAAGTCCCGCAGCCACACCCTCTGTCGATCCGTTCGAGCAGATGATACGTTTGATGGAAACGTGGCAGAGACAGGCAGAATTACGTCAAGACCAATTCGAGTCACGGATTGAAGCTCAATTTCAGGCGCAGGGGACTCAGGATGAGGCACAACAGAAGCAAACGGATACCTTGCAAACGATTGTGACGACGTTCGTCGCCAACAGCCATTCTGCATCAGCGGCCGTCGCAACAGTGCCAGTTGTAGTCGAGACCGCAGGACTGCAAGACTCTCAGAAACCTCCGCCCAAGGGTCCCATCCTGCAAATATCAGAGTTTAAGAAGATGTGTCATGCTACCTTCAAAGGGACCGAGGACCCCTCGTGGCGTTGGATTGGCTGGTTGAGTTGGAAGACCACTTTGAAGTGTTTCGCATGGATGAAACAAAGAGAGTTCCTTGCGCTCAGCTTTAGCTACGTTTAAAAGCACATGATTGGTGGGATGTGCACAAACAAGCTATATTGAGTGAAGATGACAAGACGACTATCTATTGGTCCGTATTCCGTAAAGCCTTCTAAGAGGAGTACCTTCCACCCGCTGTCCATCGCGAAAAAGAAGACGAATTTACACATCTTCAGCAAGGAAATATGACAGTGCGACAGTACGCAGCGCAATTCAACAGGCTTGCAAAATTTGCTAAGCCTCATCCCTGTGACGCCGAAAGTCGAGCTCGAAGGTTTCAATAGGACTGCGACCTTCTATTCGTGCCCGCGTCGTCGTCCCCCAGTACCGTACTATGCGAGTCTCTCTAAACCACGCCCTCTCCCTAGAGTCGCAGTACCCCCCAGTTTGCACCGGCGTTGTGCAAAATTTCAATCACAAGCGCCCTAGCAACACAGGAGGTAACCCAACGAAGCGTCCCAACAACGGCGGTAATCAGGGTGCAAACTTAGGGAGAGGTAGTGAGCTCGTCTGCCACCGGTGTAATCGTGTCAGACACATCGCTCGAAACTGTCGTGTATTCAATGGAGCATGCGGCAACGAATTCGTACGCCTCAAGATCAGGGTCAAGCACCTCGAGCGAACCAGACGGCACCGCAGAACGCTCAAGGCCGAGTCTATGCTCTGGCTCTGGAAGAGACATTCGCATCAAACACGACGGTGTCAGGTATATTACTTTTCAATAATGTACCTGCTCGAGTATTATTTGATTCTGGTGCCACACAGTTTCATTACGGCGGATTTTGCCGCCGAGAACACATTTCTTATAACACCGCTAGGCCTAAACCTTAGCGTCTGTACTCCATCGGGTGTGGATTTGTCGGCTCAGTTTGTCGTGAAGGTAACATTTGCATCGGAGGAAAAAAATTATCACTTGATTGGCTTAGACATCAGGGACTACGACATCATACTGGGGATGGATTGGCTCAGCGCTTGCTCGGCTACCATTGATTGTGCAGAAAAGAAAGTCATGTTTCGTCTACCTGCCAAGATCGAGTTCTGTTATGCGTGTAGTCCACCGACGAGAGCGTTGAGTGTCTGCATGGTGATCTCTGCAATGTCTGCTCGGTGGATGATACATTCCGGCTGTGAAGGGTACTTGGCGTCCGTTCGAGACACGCAGCGATATTGCGCAAACATTGAGTCTACTTCCGTTGTAGCGGATTTCCCTGATGTGTTTTCCAACGAGTTGCCCGGTATGCCCCCCGACCGAGAGATAGAGTTCACTATTGATACATTTCCACAAACACGACCAATTTCCAAAGCTCCGTATCGAATGGCCCCGAATGAACTAAAAGAGTTAAAGGTTCAGTTGCAAGAATTGCTAGATCATGGGTAATTCATCCTAGCGTGTCTCCGTGGGGCGTCCATGTGCTGTTTGTAAAGAAAAATGATGGCTCGATGCGGCTCTGCATCGACTATCGTGAATTGAATAAAGCCACTATTCGAAACAAGTACCTCATTCCCAGGATCGATGACCTCTTTGATCAACTACAGGGTGCGACGGTATTCTCGAAAATTGATCTTCGCTCAGGTTACCATCAGCTCAAGATTAAGCCGGACGACGTGCCAAAATCAGCCTTTCGCACTCGCTACGGCCACTATGAGTTTTTGGTAATGCCATTCGGAATGACCAATGCCCCTGTCGTCTTTATGGACTTAATGAATCATGTGTTCCGGCCATATCTCGACAAGTTTGTAGTAGTGTTCATAAATGATATCTTGGTGTACTCGAAGAATAGGAAGGAACATGCAGAGCACTTACGGATCGTGCTACAGACTCTTCGGGACAACAAGCTATACGCAAAACTGAGTAAGTGAATTATGGCTGAGCAGCTTATCTTTTCTCGGGCACATCATTTCTGCAGGAGGCATTTCAGTCGATCCAAAGAAAGTTGAAGCCATCGTCGAGTGGAAGCGGCCTGCATCCGTCGGTGAGATTCGAAGCTTCCTCGGACTAGCGGGCTACTACAGGCGTTTCGTGAAAGACTTTTCCAAGTTAGCATTACCTCTGACTCGCCTCACACATAAGGGAGTCGTATTCGAGTGGTCCGCCGACTGCGAAGCCTCGTTTGAAGAGTTAAAGCAACGCCTCACCTTTGCGGCACTACTTGTAGTACCAGACGAGACCTCGGGATTTCAAATATTCGGCAACGCGTCAGGACAGGGCTTGGGGTGTGTGCTCATGCAGCAGGATAGGGTGATAGTCTACGCATCCAGACAACTAAAAAAGCACGAAACAAATTATCCTACGCATGACTTGGAACTAGCGGCAATTGTGTTCGCACTAAAATTGTGGCGACACTACCTCTATGGAGTGGCTTGCCGAATTTACACTGATCAAAAAAGCTTGAAGTACTTATTCACCCAAACGGACCTTAACCTAGGACAACGGCGTTGGCTAGAATTAATCAAAGACTATGACCTGACGATCGACTACACGCCTGGCAAGGGAAATGTTGTAGCGGATGTGTTGAGTCGAGTGTTTGCGGGATCCCTGTCCGTTGATCGCAGGTTACAAAGGGACTTAGAGAAAATGGACATTGAACTCAGAATTCGATATCGCGGCGCACGAGTTGCTCAGATGCGATTCGTACCCAACCTCTTAGAGAGAGTCACATCTACTCAGAGGGACGACCCATTCCTAAGGAAAAATGTGTAAGCAGATTCTAGCAGGGAAGGCGAAGGACTTTGCAATAGATGAGAATAGTGTTGCGAGTGAAGGGAACGTCCCCAACGACACAGAACTCAGAAAGAAGATCATCGCGGAAGCCCAATATGCTGCCTATACAGTCCATCCCGGGAGCACGAAGATGTATAAAGACCTTCTTACTATTTTCTGGTGGCACAGCTTGAAAAGAGATGTGGCGCTCTTCGTGTCGCAATGTATAACCTGTCAGAGGGTGAAAGAAGAACATCAGAGACCGGACGGAGAGAGGCAGAATCTTGCTATCCCGAAATAAAAATAGGAGCACATAAGCATGGACTTCAGTGTTGGCTTGCCAATGACGCAACGGGAGAACGACGCAGTCTGGGTCATCGTCGACCGGTTAACCAAGTCAGCGCACTTCATTACCATTAAAGTTACTTGGAGCATCGATCGCCTTACCCAGATCTACCTTGATGAGATAGTTCGGCTGCACGAAGTACCAGTTTCTATAGTGTCTGATCGGGACGGACGATTTCTATTTCGTTTCTGGGAAAGCCTTCAGTCAGCGATGGGAACCAAGTTGAAGTTCAGCTCAACCTACCATCCTCAAACCGATGGCCAAACAGAGCGGATGAATCAGGTACTTGAAGACATGTTGCGTCTCTGCACAATCGATTCAAAGTCAAGTTGGGACGTCCACCTACAATTGGCCGAATTTGCATATAATAGTTATCAGTCCAACGTCCAAATGGCTCCGTTCGAGGCTCTGTATGGGCGGAAGTGTATGTCACCGATCTGCTGGGATGAAGTTGGGGAGCATCAAATCCTTGGGCCGGAACTAGTCGAACAAACAGTCCAAAAGGTTCGGTTGATCTCCGAGCGACTAAAAGTAGCACAAAGCCGGCAGACGAGCTATGCCGACATTCGTCGTCGACCCCTTGAGTTCTTCAAAGGTGACCATGTGTTTTTAAAGGTTTCGCCCATGTGGGGAGTCATGCGATTCGGAGTAAAAGGGAAGTTAAGTCCGAGATTCGTTGGCCCGTTCGAAGTCCTCAAACGAGTCACTTCAGTTGCCTATCAAATTGCATTGCCACCAGCCCTGTCAGACGTGCATGATATTTTTCATGTGTTACGGCTTAGGAAGTACGTGCATGACCCGAACCACGTGGTAGATTTTGATCAGCTGGATCTACAGACAGACTTGTCGTACGCCGAAGAGCCCATTCAGATATTAGATCGAAAAGAGAAACAGTTACGGAATCGTGTAGTCTGCTTGTACGCGTTTTTTGGCGGAACCACTCGGTCGAGGAATCGACCTGGGAACTCGAATCAGACATGAAGGAAAAAATTTCCTCGTTATTTCTTAGGGTAGGTTCTATTCCTAAGTTTCGAGGACAACTTTTTGTTAGATGGTTAAGATGTAGTGTCCCGTTCCCCCTATTCGGGGAGCACGGCTAAGAAATACTTGGTATCGTTTGATCGGGACAGATTGAATCAAGATCCTTTCCTCGTTATGGATTTGTTTCTTCGGAATCAGGTCCCACATTCAACGGATCGTGCCTCGAGAAAGGACTCGACGGCAGAGTCGGAAGGGGCATTTCCGTTGTGCTAGTTTCTTTGCCCGTTTTTGATGCCGTTTGGTTGCTTTCTTATTGGTTTTGTGACTTGCATTTTTCTTGAACGGTTTTGATGGATTTCATTGTCTTCATTCTTGGGATTTCGTATTTCGTATCGAACCCTTGGAGATCGAAGCAGGAGATATTGATCATCTGTTGGTGCGTGCAGGTGATCATGTAGGCGACGCGCAAGCGGAGTCTTGAAGATCTCCCTTCTCTCTTTCCCGATTCACCAACTTGTGAGTGATTTTAATTCGATTGGCGCCCTTCTTCCAAGTCTTCACTCCTAATAAATTGACTCGTCTGTTCATTCCGATCAACGATACCAAAAGAATAAAATTGAGTCAAGATTAAAGAAGAAGTAGACTCGAAACACTTATAATGCTTGTCACATAAAATTTTACACGATCTCATTGTTGCGTGCTTGTCCGCTATATCTTAACATTGAGCAAGGTAGCCTAGACTGGAAAATGCATTAAGCTCATTTACTTATATTGCTTTGAAGTGCTTCAATTGATAACTTAGTTTGTAGATGAGGCATGGTCAAGGACAACTTGTGCACAAGAGATGTCGTTCTACGAACAGTCGCCGGGACACTGGGACCGCTTCGACCCGGGTAGAACAATTGCTAGTGTAGTCCTAGATTGGATGGGTTCGTGCGTCCGCCAAGAGCTAGCTACCCGAAGCGGAATGGCAGTCGACCCATCTCTCGTCTGACCAAGTGATGCGCTATGTATATTTAAAACTGTGCAAACTAACTATGTCTTCGTGGCAGGGAAGGCCATGGTAAGTTGTGTACAGGTGGTTCAGACGGTGCAAGTAAAAGTTACCGAACGGTGGCACATTTTGTTATGTCCTCTCATTCTATTGCGCATATATATATATATATATATATATATATATATATATATATATATATATATATAAGATTGAACTATGGCAAGATAGAAAGATCACATAATAATAATGTTGCATTTTCACATGAATACAATGTTGATTTGGTATGTTCGGTTAGCTCGCCCTCACCGGTACTTTTCAAAGTACCGACCCTCGTTGCAGCAGGTTCCCCGAGTCGAGGCGACACGGCGAGGAACTGAAGCTTCCCCCAATCTTCCACTGATTTGGCATGTTCGTGTTATGACTTTTGGTTCGTGTTGGGACTTTTGAAGCTCAAAGTACATAATCACAAGGAGCCCGCGCATACCTTTTGAAGCTCCTAGGCGATGGTGCTAACTCGCACCCAAGGTGGTTTGCGCTTTTGAAATATTAGTAAGAGATGTAATGTTTGGATCGGCTATCACATTTTGCGTCCAAGTTTGTAAGCCCGTGCGGCGTCCTTATTACTTTTGGGTCGAGAGTCTGTAACCAGATGTTCATTATCAATAAAGAGATAACTTTCTACAACTCAATGTGTGATATCTTATTTGTGTATTCTGTTGCATGTGTTCTAAAATATATCATTATGTCTAGGCCTTGTGCACGCGCGCCTTACGCGTGCACGGTATCACGCTCGGGGGACGATTATCGATTTAGCGAAAATCGGGACGTGACATCATGTACGAATAATGAAATGGTTGAAGATCAGATATCTCAACTTTCATGTACGACAGAGCCACGAGTTAAAAGTCCATGAAGCTTTCATATGAGTAAAGTATGTTATCAAAAATGGAAGGACATGCGGAGTGAGCTGAATAATCGAATTAAGACAACCAAAGGGATCAACGAAAAATAGAGTAGGGAGTAAGTGAATAACAGAGAGACTGCTCGATATGGAAGGAATAGTCAATCGACAACTCATGGATGACTTTTTTGTTGGCCAAAGTTGCCTAAGGCTTATGTACAAACTATAATTGTTGGTGTGAAATAATAATGAACTTAATATTGCGATGGTGGCAAAGAGCCAGAAACTAAAATTCTATGTAATTTTTGGATAGAAAAATTAAATTTAACAATAAGCTTTTCTTTCAATATAAAACGTTAAAGAAGAATCATTAAAGAACAAAGATTTTCTTCGAAAGCTCCAGTCATTAGTATAGTGGAAACGAATTTAGACATCGATAAATTTGGGAATAGGTCAAATCTGAAACAAGGTAAAAACTCTAGTTCATGTTGAGACATAAATGATCGTGATTTCAAATTGTGATGGTGACGGAGCCACGAGATAAAAGCTTTGTACGAGTAAAATATATTATCAAAGAAAGAAGGCGAGCGGAGTGCGTTGAATAATCGAATCGAGATGACCAATGGGTGCATTGAGGACAAAGAGTACAGAGTAATCGACTAATAATGAGAGACGGTTCAGTAGGAAAGGAATGGTCAATCGTAAACTCAAAAATAACTTCTTTGTTGACGAAACCACACACGTATAAACTGTAATTGGCGTTGTGACATAAAGGATGTACTTAAAGTTGTGATTGTGGCAAAGAACTAATAACTAAAAGTCCACATAATTTTTGGATAAAAAAATGGAAATTGAAAATAAGTATTTTAGTCAATACTATATAAAATGTTAAAGATGAATCTTTAAAGAACAAAGCTTTCTTCGAAAGTCTACGTAATTTTTTGGAAATTGACAAATTTGGTAATAGGGCAAATTTGGAAGAAGGTAAACTTTAGTTGATGGTGTAATATAAATGATCGACTTCATATTGTGATGGTGATAAAAAGCCATGAGTTAAAAGTCCATGAAGCTTTTGTATCAATAGTATATCATAAAAAAATGGAAGGCAAGCGAAGGAGCTGAAAATCGAATCGAGACGACCAAAGGGTAAATTGAGGATAGAGAGTAGGAACTAATCAATGACGAAGAGAGGCGGCTCGGTATGGAAGGAATGGTTATTTGTCAACTCAAGGATAAACTTTTGTTGGTAAAAGCCGTGTAAGACTCACTCATAAACTGTAATTGGTGTTGTGACATAAATGATGCACTTAAGATTGCGATGGTGACAAAGAGCCAGGAACTAAAAGTCTGTGTAATTTTTGGATAAAAAAATAGAAATTGAAGATAAAGTTTTCAGTCAATGGAGTACAAAAGAATATTTAAAGGACAAGGCTTTCGTCGAAAGTCCTAGACATTAGTACAATGGAAAAGTTTTGGAAATCAACAAATTTGAAAATATGTCAGATTTGGAATAAGATAAAAAATTGTAGTGCATGTTGTGACATAAATGATTGACTTCATATTGTAATGGCGACAAAGTGCCACGAGCTAAAAGTCCATGCAGCTTTTGAATGAGTAAAGTATGTTATCAAAACTGGAAGACGAGCAGAGTAAGCTTAATAAACGAATCGAGGTAACCAATCATCAACTCAAGAATGTCTTCTTTGTTGGTGAAAGCCGCCAATAACTCATGTATAAACTGTAATTCGTATTGTGACATAAAGGATGAACTTTAAGATTGCAATGGTAAAAGAGTCGGGAACAAAAAGTCCATATAATTTGTTGATAGAAAAATGGAATTTGAAAATTAGGTTTTCAGTTAATAGTATAAATTAAAGAAGAATCTTTCAAACAATTCTTTCTTTGAAAGTTCTTGTCATTAATATAATGGAAAATTTTCGAAAATCGACATATTTGCGAATATTGTATTTTATCAAAAATGGAGGTCGAGTAGAGTGAGCTGAATAACCGAATTGAGGCGACCAAAGGTATTAGTAAGGATAGGGAATATGCAGTAATCGAATAACAAAGAGATACAGATCCGCATGGATGGAATGACTAATCGTCAACTCAATGATGACTTTCCTTTTTGGCAAAAGCCGCCTATGAGTCGCGTATAAACCATAATTGGTATTGTGAAAAAAATCAAATGCTAGTGGAGTGAGTTGAATAAGCAAATCGAGGCAACCAAAGGGAGTAGTTAGGATAGAGGCAACCAAAGTGAGTAGTGAGGATAGAGAGAAGGGAGTAATCGAATGGTCAATCGACAGCTCAAGGATGACTTCTTTGTTGTGAAAGCGTTCTAAAACTCACGTATAAACTGTAATTGACGTTGTTACATAAATGATGAACTTAAAATTGCGATAGTAGTAAAGAGCCAGGAATATTTTTTTGATAGATAAAACGTGAAAGAAGAATCTTTAACCAAAGCTTTCTTCAAAAATTCTAGTCATTAGTATAGTGGAAAAATTGAAAATCGAGAAATCTATGAATAGGTCAAATTTAAAACAAGATAAAGATAAAAATTGTAGTTGATGTGACATAAAAGGTCGACTTCAGATTGTAATAGTGACAAAAGACCACGAGATGAGAGTCCATAAAGCTTTTGTATGAGTAAAGTATGCTATCAAAAATGAAAGATTGGCGGAGTGAGTTGAATAACCGAATCGAGGCTACCAAAGGGAATAGTGAGGATAGGGAGTAGGGATTAATTGAATGACGAAGAGAGACAGTTCAGAAAGGAATGGTTAATCATCAACTCAAGAATGACTCTCATTTGTTGGCGAAAGCCGTCTAAGACACATAAATTGTAATTAGTGTCGTGACACAAAAGATGAACTTAAGATTACAATTGTGGCAAAAACCTAGGAACTAAAAGTGTACATATAACCTTAGGATAGAAAAAAGGAATTTGAAAATAAGGCTTTCAGTCAAAAGTATAAAATGAAAGAAAAATCTTTGAAGAACAAAACTTTTATTCGAAAGTTATAGTCATTAGTATCATGGAAAAAATTTGAATAACGACAAATTGGAAAAAATGTCAAATTTGGAACAAAGTAAAAATCCTAGTTGTTGTGACATAAATGATCACTTTAGATTGTGATGGTGACATAAAACCGTGAGTTAGAAGTCCATGAAGCTGTCTTTTTTATGAGTAAAGTATGTTATCAAAATTGGAAGACGAGTGGAGTGAGTTGAATACTCGAATCGATGAGGCCGAAGGGAGTAGGAGTAATTGAATGACAAAGAGAGACAGCTAGGTAGGGAAGGAATGGTTAATCATCAACTTAGAGATGGCTTCATGGTTGTTAAAAGCCGCCTAAGACTCACGTATAAATAGTGTTACGACATAAAGTGTCACTTAAGATTGCGACGGTAGAAAACTGTCGGGAACTAAATGTCCATGTAATTTTTTGATAGAAAAATAGAATGTTCCGGTCAAAAGTATAAAACATGAAAGAATAATCTTTAAAGAACAAGGTTTTCTTCGAAAGTTCTAATCATTAGTATAGTGGAAAAAAATTGGAAATCGACAAATTTGGAAATATGCCAAATTTGGAACAACGTAAAAATTCTAGCTGATGTACTTTAAAAGATTGACTTCATATTCGAATGACAACAAAAAGCCACGAGCTAAAAGTCATGCAGCTTTTGTATGAGGAAGTACGTTATAAAAAGAAATAGGCAAACAAAGTGAGCTGAATAATCAAATTGAGGCGACCAAAGGGGGGAGTAGTGAAAGGGAGTAGGAAGTAATCGAATGATGAAAGAGAAGTGACACGCTTGGGAAGGAATGGTCACTCATAAACTCAAAGATGACTTCTTTGTTGGTGAAAGCCGCGTAAGACCATAATTTGTTTTCTTTGTTGGCGAAAGCCGCGTAAGACCATAATTTGTGTTTTGACATGAAGGATGAACTTAAGATTGTGTTTATGGTAAAAGAACCAGGAACAAAAAGTTCATATAATTTTTGGATAGAAAATTATAATTTGAAACGAAGGTTTTCAGTCAATAGTATAAAACATGAAATAAGGATCTTTAAAGCACAATGTTTTTTCCGAAAGTTCTAACCATTAGTATAATGGTAAATTTTCAAAAATTGACAAATTCGGTAAAAGCGTATGTTATCAAAAAATACAAGTCGAGCAGAGTCAGCTGAGTAATCGAACCTAGGCGACCAAAGGGAACAGTAAGGATAGGGAGCAAGAGTAATCGAATGACGAAAAGAGGAGACTCGGTAGGGAAGGAATCATCAATCGTCAACTCAAGGATGACTGCTACGTTGACGAAAGCAACGTGACTCAAGAATAAATTGTAATTAGTGTTGTGACATAAAGAAAGAACTTAATATTACGATGGTAAAAAAGAGTTACGAACTAAAAGTCCATATAATTTTTCGATAGACGCCAGCCATTGCAAAGTGTCCCATCAGACCAAAATTCTACCCAATCCTTTCTTATTATAAGAAGTACAATGTTGCCAGCTAGCAGGAAGAATTGGAAAATAAGGTTTTAAGTCAATAGTAAATGAAGAACAAGGCTTTCTTCGAAAGTTGAAGTTATTAGTATAATAGAAAATATTTGAAAATCTACAAATTTGGGAATAAGTCAAATTTGAAACAAGAAAAAAAAAAATCTAGTTGATGTTATGACCGAAAGGATCAACTTCATATTTTGATGGCGATAGAGGTACGAGCTAAAAGTACTGGCAGCTTTTGTACGAGTAAATATGATATAAAAAATAGAAGATAAGCTGAATAATCGAATTGAGGCCACAATAAGGGGGAAGTGAGGATAGGGAGTAGGGACTAATCGAATGACGAAGAGAGGCGCCTCGATAGAGAAGGAATGGAAATCGTAAACACAAAGATGATTTATTTGTTGGCAAAAGCAGCGTAAGACTCACGTATAAAATGTAATTGGTGTTGTGACATAAAGGATAAAGTTAAGATTGTGATGGTGGCAAAGGGCAGTGAACTAAAAGTCCCATGTAATTTTTGGATAGAAAGATGGAATTTGAAAATAAGGTTTTCAGTCAAATAGTATAAAACGTGAAAGAAGAATTCTTAAAGAACAAAGCTTTCTTCGAAAGTTATAGCCATTACTATAGTGGAAAAAAATTGGAAATCGACAAATTTGGGAATTGGTCAAACTTGGAACAAGGAAAAATATGTAGTTGATGTTGTGACATAAATGGATCGACTTCGGATTTTGATGGCGACAAGCTAAAAGTCGATGTAGTTTTTGTACGAGTTTAGTATGTTATAAAAAATTGAAAACTAGAGGAGCATGCTGAATAATCGAGTAATAGAATGACGAAGAGGGGCGACTCGATAGGGAACGAATGGCCAATCATCAACCCAAACATGACTTCTTGTCGGCGAAAGTTGCCACAAGCAAAATTTGTAAATTAGTATTTGTGACATAAATGATGAACTTAAGGGCATGTTTGGTAACTTGTTTTTGTGGCCATAAGTGATGAATTTTGAGAAAGTGAGCGATCGATCTTCAAATCCAGTGTTTGGTTCGAATGTATTTGGAAGAGGATAATGGAGACTTTGACACAGTTCAGTTCATGTCCCCTTCCAAAATTCTATTCTCCAAAATAGGATGTGGGCTGAAAGTAAAAAAAAATTACTCACTGAGAGGGATCAACCTCCAGGTCGTCGGCAGCGAGCAACGCCTGGGTACAGGGGAGGTCGGGGCGTTGGTGGGGTCGTGGGTGATGAAGCCCTACCTCCGGCGATCGCCACCGACATCGGCCTCATTACTGGTGCTGTGATACTCGCAAAGAGCAAGGAACTAAAAATACATGTAATTTTTTGATAAAAAAATAAAATTTGAAAATAAAATTTTCAGTCAATAGTATAAAACGTTAAAGAAGAATCTTTAAAGAACAAGGTTTACTTCGAAAGTTTTTGTCATTAGTATAGTAGAAAAAAAAATCAAATTTGGGAATAGGTTAAATTTGGAACAGGGTAAAACGTAAGTTGATGTTATGCCATAAAGGATTTATTTCAGATTGTGATGGTGACAAAGAGCCACGAGCTGAAAATACATGAAATTTTTGTATAGGTAATGTATGTTATCAAAAAAAGGCGCACGGAGTGAACTGAATAATTGAATCGAGACGACGAAAGGGAACGGTCAGGATAGAGAGTAGGGAGTATAATCCAATGACGAAAAGAGACGATACGGTAGAGAAGGAATGGTCAATCGTCAACTCAAGAAAGACTTCTTTGTTGGCAAAAGCAGCTTAATACTCACGTATAAACTGTAATTAGCGTTGTGCCATAAAGGGTGAACTTAAGATTGCGATGGTGTAAGAGAATCGGGAACGAAAAGTTCAATAGCTAGAAAAATGGAATTTGAAAATAAGATTTTCAGTCAATAGTATAAAACGTAAAAGAATAATCTTTAAAACACAATGCTTTCTTCGAAAATTCTAGTCATTAGTATAATGAAAAAAAATTGAAAATCAATAAATTTGGGAATACGTCAAATTTGAAACAAGGTAAACATTGTAGTTGAAGTTGTGACATAAATCATCAACTTCAGATTGTGATGGCGACAAAGAGCCACGAGCTAAAAGTCTATACAACTTTTGTAAGAGTGAACTATGTTATCAAAAACGAAGGCGAGCAGACTCAGCTACATAATCAAATCAAGACGACCAAAGGGGGCAGTGAGGATAGTAATAATGACGAAGAGACACAGCTCGATAAGAAAAGAATGGTCAATCATTAACTCAAGGATGACTTCTTTGTTGGCAAAACTTGCCTAAGACACATAAACTGTAATTAGTGTTGTGACATAAATGATAAACTTAAGATTGTGATGGTGGAAAAGAGCAAGGAACTAAAAGTCAATATAATTTTTTGATAGAAAAATAAATTTTGATAATAACGTTGTGAGTCAATAATATAGATAATGAAAGAAAAATCTTTAATGAACAAAGTTTTCTTCGAAAGTTTTAGTCATTAGTATAGTGAAGAAAAATTGGAAATCAAAAATTTGGAAATATGTAAAATTTGTAACAAGGTAAAAACTCTAGTTGATGTTGTATCATAAATGATTGACTTCATATTGTGATGCCGACAACGAGCCACGAGCAAAAAATCCATACAGCTTTTTGTATAAGTAAAGTATGTTATCAAGAAAAGAAGCTGAGCGGAGTGAGCTGAACAATCAAATATACAACCAAAGGAAACAATAAGGATAGGGAGTAAGGAGTAATCGAATGAAAAAGAGAGGCGACTAGGTAGAGAACGATTGGTCAATCGTCAACTCAAGGATGACTTTTTTGTTGGCGAAATCCGCGTAAGACTCACGTATAAACCAGAATTGGTGTTTTGACATAAATAATGAACTTAAAATTGTGATTGTGGCAAAAGAACCAGGAACTAAAAGTCAATAGTATAAAACATGAAAAAAGAAACTTTAAACCATAATTGTTTCTTCAAAAGTTCTAGTAACTAGTATAAAACATAGAAAATTTTGGAAAATCAACAAATTTGGTAATAGTGTATGTTATCAAAAATGAAAGTCAAGTGGAGTCAGTTAAATAATCGAATCGAGGCGACCAAAAGGAGCAGTGAGGACAGGGAGTAGGAGTAATCGAATGACGAAGAGAGGCGACTCGGTAGAGAAGGAATGGTCAATCGTCAACTCAAGAATGACTACTTTGTTGGCAAAACCCGCCTAAGACTCAAAAATAAACTCTAATTATTGTTGTGACATAAAGGATTGTGATGGTGGAAAAGAGTCGGGAAGTAAAAAGTCCATATAATTTTTGGATTGAAAAATAAATTTGGAAAATAAGGCTTTTAGATAATAGTATTAAACGTGAAAGAAAAATCTTTAAAGAACAAGAGTTTCTTCGAAAGTTCTTGTCATTAGTAAAAATGGAGAAGTTTTGGAAATCAAAAAATTTGGGAATGTGACAAATTTGGAACAAGGTAAAAAATCTTGTCGATGTTATGACATAAAGGATCGACTTCAGACTCTGATGGGGACAAAGAGCCACTAGCTAAAAGTCCATACAGCTTTTATATGAGTAAAATATATTATCAAAATTGGATGGTATGCAGAGTGAGCTGAATAAGAGGATTCAGGCGACTAAAGGGAGTAGTGAGGATAGGGAGTAGAGAGTAAAAAAATGACGAAGATAGATGGCTCGGTAGGAAAGGAATGGTCAATCATCAACTCAAGGATGACTACTTTGTTGGCGACGCATAAGACTCACGTATAAAGTGTAACCGGTGTCGTGACATAATGGATGAACTTAAGACTACGATTGTAGCAAAGAATCACGAACTAAAAGTCCATGTAATTATTGAATAGTAAAATAGAATTCAAAAAAGAAGAGAGATGGCTCGGTAAGAAAGGAATGGTCAATCGTCAACTCAAGGATGACTACTTTGTTGGCGAAGACGCATAAGACTCACGTATAAACTGTAACGGGGGTCATGACATAATGGATGAACTTAAGACTACGAAGGTGGCAAAGAATCACGAACTAAAGGTCCATGTAGTTATTGGATAGTAAAATAGAATTCAAAAAAGAAGATTTTAGTCAGCAATATAAAACATGAAAGAAGAATCTTTGAAGAAAAGGTTTTCTTCGAAAGTTCTAGTCATTAGTATAGTAGCAAAGTTTTGAAAATTGACAAATTTGGTAATAGATCAAATTTAGAACAATGTAAACGCTCTAGTTGATGTTGTGACATAAAGGATCGGGTTTATAATGTGATGGCGACAAAGAGCCACGAACAAAAAGTCAATGCAACTTTTGTATTAGTATGTTATCAAAAATGGAAAAAAGCAAGGTCAGGTGAATAGTTAAATCGAGGCGATCAATGTCATGCCCCGATCTCCCGCAGGCTAATCGGCCATCCCCGCTAGACGGGAATCACCCTCGCCAGCGCTCCCGCGGGACGATCGCTTCGACCCATCCGGACGTGATGCCGCACGAGCGTGAACCGCGCCCGTGCAATGCCATGATTCATTGGCTGACGGTAAGAGATCTAAGCCACAGAGTCGCACAGATTGTCCGAGTGCAGCGGAATGTATAACGCATAAGCGAATGGTAACAAGTTCACTGAGTCGACAATAGCGGAAGCAAGATTGAGTACACAAGTATAGAAGTAAGGCAACTATTTTATTCATATTGAAACAAGTGTTACAGGCGGCGTATAGCCGAGATTACAAGTCGCTCGAGCACTCTCTCTCTGAAACATAAAAGCGTGCCAAGTGGCTACATTTGTGGAATGATTGAATAGGCAATGTTCCAACATCATGTCTTGTATATGTGCATCAGTTCTGGACGCAGCGCTCCAAGGCTCCAGAGTCGAACTCCACGCCTTAGCACGCACGAAGGAGGCATCCGCACCGAACGAGGTTCTCCCGCACCCTGCAAGCAACCTGGTGGGTTATCAGTACATGAATGCACTGGTGGGGAGGCTACTCGCCCGCTCGACAAAACCAAACACGTAATATAGGTTCCGTGCACCATCTATTTTGTTGTCTTTCTAGT
This sequence comes from Iris macrosiphon, assembly GCA_036927795.1. Classification (NCBI taxonomy): domain Eukaryota; kingdom Viridiplantae; phylum Streptophyta; class Magnoliopsida; order Asparagales; family Iridaceae; genus Iris; species Iris macrosiphon. Next base: position 274,019,960 of record JAYESA010000005.1, read on the forward strand.
TGAGCCTTAGGATCAGTTTCATGGCAATATTGAAGAGCCTAACTCATGTGGCAGTGCGTCGTGCGATATAGAAGGAACCACGGCGAGACTTACCAACTTACCGTTTGTCCTTCCCTGTCCAAGGCAAACCAAGTTAAATCATGCACCAGGATATATATAAACATTCAAGCATTAGCATATGCAACCGTAAGTGTCTCAAGAGAAATTTCATATCGGGTGCACTAGTTCTTCTATTTAATCCGTGGAACACAAGTATACTCATTTCTCAGATGCAAGGTTGATTCCCAGGTTCATAACTCTTTTATCAGGACACTTGGATTCAGCTTCATAGATGCAATGCAATGACTCGCACACGGATTGCCGCTAAGCGAGTATGATCATAAATGCACAGGAGTCGCTGGCAAAGCCATTGATGGACATAGTCGCAATAAGACGGTGGTCCCGATGCCCCGACGACCCGACCGAACTTATCCGTGCTAGGAACAAACCAGCGCAACTACCGGATCTTCCCCCTAGGCCGGTTCGGTCCCGGTGCCCCGATGCCCCGAACCGAGGAGATCAAACTTGTGCACAAGTGTCCGCGACTGAATGAATGAGTTCTTGTTGATCTTCCATTATTCTGAGTAAACGACAATGGTTGTAGGCGCAGGTCATGATCCTCGCTACAAGCCATCCCAGGTCGTTCCTGACTTAGTGATTCATTTGTTATGCATTTCACGCAAGTTGATATAACAGTCCATGATTCATTTTTCATATGCAACTTGACTTGATGCGCTCCCCAGGTTCGGGGATTGCCTTGGCGACCTAACGGTCCCGGATACTTGCGGCTCATATTGCATAAAAGGAGACTATTTGATAGTCTGCTGGCTAACAAGATGCGTGCACGATATACAACAGTGTTTTACTTGATTTAGGCATTTTTCCATATAACAAGAATTGAATCGAGGCAAGGGTATGAGTTAACATATAGCAGGCAAGCATGCATTCCAATGAAACTTAAAACATAATGAAACTTAAAACATTCACGTTGGCTCGGGCCCGATGGTAAGCCGAGGAGCGAAACCGCAAGGAACTTATCGAATGACATGCTCCAGGGTCGTGCAGTGCAATGGGTAAACATAGTGTACTTGTATCATCCTACTCGAGGCACAGCAGGGTCAAGGCAACATTACCGGTTAACATATCAAGCAGACAAGCATGCAAACTTAAACAATCACGTTAGCTCGGGCCCGAAGGTAGACCGAGAAGTGAAACCGTTAAGGGACTTAACGAGCGACATTATCTAGAGTCGTGCAATATAACCAGGTGAATAGTGCCTAAGAAAGGCAATACACATCGATCTATCGAGGCATAGCAGGGTCCAGTTGCCAAAGGCAACAGTAGCATGCGAGGGTCTGTACATAAGCAATTGTTTCATTTCCATGTTCTATCATAAGCAGTACAAGTTGGGATTATTCCCTTAGCTAGGTGCGTTGGATTCATCTAGCGAGTAGCATGAAACATTCCGTATTTTATGTGTGCTGGCTAAGCAAAGACAAGTTCACCGTAGCCACCCACCTTAGCGATGATTCGCCCCGGTTGAGCGATACTCCGAGCGAGCCTCTGAAAGCCTAAGCCGGTTCTCTTGAAGGGCCAAGTCTGGATATTCCTTTGCCTCAATGAGTCGTCTCACTGAGCAAGGCAGGTCGGAACGTTGCACTTTTGTCGTTTGAATCGGCAGTCCGCTAGAGCGGAACGGAGTGTTACATCATACACCACTCAGAAAAAGTCTCGTCCTCGAGACATCCTGAGGGCAAGTCGTTCTATCGAATTTAGTCCAAGCGTAGTTACCGGTACCCCTAGATCCATTTGAACACCATCACCTACTCGTTCCTTAAGCCGTGTTGCGTGTTTTCTGAGTCGGTCTCACTGCGCCTTAGCGCGGGACATATTGCTTAACGCATGGGTACGTTACAATCCCACGGGAATGATGATCTAAGGCTGAGGCAAACTTATACAAGTCATTATGCTTGTTCGGTAGGATATTCACTTGCACTAGCATTCGAGATCAGCATATCGCGAGTCTGGATCGTGCACATATCCAAAGCGTCCTTCAAACACATGCATGTCAACCAACTTGGCGATAGCGAAGTCTGTGCACTCGAAATTCACATCTCATCGAGTCTTGGATCGTGCACACGTTTAAGGCGTCCCCCAAACATATGCAGTCAACCAAACTTAGAGATATTGAAATCGGACAAGCTACTTGCGAATTCTCAAGGGTTCCCGTTTAGAAATCACAAGGATACTCCCGATATGGTCAATCAAATCCCAAGTACATTCCATTCCACTCAATCAAGTATTTGCACTCCTGTTATGCACGATTCATTCGATTCAACCGACTAGCGTCCATCCGCTCGGATCAAACATATGACGCACTCACGCTCCCAGTCTAACCCTAATTCTTATTGCCCCGGTTCTTTTGCTCGTTCAAGCAACGTTCTAAAGTCGGTTGCACAGGTTCATTCACTCAGTACAAGGTCGTCTGCCTAATTGCTAGGTCTGCTCACAAGGTCGTAAGTACAAGTTCAAGCATACGATACATCGTGCAAATTCGTCGCACGATGCTCGCCCCAATTCCTAGGGTCAAACCATTGTTCATTTGTACGGGGTAATCTACCCAAGCTCGTTTCACTCAAATTTCTAAACATCGAGCACATATTCTTCGTACTCTCAATAACACGTTCGTTTGTACGGGGGATGAGTCCGTTCAGTAAAATCCATAATGTATTCAAGTTGCAGGACCAGCCTAGTAGTTTACGTAGTCTATCTCTCCAACACGTTTTGATAGAATCCATTTCCATTTCAAGTTTAGACCACCAAGCCAAAAATTCAATTCTAACCTTTAGACTATATCCCCAAGTCGTTCAATCTGATGTACGTATCCGTTCACGAAACAATCAAGCATGATTTATCCCAGATTCTATGCAAACTTATCTTCAAACTCCTTTGAATCACTGCATCTCTAGTTCGTCTCATCGTGTCGAACCAAAAGTCAAAACGATCCTTTAGTTGTCACGCTCCGGTCTCCCGCAAGTTCGATCATCCACGTTGGTTGTGAGATCATCACGTCAACGCTCCCGCTGGATGATCGTCCTAATCCGGGCATGACGCATGGGCGGGCATAGAGTTACGCTCGTACAAGACAAGAACGTTTGAATGTTATGGCTATCATCGACACGATCGAGACACCTTATCCTTTAACCTTTAATTCCATCCAACTGTACATCCATCAAGTCAAATCCGTTTATGCAGTGACTATAGTTCGTCTTATAAAATCATCCAACTTTCGATATTATCGTTCGACATTCCAACAGTCTACTTATGACATTCCTTAAGAACGAGTTTCTATATTCGAGCCCAAGTCTTTTACATTTCAAAACGTTCCATTCATCGAGTCCGTTCGGAATAATCACTGAACATGTTCCCTTGAGTCCGATCATCCCCGCCGTACGCGAATCACCACGTCGGCGCTCCCGCAGGATAACCGTTCTCGTTGGGACTGATTTCAAGAGTTATCTTTTCAAACTCGATTTCAAGATCGTTCTTACAAACATCAAGCCAATTCCATTATCGCTTATATCTCTCATCGAACCACAATATTCATTCTCGAACTTATTTTGGCGATATTATACTCAAGTTCAAACCTTTGGTTTCAATCCGAAATCGCTCGCACAATTCTCAAGTTTCAGCAAGTTCATCTTAACTAAGATGTTGGTTTTCCATTTTCGAAATTTCTATTCGATATAAGACTTATCCATTTGTTCAAGACATTCTGCAATCATTCAATCCGACTATCGCACGAGACTTCCGAATCCATTTGAACATTTCTAAATGTTCCATACACCCACTCGGAATCGAGTCATCCCATTAAACCCAAAATTCAATGTTCACATTTATCGTTAGTATATCCACCAAGTCATACCTAAGAATCCTCGCACGATATTTAGGTATCGCCTAGTCAATTCTTAGTCTCGTATCTGTTCCGGATTTAATAGTCATCCAAGCGACTATATTCGATTTGTATTCCTTCAACACATAATACCGTTCGAGCTATTTCTCGAAATCCAAGCCTGATTCTCTATGTTCGCCTAAGCGACAAATCTGGTACAGTTTCTATCAGTTGCAGTTCTAAGTCTGACTCGCCTTATTCCTGAACAATATCCAAATCTCGTTGTAACTCGCTTGCATCAAGGGGTCTTAGCGTACGATACCGAACACAACTTAGCCAAAAGGCTATGTGCATAACAAACCGTTCAGGCGATATTTGATTCCGTACTAACCAGTTGGATATCCAGGTAAGGGCATATGGTTCGCGCATATCATGTAAATCTTAAGCACAAGTCTGTTCCCCAAAGGATCTAGCATAGGTCGGCACAAAGGCCTACTGATCACAATATCGTACAAGCAATCACATCATTTCACATGCAACTTTTGAAAGTATTTAAACTTATTGTTTGGAACATCCCACTGAGGCATTGAGAGAGTGTGTGCACATAAGCCACAAACGAGCTTTCGAAACTGAGACATACGAAATGAAGTCCAAAGGCGTATAAGCCAAGCTCTGATACCACTATGTCACGTCCCGATCTCCCGCAGGCTAATCGGCCGTCCCCGCTAGGCGGGAATCACCCTCGCCAGCGCTCCCGCGGGACGATCGCTTCGACCTATCCGGGCGTGATGCCGCACGAGCGTGAACCGCGTCCGTGCAAGGTCATAGTTCATTGGCTGGCGGTAAGAGATCTAAGCCACAGAGTCGCACAGATTGTCCGAGTGCAGCGAAATGTATAACGCATAAGCGAATGGTAACAAGTTCACTGAGTCGACAATAACGGAAGCAAGATTGAGTACACAAGTATAGAAGTAAGGCAACTCTTTTATTCATATTGAAACAAGTGTTACAGGCGGCGTATAGCCGAGATTACAAGTCGCTCGAGCACTCTCTCTGAAACATAAAAGCGTGCCAAGTGGCTACATTTGTGGAATGATTGAATAGGCGATGTTCCAACATCATGTCTTGTATATGTGCATCAGTTCCGGACGCAGCGCTCCAAGGCTCCAGAGTCGAACTCCACGCCTTAGCACGCACGAAGGAGGCATCTGCACCGAACTAGGTTCTCCCGCACCCTGCAAGCAACCTGGTGGGTTATCAGTACATGAATGCACTGGTGGGGAGGCTACTCGCCCGCTCGACAAAACCAAACACGTAATATAGGTTCCGTGCACAATCTATTTTGTTGTCTTTCTAGTTGAGCTTTAGGATCAGTTTCATGGCAATATTGAATAGCCTAACTCGTGTGGCAGTGCGCCGTGCGATATAGAAGGAACCACGGCGAGACTTACCAACTTACCGTTTGTCCTTCCCTGTCCAAGGCAAACCAAGTTAAATCATGCACCAGGATATATATAAACATTCAAGCATTAGCATATGCAACCGTAAGTGTCTACAGCAAAATTTCATATCGGGTGCACTAGTTCTTCTATTTAATTCGTGGAACACAAGTATTCTCATTTCTCAGATGCAAGGTTGATGATTCCCAGGTTCATAACTCTTTTATCAGGAAACTTGGATTCAGCTTCATAGATGCAATGCAATGACTCGCACACGGATTGCCGATAAGCGAGTATGATCATGAATGCACAGGAGTCGCTGGCGTAGCCATTGATGGACATAGTCGCAATAAGATGGTGGTCCCGATGCCCCGGCGACCCGACCGAACTTATCCCTGCTAGGAACAAACTAGCGCAACTACCGGATCTTCCCCCTAGGCCGGTTCGGTCCCGGTGCCCCGATGCCCCGAACCGAGGAGATCAAACTTGTGCACAAGCGTCCGCAACTGAATGAATGAGTTCTTATTGTTCTTCCATTATTCTGAGTAAACGACAATGGTTGTAGGCGCAGGTCATGATCCTCGCTACAAGCCATCCCAGGTCGTTCCTGACTTAGTGATTCATTTGTTATGCATTTCACGCAAGTTGATATAACAGTCCATGATTCATTATTCAGATGCAACTTGACTTGATGCGCTCTCCAGGTTCGGGGATTGCCTTGGCAACCTAACGGTCCCGGATACTTGCGGCTCATATTGCATAAAAGGAGACTATTTGATAGTCTGTTGGCTAACAAGATGCGTGCACGATATACAACAGTGTTTTACTTGATTTAGGCATGTTTCCATATAACAAGCATTGAATCGAGGCAAGGGTATGAGTTAACATATAGCAGGCAAGCATGCATTCCAATGAAACTTAAAACATTCACGTTGGCTCGGGCCCGAAGGTAAGCCGAGGAGTGAAACCGCAAGGAACTTATCGAATGACATGCTCCAGGGTCGTGCAGTGCAATGAGTAAACATAGTGTACTTGTATCATCCTACTCGAGGCACAGCAGGGTCAAGGCAACATTACCAGTTAACATATCAAGCAGACAAGCATGCAAACTTAAACAATCACGTTAGCTCGGACCCGAAGGTAGACCGAGAAGTAAAACCGTTAAGGGACTTAACGAGCGACATTATCTAGAGTCGTGCAATATAAGCAGCTGAATAGTGCACTAAGAAAGGCAATACACATATCGATCTATCGAGGCATAGCAGGGTCCAGTTGCCCAAGGCAACGGTAGCATGCGAGGGTCTGTACATAAGCAATTGTTTCATTTTCATGTTCTATCATAAGCAGTACAAGTTGGGATTATTCCCTTAGCTAGGTACGTTGGATTCATCTAGCGACTAGCATGAAACATTCCGTATTTTATGTGTGCTGGCTAAGCAAAGACAAGTTCACCGTAGCCACCCACCTTAGCGATGATTCGCCCCGGTTGAGCGATACTCCGAGCGAGCCTCTGAAAGCCTAAGCCGGTTTTCTTGAAGGGCCAAGTCTGGATAATCCTTTGTCTCAATGAGTCGTCCCACTGAGCAAGGCAGGTCGGGACGTTGCACTGTTGCCGTTTGAATCGGCAGTCCGCTAGAGCGGAACGGGGTGTTAAATCATACACCACTCAGAAAAAGTCTCTTCCTCGAGACTTCCTGAGGGCAAGCCGTTCTATTTAATTTAGTCCAAGCGTAGTTACCGGTACCCCTAGATCCATTTGAACACCATCACCTACTCGTTCCTTAAGCCGTGTTACTTATGTTCTGAGTCGGTCTCACTGCGCCTTAGCGCGGGACATATTGCTTAACGCATGGGTACGTTACAATCCCACGGGAATGATGATCTAAGGCTGAGGCAAACTTATACAAGTCATTATGCTTGTTCGGTAGGATATTCACTTGCACTGTGCACTTGAAATTCACATCTCATCGAGTCTTGGATCGTGCACACGTTTAAGGCATCCCCCAAACATATGCAGTCAACCAATCTTAGAGATAGTGAAATCGGACAAGCTACTTGCGAATTCTCAAGGGTTCCCGTTTAGAAATCACAAGGATACTCCCGATATGGTCAATCAAATCCCAAGTACATTCCATTCCACTCAATCAAGTATTTGCACTCCCGTTATGCACGATTCATTCGATTCAACCGACTAGCGTCCATCCGCTCGGATCAAACATAGGACGCACTCACCGCTCCCAGTCTAACCCTAATTCTTATTGCCCCAGTTCTTTTGCTCGTTCAAGCAACGTTCTAAAGTCGGTTGCACAGGTTCATTCACTCAGTACAAGGTCGTCTGCCTAATTGCTAGGTCAGCTCACAAGGTCGTAAGTACAAGTTCAAGCATACGATACATCGTGCAAATTCGTCGCACGATGCTCGCCCCAATTCCTAGGGTCAAACCATTGTTCATTTGTACGGGATAATCTACCCAAGCTCGTTTCACTCAAATTTCTAAACATCGAGCACAGATTCTTCCTACTCTCAATAACACATTCGTTTGTACGGGGGACGAGTCCGTTCAGTAAAATCCATAATGTATTCAAGTTGCAGGACCAGCCTAGTGGTTTACGTAGTCTATCTCTCCAACACGTTTTGATAGAATCCATTTCCATTTCAAGTTTAGACCACCAAGCCAAAAATTCAATTCTAACCTTTAGACTATATCCCCAAGTCGTTCAATCTGATGCACGTATCCGTTCACGAAACAATCAAGCATGATTTATCCCAGGTTCTATGCGAACTTATCTTCAAACTCCTTTGATTCACTGCATCTCTAGTTCGTCTCATCGTGTCGAACCAAAAGTCAAAACGATCCTTTAGTTGTCACGCTCCGGTCTCCCGTAAGTTCGATCATCCACGTTGGTCGTGAGATCATCACGTCAACGCTCCCGCTGGATAATCGTCCTAATCCGAGCGTGACGCATGTGCGGGCATAGAGTTACGCTCGTACAAGACAAGAACGTTTGAATGTTATGGCTATCATCGACACGATCGAGACACCTTATCCTTTAACCTTTAATTCCATCCAACTGTACATCCATCAAGTCAAATCCGTTTATGCAGTGACTATAGTTCGTCTTGTAAAATCATCCAACTTCGATATTATCGTTCGACATTTCCAGTCTACTTATGACATTCCTTAAGAACGAGTTTCTACATTCGAGCCCGTCTTTTCCATTTCAATACGTTCCATTCATCGAGTCCGTTCGGAATAATCACTGAACATGTTCCCTTGAGTCCGATCATCCCCGCCGTACGCGAATCACCACGCCGGCGCTCCAAAGGATAACCGTTCTCGGTGGGACTGATTTCAAGAGTTATCTTTTCAAACTCGATTTCAAGATCGTTCTTACAAACATCAAGCCAATTCCATTATCGCTTATATCTCTCATCGAACCACAATATTCATTCTCGGGCTAACTTATTTGGGCGATATTGTACTCAAGTTCAAACCTTTGGTTTCAATCCGAAATCGCTCGCACAATTCTCAAGTTTCAGCAAGTTCATCTTAACTAAGATGTTGGTTTTCCATTTTCGAAATTTTTATTCGATATAAGACTTATCCATTTGTTCAAGACATTCTGCAATCATTCAATCCGACTATCGCACGAGACTTCCGAATCCGTTTGAACATTTCTAAATGTTCCATACACCCACTCGGAATCGAGTCATCCCATTAAACCCAAAATTCAATGTTCACATTTATCGTTAGTATATCCACCAAGTCATACCTAAGAATCCTCGCACGATATTTAGGTATCGCCTAGTCAATTCTTAGTCTCGTATCTGTTCCGGATTTAGTAGTCATCCAAGCGACTATATTCGATTTGTATTCCTTCAACACATAATACCGTTCGAGCTATTTCTCGAAATCCAAGCCTGATTCTCTATGTTCGCCTAAGCGACAAATCTGGTACAGTTTCTATCAGTTGCAGTTCTAAGTCTGACTCGCCTTATTCCTGAACGATATCCAAATCTCGTTGTAACTCGCTTGCATCAAGGGGTCTTAGCGCACGATACCGAACACAACTTAGCTAAAAGGCTATGTGCATAACAAACCGTTCAGGCGATATTTGATTCCGTACTAACCAGTTGGATATCCAGGTAAGGGCATATGGTTCGCACATATCATGTAAATCTTAGCATAAGTCTGTTCCCCAAAGGATCTAGCATAGGTCGGCAAAAAGGCCTACTGATCACAATATCGTACAAGCAATCACATCATTTCACATGCAACTTATGAAAGTATTCAGACTTATTGTTTGGAACATCCCACTGAGGCATTGAGAGAGTGTGTGCACATAACCAACAAACGAGCTTTCGAAACTGAGACATACGAAATGAAGTCCAAAGGCGTATAAGCCAAGCTCTGATACCACTATGTCACGCCCCGATCTCCCGCAGGCTAATCGGCCGTCCCCGCTAGGCGGGAATCACCCTCGCCAGCGCTCCCGCGGGACGATCGCTTCGACCCATCCGGGCGTGATGTTGCACGAGCGTGAACCGCGTCCGTGCAAGGTCATGGTTCATTGGCTTGCGGTAAGAGATCTAAGTAACAGAGTCGCACAGATTGTCCGAGTGCAGCGGAATGTATAACGCATAAGCGAATGGTAACAAGTTCATTGAGTCGACAATAGCGAAAGCAAGATTGAGTACACAAGTATAGAAGTAAGGCAACTCTTTTATTCATATTGAAACAAGTGTTACAGGCGGCATATAGCCGAGATTACAAGTCGCTCGAGCACTCTCTCTGAAACATAAAAGCGTGCCAAGTGGCTACATTTGTGGAATGATTGAATAGGCGATGTTCCAACATCATGTCTTGTATATGTGCATCAGTTCCGGACGCAGCGCTCCAAGGCTCCAGAGTCGAACTCCACGCCTTAGCACGCACGAAGGAGGCATCTGCACCGAACTAGGTTCTCCCGCACCCTGCAAGCAACCTGGTGGGTTATCAGTACATGAATGCACTGGTGGGGAGGCTACTCGCCGCTCGACAAAACCAAACACGTAATATAGGTTCCGTGCACAATCTATTTTGTTGTCTTTCTAGTTGAGCTTTAGGATCAGTTTCATGGCAATATTGAATAGCCTAACTCGTGTGGCATTGCGCCGTGCGATATAGAAGGAACCACGGCGAGACTTACCAACTTACCGTTTGTCCTTCCCTGTCCAAGGCAAACCAAGTTAAATCATGCACCAGGATATATATAAACATTCAAGCATTAGCATATGCAACCGTAAGTGTCTACAGCAAAATTTCATATCGAGTGCACTAGTTCTTCTATTTAATTCGTGGAACACAAGTATTCTCATTTCTCAGATGCAAGGTTGATGATTCCCAGGTTCATAACTCTTTTATCAGGAAACTTGGATTCAGCTTCATAGATGCAATGCAATGACTCGCACACGGAATGCCGATAAGCGAGTATGATCATGAATGCACAGGAGTCGCTGGCGTAGCCATTGATGGACATAGTCGCAATAAGACAGTGGTTCCGATGCCCCGGCGACCCGACCGAACTTATCCCTGCTAGGAACAAACTAGCGCAACTACCGGATCTTCCCCCTAGGCCGGTTCGGTCCCGGTGCCCCGATGCCCCGAACCGAGGAGATCAAACTTGTGCACAAGCGTCCGCAACTGAATGAATGAGTTCTTATTGTTCTTCCATTATTCTGAGTAAACGACAATGGTTGTAGGCGCAGGTCATGATCCTCGCTACAAGCCATCCCAGGTCGTTCCTGACTTAGTGATTCATTTGTTATGCATTTCACGCAAGTTGATATAACAGTCCATGATTCATTATTCAGATGCAACTTGACTTGATGCGCTCTCCAGGTTCGGGGATTGCCTTGGCGACCTAACGGTCCCGGATACTTGCGGCTCATATTGCATAAAAGGAGACTATTTGATAGTCTGCTGGCTAACAAGATGCGTGCACGATATACAACAGTGTTTTACTTGATTTAGGCATGTTTCCATATAACAAGCATTGAATCGAGGCAAGGGTATGAGTTAACATATAGCAGGCAAGCATGCATTCCAATGAAACTTAAAACATTCACGTTGGCTCGGGCCCGAAGGTAAGCCGAGAAGCGAAACCGCAAGGAACTTATCGAATGACATGCTCCAAGGTCATGCAGTGCAATGAGTAAACATAGTATACTTGTATCATCCTACTCGAGGCACAGCAGGGTCAAGGCAACATTACCAGTTAACATATCAAGCAGACAAGCATGCAAACTTAAACAATCACGTTAGCTCGGGCCCGAAGGTAGACCGAGAAGTGAAACCGTTAAGGGACTTAACGAGCGACATTATCTAGAGTCGTGCAATATAAGCAGCTGAATAGTGCACTAAGAAAGGCAATACACATCGATCTATCGAGGCATAGCAGGGTCCAGTTGCCCAAGGCAACGGTAGCATGCGAGGGTCTGTACATAAGCAATTGTTTCATTTTCATGTTCTATCATAAGCAGTACAAGTTGGGATTATTCGCTTAGCTAGGTACGTTGGATTCATCTAGCGACTAGCATGAAACATTCCGTATTTTATGTGTGCTGGCTAAGCAAAGACAAGTTCACCGTAGCCACCCACCTTAGCGATGATTCGCCCCGGTTGAGCGATACTCCGAGCTAGCCTCTGAAAGCCTAAGCCGGTTTTCTTGAAGGGCCAAGTCTGGATAATCCTTTGCCTCAATGAGTCGTCTCACTGAGCAAGGCAGGTCGGGACGTTGCACTGTTGCCGTTTGAATCGGCAGTCCGCTAGAGCGGAACGGGGTGTTAAATCATACACCACTCAGAAAAAGTCTCTTCCTCGAGACTTCCTGAGGGCAAGCCGTTCTATCGAATTTAGTCCAAGCGTAGTTACCGGTACCCCTAGATCCATTTGAACACCATCACCTACTCGTTCCTTAAGCCGTGTTACGTATGTTCTGAGTCGGTCTCACTGCGCCTTAGCGCGGGACATATTGCTTAACGCATGGGTACGTTACAATCCCACGGGAATGATGATCTACGGCTGAGGCAAACTTATACAAGTCATTATGCTTGTTCGGTAGGATATTCACTTGCACTGTGCACTCGAAATTCACATCTCATCGAGTCTTGGATTGTGCACACGTTTAAGGCGTCCCCCAAACATATGCAGTCAACCAATCTTAGAGATAGTGAAATCGGACAAGCTACTTGCGAATTCTCAAGGGTTCCCGTTTAGAAATCACAAGGATACTCCCGATATGGTCAATCAAATCCCAAGTACATTCCATTCCACTCAATCAAGTATTTGCACTCCCGTTATGCACGATTCATTCGATTCAACCGACTAGCGTCCATCCGCTCGGATCAAACATAGGACGCACTCACCGCTCCCAGTCTAACCCTAATTCTTATTGCCCCAGTTCTTTTGCTCGTTCAAGCAACGTTCTAAAGTCTGTTGCACAGGTTCATTCACTCAGTACAAGGTCGTCTGCCTAATTGCTAGGTCAGCTCACAAGGTCGTAAGTACAAGTTCAAGCATACGATACATCGTGCAAATTCGTCGCACGATGCTCGCCCCAATTCCTAGGGTCAAACCATTGTTCATTTGTACGGGATAATCTACCCAAGCTCGTTTCACTCAAATTTCTAAACATCGAGCACAGATTCTTCCTACTCTCAATAACACGTTCGTTTGTACGGGGGACGAGTCCGTTCAGTAAAATCCATAATGTATTCAAGTTGCAGGACCAGCCTAGTGGTTTACGTAGTCTATCTCTCCAACACGTTTTGATAGAATCCATTTCAAGTTTAGACCACCAAGCCAAAAATTCAATTCTAACCTTTAGACTATATTCCCAAGTCGTTCAATCTGATGCACGTATCCGTTCACGAAACAATCAAGCATGATTTATCCCAGGTTCTATACGAACTTATCTTCAAACTCCTTTGATTCACTGCATCTCTAGTTCGTCTCATCGTGTCGAACCAAAAGTCAAAACGATCCTTTAGTTGTCACTCTCCGGTCTCCCTCAAGTTCGATCATCCACGTTGGTCGTGAGATCATCACGTCAACGCTCCCGCTGGATAATCGTCATAATCCGAGCGTGACGCATGTGCGGGCATAGAGTTACGCTCGTACAAGACAAGAACGTTTGAATGTTATGGCTATCATCGACACGATCGAGACACCTTATCCTTTAACCTTTAATTCCATCCAACTGTACATCCATCAAGTCAAATCCGTTTATGCAGTGACTATAGTTCGTCTTGTAAAATCATCCAACTTCGATATTATCGTTCGACATTTCCACAGTCTACTTATGACATTCCTTAAGAACGAGTTTCTACATTCGAGCCCGTCTTTTCCATTTCAATACGTTCCATTCATCGAGTCCGTTCGGAATAATCACTGAACATGTTCCCTTGAGTCCGATCATCCCCGCCGTACGCGAATCACCACGCCGGCGCTCCCGCGGGATAACCGTTCTCGTTGGGACTGATTTCAAGAGTTATCTTTTCAAACTCGATTTCAAGATCGTTCTTACAAAAATCAAGCCAATTCCATTATCGCTTATATCTCTCATTGAACCACAATATTCAATCTCGGGCTAACTTATTTGGGCGATATTGTACTCAAGTTCAAACCTTTGGTTTCAATCCGAAATCGCTCGCACAATTCTCAAGTTTCAGCAAGTTCATCTTAACTAAGATGTTGGTTTTCCATTTTCGAAATTTTTATTCGATATAAGACTTATCCATTTGTTCAAGAAATTATGCAATCATTCAATCCGACTATCGCACGAGACTTCCGAATCCGTTTGAACATTTCTAAATGTTCCATACACCCACTCGGAATCGAGTCATCCCATTAAACCCAAAATTCAACGTTCACATTTATCGTTAGTATATCCACCAAGTCATACCTAAGAATCCTCGCACGATATTTAGGTATCGCCTAGTCAATTCTTAGTCTCGTATCTGTTCCGGATTTAATAGTCATCCAAGCGACTATATTCGATTTGTATTCCTTCAACACATAATACCGTTCGAGCTATTTCTCGAAATCCAAGCCTGATTCTCTATGTTCGCCTAAGCGACAAATCTGGTACAGTTTCTATCAGTTGCAGTTCTAAGTCTGACTCGCCTTATTCCTGAACGATATCCAAATCTCGTTGTAACTCGCTTGCATCAAGGGGTCTTAGCGTACGATACCGAACACAACTTAGCCAAAAGGCTATGTGCATAACAAACCGTTCAGGCGATATTTGATTCCGTACTAACCAGTTGGATATCCAGGTAAGGGCATATGGTTCGCACATATCATGTAAATCTTAGCATAAGTCTGTTCCCCAAAGGATCTAGCATAGGTCGGCACAAAGGCCTACTGATCACAATATCGTACAAGCAATCACATCATTTCACATGCAACTTTTGAAAGTATTCAGACTTATTGTTTGGAACATCCCACTGAGGCATTGAGAGAGTGTGTGCACATAACCCACAAACGAGCTTTCGAAACTGAGACATACGAAATGAAGTCCAAAGGCGTATAAGCCAAGCTCTGATACCACTATGTCACGCTCCGATCTCCCGCAGGCTAATCGGCCGTCCCCGCAAGGCGGGAATCACCCTCGCCAGCGCTCCCGCGGGACGATCGCTTCGACCCATCCGGGCGTGATGTTGCACGAGCGTGAACCGCGCCCGTGCAAGGTCATGGTTCATTGGCTTGCGGTAAGAGATCTAAGCAACAGTCGCACAGATTGTCCGAGTGCAGCGGAATGTATAACGCATAAGCGAATGGTAACAAGTTCATTGAGTCGACAATAGCGGAAGCAAGATTGAGTACACAAGTATAGAAGTAAGGCAACTCTTTTATTCATATTGAAACAAGTGTTACAGGCGGTGTATAGCCGAGATTACAAGTCGCTCGAGCACTCTCTCTGAAACATAAAAGCGTGCCAAGTGGCTACATTTGTGGAATGATTGAATAGGCGATGTTCCAACATCATGTCTTGTATATGTGCATCAGTTCCGGACGCAGCGCTCCAAGGCTCCAGAGTCGAACTCCACGCCTTAGCACGCACGAAGGAGGCATCCGCACCGAACGAGGTTCTCCCGCACCCTGCAAGCAACCTGGTGGGTTATCAGTACATGAATGCACTAGTGGGGAAGCTACTCGCCCGCTCGACAAAACCAAACGCGTAATATAGGTTCCGTGCACCATCTATTTTGTTGTCTTTCTAGTTGAGCCTTAGGATCAGTTTCATGGCAATATTGAATAGCCTAACTCGTGTGGCAGTGCGCCGTGCGATATAGAAGGAACCACGGCGAGACTTACCAACTTACCGTTTGTCCTTCCCTGTCCAAGGCAAACCAAGTTAAATCATGCACCAGGATATATATAAACATTCAAGCATTAGCATATGCAACCGTAAGTGTATCAAGCGAAATTTCATATCGGGTGCACTAGTTCTATTTAATTCGTGGAACACAAGTATTCTCATTTCTCAGATGAAGGTTGATAATTCCCAGGTTCATAACTCTTTTATCAGGACATTTGGATTCAGCTTCATAGATGCAATGCAATGACTCGCACACGGATTGACGCTAAGCGAGTATGATCATGAATGCACAGGAGTCGCTGGCGTAGCCATTGATGGACATAGTCGCAATAAGACAGTGGTCCCGATGCCCCGGCGACCCGACCGAACTTATCCCTGCTAGGAACAAACTAGCGCAACTACCGGATCTTTCCCCTAGGCCGGTTCGGTCCCGGTGCCCCGATGCCCCGAACCGAGGAGATCAAACTTGTGCACAAGCGTCGACTGAATGAATGAGTTCTTGTTGTTCTTCTATTATTCTGAGTAAACGACAATGGTTGTAGGCGCAGGTCATGATCCTCGCTACAAGCCATCCCAGGTCGTTCCTGACTTAGTGATTCATTTGTTATGCATTTCACGCAAGTTGATATAACAGTCCATGATTCATTATTCAGATGCAACTTGACTTGATGCGCTCCCCAGATTCGGGGATTGCCTTGACGACCTAACGGTCCCGGATACTTGCGGCTCATATTGCATAAAAGGAGACTATTTGATAGTCTGCTGGCTAACAAGATGTGTGCACGATATACAACAGTGTTTTACTTGATTTAGGCATGTTTCCATATAACAAGCATTGAATCGAGGCAAGGGTATGAGTTAACATATAGCAGGCAAGCATGCATTCCAATGAAACTTAAAACATTCACGTTGGCTCGGGCCCGAAGGTAAGCCGAGGAGTGAAACCGCAAGAAACTTATCGAATGACATGCTCCAGGGTCGTGCAGTGCAATGAGTAAACATAGTGTACTTGTATCATCCTACTCGAGGCACAGCAGGGTCAAGGCAACATTACCAGTTAACATATCAAGCAGACAAGTATGCAAACTTAAACAATCACATTAGCTCGGGCCCGAAGGTAGACCGAGAAGTGAAACCGTTAAGGGACTTAACGAGCGACATTATCTAGAGTCATGCAATATAACCAGCTGAATAGTGCACTAAGAAAGGCAATACACATATCGATCTATCAAGGCATAGCAGGGTCCAGTTGCCCAAGGCAACGGTAGCATGCGAGGGTCTGTACATAAGCAATTGTTTTATTTCCATGTTCTATCATAAGCAGTACAAGTTGGGATTATTCCCTTAGCTAGGTGTGTTGGATTCATCTAGCGACTAGCATGAAACATTCCGTATTTTATGTGTGCTGGCTAAGCAAAGACAAGTTCACCGTAGCCACCAACCTTAGCGATGATTCGCCCCGGTTGAGCGATACTTCGAGCGAGCCTCTGAAAGCCTAAGCCGGTTCTCTTGAAGGGCCAAGTCTGGATAATCCTTTGCCTCAATGAGTCGTCTCACTGAGCAAGGCAAGTCGGGACGTTGCACTTTTATCGTTTGAATCGGCAGTCCGCTAGAGCGGAACGGGGTGTTACAATCAAGGGGAGTTGTGATGTTAGTTAGTAGGGACTAATCAAATGGCGAAGAGAGGCAGCCCATTTGGGAAGGAATAGTCAATCGTCAACTCAAGGATCTTTGTTGGTGAAAGCCGCTTATGACTCAGTATGAACTATAATTGGTGTTATGATATAATGGATGAACTTAAATTACGATCATGACAAAGAAACATGTAGTTTTAGGACATAAAAATGGAATTTGAAAATAAAGTTTTCAGTCAATAGTATAAAATATGAAAAAAATCTTAAAGTCATTAGTATAGTGGAAAAATTCGAAATCGACAAATTTAGGAATATGTCAAATTTAGAACAAGATAAAAATTGTAGTTGACGTTGCGATAGAAATAATCGACTTCAGATTGTGATGGCAACAAAGAGCCACAAGTTAAAAGTCCATGAAGCCATTGTATGAGTAAGAATGTCATAAAAATGGAAGGCATGCGGCATGATCTGAATAATCCAATTAAGGCGACCAAAGTAGTAAGGATAGGGGAGTATGGAGCAATAGAATGTCGAAGAGAGGCATCTTGGTAGGAAAGGAATTGTCAAACGCCAACTCATGGATGACTTCTTTGTTGGCAAAAGACGCCTAAGACTAACGTATATTATGTAACTGGTGTTTTGGCATAAATAATAAATTTAATATTGCGATGGTTGCAAAGAGCGGAAAACTAAAAGTTTATAATTTTTGGATAGAAGAAAAAAATTTGATTTCTTCGAAAGTTCTAGACATTGGTATAATGAAAAAAATTCTATAAATCAATAAATTTGTAAATAGGCCAAAATTGGAACAAGGTAAAAACACTAGTTGATATTATGAGAAAGGATCGACTTTATATTGTGATGGCGATAGAGCTCCCACGTAAAAGTCCATGTAGCTTTTATATGAATAAAGTATGTTATAAAAAAACAGCGGAGTGAGCTTAATAATCAAATCGAGGGAGAAGTTAGGATAGGGAGTAGAGAATAATCGAATGACGAATAGAGGCAACTCGATAGGGAAGGAATGGTCGATCATCAATCCAAGGATAACTTCTTTGTTGGCGAAAGTCGCATAAGACTCAGGTATAAATTGTAACAAGTGTTGTAACATAATGGATGAGCTTAAGATTATGATCGTGGCAAATAACCAAGAACAAAAAGTCGATGTATCTAGAGAAATGGAATGAAAATAAGGTTTTTAGTCCATAATATAAAATGTGAAATATAGGTAGTAGTGAGGATAGGGTGTAAGGAGTAAACGAAAGATGAAGAGAAACAACTTGGTTAGGAAGGAATGGTCAATCGTCAACTCAAAGATGACTTCTTTGTTGGCAAAAGCCGCCAAGAATATTCACTCATAAATTGTAATTAATATTGTAACATAAATGATGAATTTAATATTGCAATTGTGGAAAAGAGTCCAGAACTAAAAGTCCATGTAATTTTGTTATAGAAAAATGGAATTCGAATATAAGATTGTTAGTCAATAGTATAAAAAATGAAAGAAGAATATTCAAATAACATGGCTTTCTTCGAAAGTTCTAGTCATTGGTGTAATGGATAGGTCAAATTTGGAAAGATTAAAAATTGCAGTTGATATTATGACAATAAATGATCGAATTCATATTTTGATGGCGACAAAGAGCCACGAGCTAAAAGCCCTTGAAGTTTTTGTATGAGTAAAATATGTTATCAAAAAAAGAACGCGAGCGGAGTTAGCTGAATAATCAAATTGAAATGACCAAAGGGAGCAGTGAGGATAGGGAGTAATCGATGACGAAGATTGATGGCTCGGTAGGAAAGGGTCAATCGTAAACTCAAGGATAACTTCTTTGTTGGCGACAGCCTCTGAAGAGTCATGTGTAAACTGTAATTTGTGTTGTGACAAAAATAATGAACTAAGATTGTGATGGCGGCATAGAGTCAGGCTCTAAAAAGTCCATGCAATTTTTGGATAGAAAAATAAATTTAAAAATAAGATTTCAGTCAATAGTATTGACCTATTAAACGTGAAAGAAGAATATTTAAAATATAAGGTTATCTTCGAAAAGTTCTACTCGATAGTATAGTGGAATTTTTTTTGGAAATCGACAAATTTGAGAAAATGTCAAAGTTAGAACAAGTTAAAAACTATAGTTGATATTTTCACATAAAGAGTCGGCTTCAGATTTTGATATCGACAAAGTGCCACGAGATAAAAGTTCATAATTTTTTGTACAAGTACGTTATCAAAACTGGAAGGCGAGCGAAGTGAGCTGAATAATCGAATCGAGACGACCAAAGGGAGCAGTTAGGATAATTTATGATAGGGAGTAGGGAGTAATCAAATAACGAAGAAAGACGGGTCGGAAGGGAAGGAATGGTCAATCGTCAACTTAAGTATGTCTTCTTTGTAGGCAAAGGCGCCTAAAACTCACGTATAAAGAGTAATTGGAGTTGTGAC
Organism: Iris macrosiphon; assembly: GCA_036927795.1. Taxonomy (NCBI): domain Eukaryota; kingdom Viridiplantae; phylum Streptophyta; class Magnoliopsida; order Asparagales; family Iridaceae; genus Iris; species Iris macrosiphon. Next base: position 274,039,771 of record JAYESA010000005.1, read on the forward strand.
ATAAAAGATGAACTTAAGATTGCGATGGTGGAAAAGAGTCGGGAGCTAAAAGACAATGTAATTTTTGGGTAGAAAAATGGAATTTGGCAATAAGGTATTAAGTCAATAGTATAAAACATGAAAGTAGAATCTTTAAAAAAAATTGGATCGCCTTCAGATTGTGAAAGCGACAAAGATTCACAAGCTAAAAGTCCATTATGTAAAATTTGGAACAAGCTAAATTGTAGTTAATATTGTTACATAAAGGATCCACTTTTGATTGTCATAGCGACAAAAGATCAACGAGCTAAAAGTCCATGTAGCTTTTGTATGAGTGAACTATGTTAGCAAAAAAAAAAGCGAGCGGAGTGAGCTGAATAATCGAATCGAGACGACCAAAGGGAGAAGTGATGATATGATGATAGGGAGTAGAGAGTAATCAAATGACGAAGATAGGCGAATCGGGAGGTAAGGAATGGTCAACCATCAACTCAACAATGACTTTCTTTGTTGGCGAAAGCCGTCTAAGACTCACGTATAAACTGTAGTTAGTGTTGTGGCATAAAGGAAGAACTTAAGATTGCGATGGTGGAAAAGAGTCATGAACTGAAAGTACATTTAAAATTTGGATAAAAAATGAAATTTGAAATTAAGGTTGTCAGTATATAGTATAAAACGTGAAAGAAGAAACTTCAAAGAACAAGTTTTTCTTCGAAAGTTTAAGTCAATAGTATAGAGGAAAATCTTTGAAAATAGACAAATTTGGAAATAAGTCAAGTTAGGAACAAGATAAAAATTCTAGTTGATGTTGTAACATAAAGAATCGACTTCAGATTGTAATGGCGACAAAGAGGCACAAGCAAAAAGTTCATGAAGCTTTTATATTGAGAAAAGTATGTTATAAAAAAAAGAAGAACGAAGTGAGCTGAATAATCAAAGTCGAGGCAGCCAAAGGGAGCAGTGAGGATAGGGAGTAGGGAGTAAGAAGTAATCAAAAAACGAAGAGAGGCAGCTCGGTAGCGAATGAATGGTCAATTGTCAACTTAATAATAACTTATTTGTTGGCGAAAGTCACCTAAGATACGCATATAAATTATAATTGGTTTTTGGGACATAAAGGATGAACTTAAGATTGTGAATGTGGCAAAAAAATAGTAACTAAAAGTACATCTAAGTTTTTGATAGAAAAATAGAATTCGAAAATAAAATTCTCAACAAAAATTATTAAACCTGAAAGAATAATCTTTAATGAACAAGACTTGTCTTCGAAAGTTTGTCATTAGTATTAATATGATGGAAAATAATTTGAAAATCGACAAATTTGGGAATATATCAAATTTGGAACAAGGTAAAAACCCTAGTTGAAGTTGTGACGTAAAAGATCGACTTCAGATTGTGATGGTGACAAAAGGCCGCAAGATAAAAATTCATGAAGCTTTTGCATGAGTAAAGTATGTTATCAAAATTGAAAAACGAGCGGAGTGAGCTGAATAATCGAATCGAATCGATGCGACCAAAGGGAGCAGTGAGGAAAGGGAGTAATCGAATGACGAAGAGAGGCGGCTAATGTAGGGAAGGAATGGTTAATCGTCAACTTAAGGATGACTTCTTGGTTAGCGAAAACCGCCTAAGACTCACATATAAACTGTAATTATTGTTGCGACATAAAGGATGGACTTAAGATTGTGATGGTGGAAAATAGTCGAGAACTAAATATCCGTGTAATTATTTGATAGAAAAATGTAATTTGAAAATAAGGTTTCTAGTGAAAGAAGAATCTTTAAAGAACAAGACTTTTTTCGAAAGTTCTAGTCATTAGTACAATGAAAAAATGTTGAAAATCGACAAATTTGTGCATATCCCAAATTTTAAACAAGACAAAAAGTGTAGTTGATATTGTGATATAAATAATCGACTTCGGATTGTGATGGTGACAAAGAGCCATGAGCTAAAAGTCCATGAGAATTTTCTACGAGTAATGTTATAAAAAAAAGGCGAGCGGAATGAGTTGAATAATCGAATCGAGAAAACCAAAGTGAGCAGTGAGAATAGGGACTAGGAAGTAATCAAATGACAAAGAGAGGCAGCTCATTAGGGAAGGAAGGACCAATCGTCAACTCGAGGATGGCTTCTTTGGTAGCGAAAGTCGTCTAAGACTCACGTATAACAGTAATTGGTATTATGACATAAAGAATGAACATAAGATTGCAATAGTGGCCAGGAACAATTTTTTGATAGATAAAACGTGGAAGAAGAATATTTAAAGAACAAAGCATTCTTCGAAAGTTAGTCTTTAGTATAATGGAAAAAATTTGAAAATCGAGAAATTTGGAAATATGCCAAATTTGGAACAAGGTAAAAATTGTAGTTGATGTTTTGACATAAAGGATCACTTCATATTGTGATGGTGACAAAAAGCCACGAGATAAAAGTTCATGACACATTTATATGAGTAAAGTATCTTATAAAAAAAAGAATGTGAGCAGAGTTAGATGAATAATTAAATCTAGGTGACTAAGGGAAAAGTGAGGATTGAGTGTAGGGACTATTCAAATGACGAAGAGAGACGGCTCGGTAGGGAAGGAATGGTCAATTGTCAACTCAATGATGACTTCTTTATTGACGAACGCCACCTATGATCACATATAAACTGTAATTAGTGTTGTGACATAAAAGATGAACTTAAGATTGCAATGATAAAAAAAGCTAGGAACTTTTATTTTTGGATAGAAAAATGGAATTTGAAAATAATGTTGTCTGTTAATAGTGAAAAAAAATTTAAAGAACAAGGTTTTCTTCAAAATTTCTAGCCATTAGTATGGTGGAAAAAAATTGGAAATCGCCAAATTTTAGAAAACGTCAAATTTGGAACAAGGTAAAAACTCTAGTTAATGTTGTGACATAAATAATCAAATTCAAATTAGAATGGCGACAAAAGAGCCACGAGCTAAAAGTACATGCAGCTTTTGTGAGTAAAGTATGTTATCAAAAAAAAAGCGAAGTGAGCTAAATAACCAAATTGAGGCAACCAAAGGGAGTAATGAGGATAGGGAGTAGGAGTAATCGAATGACGAAGTGAGACAAGTCAGTAGAAAAGGAATGGTTAATCGTCAACTCATGGATTACTTCTTTGTTGGCAAAAGCCATGTAAGACACTCACGTATAAACCAGAATTGGTGTTTTGGATGAACTTAATATTGCGATTGTGGCAAAAGATCCGGAAACCAAAAGTCCATGTATTTTTTTAATAGAAAAATAGAATTTGAAAATAAGGTTTTCAATCAATAGTATAAAACGTGAAAGAAAAATCTTTAAACGACAATGAATTCTTCAAAAGTTTTAGTCATTACTAAAATGGAAAATTTTCGAAAATCAACAAATTTGGTAATAGTGCATGTTATCAAAAATGAAAGTCGAGTGGAGTTAGCTGAATTCTCGAATCGAGACGACCAAAGGGAGCAGTCAGGATAGGAGTAATCGAATGACGAAGTAAGGCAACTCGGTAAGGAAGTTATGGTCAATCATCAACTCAAGGATGACTACTTTATTGGCAAAAGCCGCCTAAGACTCGAGAATAAACTGTAATTAGTTTGAGACAAAAAGGATGAACTTAAAATTGCAATGGTGGAAAAGAGTCGGGAACTAAAAGTCCATATAATTTTTTGATAGAAAAATGGAATTGGAAAATAAGGTTTTGAGTCAATAGTATTGAACGTAAAAGAAAAATCTTGAAAGAACAAGGCTTTCTTCGAAAGTTCTAATCATTAGTATAATGAAAAAGTTTTCGAAATCAACAAATTTGGGAATAGGTCAAACTTGGAACAAGGTAAAAACCCGAGTTGATGTTGTGACATAAATGCTAGATTTCATATTGTGATGGTGAGAAAGAGCCATGAGCTAAAAGTCCATGCAACTTTTGTCTGAGTAAAGTATGTTATAAAAAATGGAAAGCAAGTAGAGTGAGCTAATAATTGAATCGAGGCAACCAAAAGGAGCAGCGGGATAGGTAGTAGGGACAAATCAAATGACGAAGAGAGGTGATTCGGTAGAGAAGGAATGGAGGTCAATCGATAACACAAGGATGACGACATTGTTGGCTAAAGTCGCGTTAGACTCACGTATAAACTATAATTAGTGTTGTGACACGAAGGATGAACTTAAAGATTGTGATGGTGGCAAAGAGCTAGAAACTAAAGTCAATGTAATTTTTGGATAGAAAAATAGAATTAAAAATAAGGTTTTCAGTCAATATATAACACGTGAAAGAAGAATCTTTGAAGAACAAGGTTTTCTTTGAAAGTTCTAGTCATTATATTGTAGAATTTTTTTGGAAATCGACAAATTTGGTAATGTGTCAAATTTGGAACAATGTAATAACTCTATTTGATGTTGTGACAATGATCGACATTATATTGTGATGGCGATAAAGAGCCACGAGCTAAAAGTCAATGCAGCTTTTCGATGAGTAAAGCAATGTGATAAAAAATGGAAGGCAAGCGGATGGAGCTAAATAATTGAATCGAGGCATCTTAAGGAAGTAGTGAGGATAGGTAGTAGGAACTAATCAATAACGAAAAGAGACGGCTCAGTAGGAAAAGAATCGTCAATCGTCAACTCAAGGATGACTTCTTTGTTAGCGAAAGCAGCGTATGACTCACGTATAAACTGTATTTGGTGTTGTGACATAATAGATGAACTTAAGATTGCGATCATGACAAAGAACCATAAAATTAAGGCCCATGTAGTTTTAGAATAGAAAAATGGAATTTGGGAATCAGGTTTTCAGTTAAAAGAAAATCTTTAAGAACAAGATTGTATTCAAAAGTTCTATTCGAAAGTTCTGGTTATTAGGATAAAGAAAAATTCGAAATCGACAAATTTAAAAATGTCAAATTTTGAACAAGATAAAATTTGTAGTTGATGTTGCGACATAAATGATCGAGTTCATATTGTGATGGAGACAGAGACGCGAGTTAAAAGTTCATGAAACCTTTGTATAAGTAAAAATGTTATAAAAAATGAAAGGCATATAGAGTGATCTGAATAATCCAATTAAGAACCAAAGAGAGCAATGAGGATAGGGAGTAGGGAGCAACAGAATGTCGAAAAGAGGCGGCTCGGTAGGAAAGGAATTGTCAATCGACAACTCATGGATGACTTCTTTGTTGGCGAAATACGTTTAATACTTACATATAAAATTGGTGTTGACATAAATAATAAATAAACTTAATATTATGATTGTGGCAAAGAGCCAGAAACTAAAAGTCAACGTAGTTTTTGGATTGAAGAAAGTAATTTCAAAGTAAGGTTTCCAGTCAATAGTATAAAACGTAAAAGAAGAATCTTTAAAGAACAAGGCTTTCTTCGAAAGTTCTAGGCATTGGTATAACGGAAAAAAATTTGGAAATCAACAAATTTGTGATTAGGTCAAATTTGAAACAAGATAAAAACACTAATTGATATTATGACATAAAGCATCGATTTCATATTGTGAAAGCGACGGAGCCACAAGCTAAAAGTCCATGTAGCTTTTGTACGAATAAAGTATGTAATAAAAAAAGAACGGAGTGAGTTGAATAAATCAAAAATCGAGGCAACCAAAGGGAGTACAGTTAGGATAAGCAATTGAGAGTAATCGAATGACGAAGAGAGAGGACACGGTAGGGAAGGAATGGTCAATCGACAATTCAATGATGACTTCTTTGTTGGCGAAAGCCGCATAAGACTCACTTATAAAATGTAATTAGTATTGTGACATAAAGCATAAACTTAAGGTTGCAATTGTGGAAAAGAGCCGGGAACTAAAAGTACATGTAATTTTGGGATAGAAAATGAAATTCGAATGTAAGATTTTCAAGCAATAGTTAAAACGTGAAAGAATAATCTTTAAATAACAAGGCTTTCTTCAAAAGTTCTAGTCATTGGTATAATATAAAATATTTGGAAATCTACAAATTTGTGAATAGGTCAAATTTGGAAAGAGTAAAAACTGTAGTTGATAATTGACATAAATGGTCGACTTCATATTTTGATGGCGACAAAGAGCCACGAGCTAAAAGTCCATGAAGTTTTTGTATGAGTAAAGCATGTTATCAAAAAAAAGGCAAACGGAGTGAGCTGAATAATCAAATCGAAATGACCAAAGGGAGCAGTGAGAATAGGGAGTAGGGAGAATTGATGACGAAGGAGGCAACTCGGTAGGGAAGGAAGGGTCAATCGTCAACTCAAGGATAACTTCTTTGTTGGTGAAAGCCGCTGAAGACTCACGTATAAACTGCAATTGGGGTTGTGATATAAAGAATGAACTTAAGTTTGCCTGGTGGCAATATCTAAAATTCCATGTAATTTTTTGATAGAAAAATAAATTTTGAAAATGTTTCCAGTTATTAGTAAAAAACGTAAAAGAAGAATCTTTCAAATACAATGTTTTCATCAAAAGTTCTAGTCATTAATATAGTGGACATTTTTTGAAAATCGACAAATTTTAGAATCAGTCAAAGTTAGAACAAGGTAAAAATTGTAGTTGAGGTTGTGACATAAAGAATCGACTTCAGATACAAAGTGCCACGAGCTAAAAGTTCATGGAAGTTTTTGTATTAGTAAAGTATGTTACCAAAGTCGAAGACGAATGGAGTGAACTGAATAAACGAATATAGACGACCAAAGGGAGAAGTTAGGATAGAGTAGGAAGTAATCAAATAACGAAGAGAGACGGCTCGGTAGGAAAGGAATGGTCAATCGTCAACTCAAGAATGTCTTCTTAGTTGGCCAAAGCCGCCTAAAGCTTACGATTGAGATGGTCGAAAAGAGTCGGGAGCTAAAAGTCAATGTAATTTTTGGGTAGAAAAATGAAATTAGACAATAATATTTTCAGCCAATAGTATAAAACACGAAAGCATAAACATTAAAGAACAAAGCTTTCTTTGAAAGTAATAATTATTAGTATAGTAGAAAATTTTGGGAAATCGGCAAAATTTGGAATATGTAAAACTTGGAACAAGGTAAAAACTGTAGTTCATTTTGTTACATAAAAGATCGACTTCAAATTGTGATAGCGACAAAGTTCCACGAACTAAACGTCCATGAAGCTTTTGTATGAGTGAACTAAGTTATTAAATCGAATCGAGACAACAAAAGTGAGTAGTGAGGATAGGAAGTAGGGAGTAATCAAATGACGAAGAGAGAGGACTCGGTACGGAAGGAATAATGAATCATCAACTCAAGAATGACTCCTTTGTTGGCAAAAATTGCCTAAGACTCGTATAAACTATAATTAGTGTTGTGACATAAACTTAAGATTGCGATGATGGAAAAGGGCCATGAACTGAAAGTCAATTTAATATTTGGATAGAAAACAAAAAAATTGAATATAAGGTGTTAGTCAATAGTATAAAACGTGAAAGAACTCTTTAAAGAACAAGACTTTCTTTAAAAGTTTGTCATTAGTGAAAAAAATTTGAAAAACGACATATTTGATAATATGTCAAATTTGAAACAAGGTAAAAACTTTAGTTGATATTGTAACATGAAGGATCGACTTCAAATTGTGATGGTGACAACAAGCCACGGGCTAAAAGGCCATGTACCTTTTGTATAAGTAAAATATGTTATCAAAAATGAAAAGGTAGAGGAGTGCACTGAATAATCAAATCGAGGTGATCAAAGGGAGAAGTGAGGATAACGAGAAGGGAGTAATCGAATGACGAAGAAAGTTCGCACGGTAGGGAAGGAATGGTCAATCGTCAACTCAAGGATGACGTCTTTGTTGGCGAAAGCCGCCTAAGACTCAAGTATAAACTATAATTGGTATTGTAACATAAAGGAAGAACTTAAGATTGCGATAGAGGCTAAGAGCTCGGAACAATTTTTGGATAGATAAAACGTGAAAGAATCTTTACAGAACAAAGCTTTCTTCGAAAGTTCTAGTCATTGGTATAGTGAAAAAAAAATTAAAAATCAAGAAATTTGATAATAGGTCAAATTTGGAAGAAGGTAAAAATTGTAGTTTATGTTGTGACATAAATTATCACTTTAGATGGTGATGATGACAAAAAGCTACGAGATAAAAGTCCATGAAAATTTTGTACAAGAAAAATATGTTATCAAAGAAGAAGGTGAGGAGAGTGAGCAACAATCAAATCTAGGCGACCAAAGGGAACTATGAGGATAGGGAGTAGAGACTAATCAAATGTCAGAGAGGTGACTACGTATGGATGGAATGGTCAATGGTCAACTCAAGGATGACTTCTTTGTTGGCAAAAGCCGCCTAAGGCTCACATATAAAGTGTAATTGGTGTTCTTACATAAAGGATGGACTTAAAATTGCAATAGTGGCAAAGAGCCAGAAACATTTTTTGTATAAGATAAAACGCAAAATGAGAATCTTTAAAGAACAAAGCTTTCTTCGAAAGTTCCAGTTAATAGTATAGTGGAAAAAAATTATAAATCTAGAAATTTGGAAATAGGTTAAATTTGGAACAAGGTAAAAATTATAGTTGATATTGTGACATAAATGATCGACTTCAGATTGTAATAGCGACAAAAAGCCACGAGATAAAATCAATGAAGCCTTTGTATGAGTAAAAATATGTTATCGAATTGAGTGATATGAATAATCGAATTGAGTAGACCAAATGGAACAGTAAGGATTGGGAGTAGGGAGCAATAGAATGCCGAAGAGGTGGCTAGGTAGGAAAGGAATTGTCAATCGTCAACACATAGATAGCTTCTTTGTTGGCAAAAGACGCCTAAGACTTGCGTATATTCTGTAATTGTTGTTGTGACATAAACAATAAACTTAATATTGTTATGGTGGCAAAGAGCCAGAAACCAAAAATTAATGTAATTTTTGGATCGAAGAAATTTTTGTATCGAAGAATGAAATTTGAAAGTAAGGTTTTCAAGAAATAGTAGAAAAGGTGAAAAAAAATAGAATTTTTTTTAGAAATCGATAAATTTGGAACAAGGTAAAAACACTAGTTGATATTGTGCTCGCAACAGAGCCATGAGCTAAAATCCATGTAGCTTATGTACGAATGAAGTATGTTATAAAAAAATGGAGTGAGTTGAATAATCAAAATCGAGGCGACCAAAGGGAGCGGTTAGGATAGAATATAGGGGAGTAATCGAAGAAAGAAGAGAGACGACTCGGCTGAGAAGGGTCAATCGTCAATTCAAGGATGACTTCTTTTTTTGTCCGCGAAAGCCGCATAAGACTCACGTATAAACTGTAACTAGTGTTGTAACATAATGGAAAATAATTATTAACAAAAAAGTCAATGTAACTTTTTGGATAGAAAAATGGAATTTGAAAACAAGGTTTTCAGCCAATAGTATAAAATGTGAAAGATACGGAACAGTGAGGACAGGGAGTGTGGAGTAATCGAGTGATGAAGAGAGGCGGTTTGGTAGGGAAGGAATGGTCAATCAACTCAAGAATGACTTCTTCGTTGACGGAAGTCGTCTAAGACTCACTTATAAATTGTAATTAATGTTGTGACGGATAAACTTAAGATTGCAATTGCGGAAAAGAGTCGGGAACTAAAAGTCCATGTAATTTTGAGATAGAAAAATGGAATTTGAATATGAGATTTCCAGTCAATAGTATAAAACGTGAAAGAAGAATCTTTATAGAACAAAGCCTTTTTCGAAAGTTCTAGATAATGGTATAGTGGAAAAGATTTGAAAAACGACAATCTTGAGAATTAGTAAAGTTTGGAAAAGATAAAATTGTATTTGATGTTACGACATAAATAATCGACTTCAGATTGTGATGGTGACAAAATTCCACCGAGTTAAAAGTCCATGAAACTTTTGTACAAGTATGTTATCAAAATTGGAAGACGAGCAGCGCGAGCTGAATAATCGAATCGAACCGAGGAAAAGGGAGGAGTTAGGCTCGGGAGTAGAGAGTAATCGAATAATGAAGAGAGGCGACTCGGTTGGAAAGGAATGACCAATCGTCAACTCGAGGACGACTCATTTGTTAGCAAAAGTCACCTAAGACTTACGTATAAACTGTAATAAGTGTTTTGGCACAAAGGATGAACATAAGATTGCGACGATGGCAGAGAGCCAAGAACAAAAGGTCCATGTAATTTTTTGACAGAAAATAAAATTTGACAAAAAGGTTTTCAGTCAAAAGTAAAAAACGTGAAAGAAGAATCTTTAAAGAACAAGATTTTATTTGAAAGTTCTAGTCATTAGTATTGAAAAGAATTAAAAATTAACAAATTTGGTAATAGGTCAAATTTGGAAAAGGTAAAAACTCTAGGTTGATGTGGGGATGGGGATATAAAGGATCGACTTTATATCATGATAGCGACAAAGAGCAACGAGCTAAAAATCCATGAAGCTTTTGTATGAGTAAATCATGTCATCAAAAATAGAGTGCGAGCGGAGTGAGCTGAATAATCGAAGTAATACGACCAAAGGAAGCGGTAAGGATAGAGAGTAGGGACTAATCAAATGACGAAGTGAGATGGTTCGGTAGAGAGGGAATAGTCTATCGTCAACTCAAGGATAACTTCTTCGTTGGCGAAAGCCGCATAAGACTCACGTATAAACTGTAATTAGTTTTGTAACATAAAGGATGAACTTAAGATTGTGATAGTGGCAAAGAGCCAGAAACTAAAAGTCCATATAATTTTTGGATAGAAAAATGGAATTTGAAAAGAAGATTTCCATTCAATAGTATAAAAGGCAAAAAAAATATGTTTCTTTAAAAAACAACTTTCTAATGTTCCAGTCATAAGTATAATAGAAAAAAATTGAAATCGACAAATTTGGGAATATGTCAAATTTGGAAAAGGAAAAAACTATAGTTGATATTATGACATAAAAGAACGACTTCATATTGTGAGTCCATGCAACTTTGGTATGAGTAAGTATGTAAATAAAAAAAAATATGGCGAGCGAAGAGCTAAACATATCGAATTGAGACGACCAAAGGGAGCAGTGAGGATAGAGAGTAGAAAGAATAGGGAGTAGGGAGTAATCGAATGAATTGAAAAGTGGCACGGTAGAAAAGGAATGATCAATCGTCAACTCAAGGATGAACTTAAAATTTTGATGGTGTAAAAGAGCCATAAACTTTGTCCATGAAATTTTTGGATAGAAAAATAAAATTTGAAAATAAGGTTGTCAATCAATAGGATAAAAAATGTGAATCTAAGGAACGTGATTTTTTTCGAAAGTTCTAGTCATTAATATAGTGGAAAAAAAATTAGAAATAGACAAAGTTGGAAATAAGTCAAATTTAGAACAAGATAAAAACTCTAGTTGGTGTTGTGACGTAAAGGATCGACTTCAGATTCTAATGGCAAAAAAGAGCCACGAGATAAAATTCATGTAGCTTTTGTAAGAGTAAAATAGGTTATAAAAAAGAAGGCAAGCGGAGTGAGCTGAATAATCAAATCTAGACGACCAAAAAGAGCAGTGAGGATAAGGAGTAGGGAGTAATCGAATAACGAAGAGAGACATCTTGGTAGGGGAAGAATGGTCAATCATCAACTCAAGGACGATTTCTTGTTAGTGAAAGTCGCCTAAGACTCACGTATAAATTGTAATTGGTGTTGTGACATAAAAAATGAACTTAAGATTGTGATGGTTGCAATCTTGTCGTTGGCCGCAAGAAAAACTTTGGTAGTCACGTGACTTCATGCAATATTTTTTTACATCAACTCTACCATTTACACATCAACGCAAACATTAATTGGTGTAACGAATGTTGGGTGTAATTCCATTTAGGGTCCTAAACGCCCCTAAGAAGAAAACTACTTATTTCCAAACAGTTGGTATCATGACTCTTTGTTCAGTTCCTACTTGATATAGAATGATTTAGCAGGAGATTTAAAGCTAAAAAGTATCTCTAGGTGAATTGACTGCTACATGTTTAAATAGAATGCCTAAGTTCTTCTAGTTACGTGTTTCAATAGAATGATTATAAATTCTTCACTAGAGGATTGACAATTCTCATAACTTTTTGGACTTTATTGAGATGGGCTTCTAATATGTACTTGTTGAACCTTTCGGCACAATTGTAGTTTTATTAAGGCAAAGTTAATTGGTTAGTAATTATGTCCAAATGGTTTTTCTTTATATTAATGTAATTCCATTTAGGGTCCCAAACGCTCCTAAAAAGAAAAACACTTATTTCCAAACAGTAGGAATCATGACTCTTTGATCAGTTCCTACTTGATATAGAAAGATTTGGCAGGAGATTTAAAGCTAAAAAGTCTCTCTAGGTGAATCGACTTCTACATGTTTCAATAGAATGCCTATATATAAGTTCTTCTAGTTACGTGTTTCAATAGAATGATTATAAATTCTTCACTAGAAGATTGACAATTCTCGTAACTTTTCGGACTTTATTGAAATGGCCTTCTAATATGTGCTTGTTGAACATTTTGGCACAATTGTAGTTTCAGTAAGGCAAAGTTAATTGGTTGGTAATTACGTCCAAATGGGTTTTCTTTAAATTAATGTTTGTCTTGAATGTAAGTTCTTCTAGTTATGTGTTTCAATAGCATGGATATAAATTTTTAACTAGAAGTTGGACAATTCTCGCAACTTTCAGGACTTTACTGAAATGGACTTCTAATATGTTCTTGATGAACCTTTTGGCACAACTGTAGTTTCTTTAAGGCAAAGTTAATTGGCCAATAGTTATATGTCCAAATGGTTTTTCTTTAGATTAATGTTTGTCTTGAATATAATCTATTGTTTATTGGAGTTATTAGAAATTTCGTCCACATCTGCAAGTCGAAAGGATGCTGAATAATTAGACTTGTCAGCAAGCATCTCTTGATATCTTGTTGAATGTCTTTTATTGACTAAAGTGTTAGTATGTTGCATATATGTACTGGACCTCTTGTTTTATTTTTCTCCAAAATCTAGTCTTAAAACACTTGAGCAAAGTCTATTTATATTTGAATCTGTTGGTTACTGTTCAGCTGATTAGTAAAAGTCCTAGGACTTTCAAGAGGTAGATGTGGACTTCCCCAAAGAAGTTAGGATACAACCTTTTGTGTGTGAAAAGTAAAAATGTTTTACCATTCTATTTCTTTGGTAACGGCTTAAGCTATTCAATTTGATAAATTTCATATGATATATTTAGCTGCATACTTCATTCGACTATAAATTTCAGTGTTCATCATGTTTCTTTGGTATATGTACTTTCTAGTGAGTGCTTTCATCATCTTCGGTTGAGCAAATATACTCTAGGAAACAATGAAGGTGGATCAATAAGAAACTAACATATTAGTAAAAAGAAAATTAAGCAGTCATGAAGAAACCTTCAAGTGGACATAAGTTGAAGAAACCTTCAAGTGGACATAAGTTAAATATACACTAGAAGTAGAGAGTGAAATCTGAAGTGAAGTAAGAAATACATTGCTAGATGGAACCAAATTACCTGAGTGGAAGATGTGACAGCAGGTGATGATGGGGAAGCATAGTATATCCATTCTTTTCCAAGAGAAACATCGGGTAAATCTTTTCCAACAGGTGAACTTGGCAGCTAATAACCAGTTCATATGCACCCAGTTCATATGCACCCAGTTCATCTGCTGTTCTAGACTATACAGATGAAAAAACATGGGACGGTGAATTAGGTCATGATCACTGATAATTGTTTTAAATATTATTAATGCATATAGCTCATACCTTTCTCCCTGTACAAAATTTTGTTTCCTTTTAGAAACAATAGCTCAGGGCATTCTTTGACTTTAAGAGCATAAGATAAATCTGTCTTGATGTTGATATCAATCTTGACCGTCTGCAACGTCAAGCAATAATCATTATGAAGAATAAATTTATTAAGAACACCACTCCAAATTTTAGAAAGCACAAGATCATGAGATGAACTTGTCCAAAAAAAAAATGCATCATAATTGAACAAATAGACCATGAGTATACCCTAGGAGGTAATCGATCTTTACTATTTAGCACTCCAGTAAAACTTTGCTGCTTTCTCTAGCTCCTTCAAAAGCTTCCCGTTATCAGCTGCCCTGCCAGGAAGCAGCAACGAAAATCAACTACAGTGTAGCAGAAAAACAAACTTTATCAGGCATGTCTATTCTTCCCCCCCCCCTCTGGACGATCTTTTATCATTTTCAAGTTTTTTTAATCCAGATTTTGGATCTCTTCTTGATCTATAATGTATCAGTCAGTATTAGGAAAGATTATTAGGTGCTCTGATCAATGTCTAATTTGGGAATGAACGTCGTGTCATGCCAGTATGTACATTGCATGATAAGTAGATGTTAAAAAGCACATTTGATTTTTCTCATCTTTGTTAACACAAGGATTAGAAAGTTGTCGAAGAAAATGTTTCTATCTGGACTACATTGTTGCTGTCAGAGGCCAATATGTCTATATAAGAGCAGATATCAGCCTCTTTGACCCATTTGTCAGTTGAGTACTTCTTTGCACTGACCAAGTAGTGATCTCAACCTCCCATTAACCATCTAGCTTGAAAACTATTTTCGGACACCATGCACCAATCATGAAGAAAGTTGAGTTCACAAATACATTCATTTAAAATTGAATATTGCAACTTTTTCTTGCTAATGAAATTTTAAACAATGTTTAGGTCAATTTTTCGCCACTCTACGCTTTCAACAGAGTTTACGAATTTTAAAATCATCACATTGCTAAAACCTATTAAGTAGTCACCTATCTTGCACAAATACTGACATAGATAGGTGCTGGTGGTGGTAAGATTGTTCTTCTCTACTTTTGGTTTATTGAATCATAATTTAAAAATGTCTTGCTAAAAATAACATTATACACTCATTTATATGTTGAGAAACTTTACCATTTATGGATGTTTAAAGAAGTGATGGGCATCTAACACTACACACATCGACAAGATTTCATTTGGCATTCATGTGCCTGGTTCCAAAACAAACCCAATACATATAAAAAAGTCGATACAACTTGCAGTTAGTTGATACATGACCAGCACAGATTTGATAAATGGCTGATATAGAACAAGTTTTTGCCAAATTTGGTGGGAACAAACTAAAATTTGGTCAAAACTTGTGAAAAACGTTGTTATTGCTGATACACGCGGACGTGGACTGATTCAGACAAAAAAATTTACTAAATAGCTGAAAATTGGTCAAAAGTTGCAAATACAGATGATACATGGCTGACAGTCCAATACTAACCAATTTTTTTGTTAATGCATAGTGGACAAGCTCGGATTTCTAGTCCGCTAGTCGGTCAGTGAGTCGGTCAACTAGTCGGTCGCTGAGTCGGTCGACTGGCCGAATGGTGCAGCCTATATTTTCGACAGATCTGCGAACAATGATTGTGATAATGCATGCTAGAAGCATAGTCGAAGAGAATGGTGTGTGTCGTGTCGGATCTTAATGTTCGGGTGGTTTTTGCACTCGAAATCCAACTCAACGTCGACGACAGCAAAGCTGATGGCGATGATCTCAAAATTATAATAATTGGGAGAGAAAGCGAATATGAGAAAAAATAGGGCTAGGAACTCTTTTCCAAATTAATTTCAAATCGGTCTATCTTTATTTTTCATGTTCAAAATAAAGCCTAATGCATAGGCTTCTCTTCTCTAAATCTTGATGGATAAACTAAAAAAAGAAATTACAACTTCTACTACCAGGGCTTTTGACAAGACAAAAGGACTAATTTAACGATACAATGGAAATAAGAGCCACTAGGAACAGTACTGACATGGTTCCAAGAAGAGTTTCTACAGCCACATTTTAATTCATTTCATATATAAAATAATGAAAGACTGACTAACAAAAACGGATATTATACCTATTTCAGCGCTCTGAAGACCAGAACAATCAACGGGCTGGATCGGATGGAAAGCAAAGCTAACTCTCCCACTCCATCTCCCCCTCCCGGTCGATCTCCACCCCTTCCTCGATCGGCCACCACGTTCCTTATCGGATGTCGCTCGGAGTACTCCGACGCCCGCACCCCCACCCGGGCCCGACGTTCGCGTCCACCGGCCACTCCGGGTCCTCCTCCTCCTCCTCCTCCACCACCGCCCTGCCTCCTCCTCCTCCTCCTCCGTCGCCGTCTCGCTCCGTTGGGGAGGAGAGCATCGCTGGTCCGGTCGTTGTGGGAGGAGTTAGGGTTTGGGAAAAGGGGGAGAGGGAGGAGGAAGGGGCGGAGAAGAAAAAAAAAAGAAGCCGTTGAGTTTGAGGTAGGAAAGTTGGGATTAGGGTTTAGAGACGATGGATGAATGGTGGCGGTTCAAGAAAAGGAAGAGGAACCACCCCACACACCACCTCTCTCTCTCTCTCTCTCTCTCTCTCTCTTTATTTCTGAGAGAAAATAAATAACACAAATGAAGGAGGACCGACCTAATTTATTCTGAGATGAGATATGTCACGCCATCTTATATTTGGAAACCACAGCTAGCTGTCAACTTAACATTTTATGACGGTTGGTCAAGGAGCGGTCAAAAAAAAAATTCAAAATTGTGTACCATCTATTACTCTCTTTGGACCACAGCTGTCAACGTAACGGTTGGTCAATGAGAGGTCAAAAGATCTAAAATGATATTATATTAAAAATAAACCAACTAAGAAAAAGATATTTTTTTTAAATTTTTGTACAAAATTTGCATCTATTGCATTCTTTGGACCAGATTTACTAAAATTCTGTATCTTCGAAAATAAAATTTACTAGAAAATGAGATCCCCGTATTTGGTAACTAAAAATAAATAAAAAAGATAACAAATAACAGAAAGTAAAAAAAAAATTCAAAAAACGAAAAAACAAAACACAAAAAAAAACAAAAACCAAATTAATAAAAAAGAACCAAAAAAAAAAAAAACTAAAAACACAAAAACCCAAATAAAAACGAAAAAATGAAAAAAAAAATACAAAAAAATGAAAAGAAACAAAAAAAGGAAAAAAAACAAAAAAAGGGGGAAAACGAAAAAGGATCGAAAACGGAAAAAACCAGAAATGAAAACAAAAAAGTTCAAATACAAAATATGATCAAAAACGAAAAATATGATCAAAAACGAAAAAAAAAAATCAAACGAAGAAAAACGATAAAAAATGAAAAAAAAAAAAACTTGATAAAAATGATATAAACTAAAAAGCACAATAAAAACGATCAAAAAATATGATACAAACGATCAAAACGAAAAAAGATTAAAAAAACGTAAAATTGATTAAAAAGATCAAATCGATCAAAAACAAAAAAATGATAAAAAAATTTAAAAACAAAGAAAAATGATCAAAAACGAAAATATATATAAAAAACGATCAAAAAGATGAAAAATAATAATAAACCAAATGACGAAAAAACCATCAAAACCATCAAAAATGATAAAAAAACAAAAAATATATAAAAAAGGATAAAATAAAAGATGCGTCTCACAGTATCTATATTTGTATATGGATACGTATTTTGTATTATATATATACTGTATTTTATTGGATATCGTGGAATCTCATAATTTTCTCAAAATCAAAACTTTACTACCCGACCGGCATACCAATGGTATACTTCGGCATACCAACGGCATACCGTTCGACAGATATTTGTTTTGCTTTTGAGATATTTTCGAGAGATATTTTCGTGAGATATTTTCATGAATAGTATTCGATACTTTCTATTAATCATTGGTTTCTTGGTTTTGTTTTGAGTGGTCGAGATTGATTTAATCTCATGACGTGGATCGCTGACGAGGCAGATCGGACGGTCACGATTAAATCACCTCTTCTATATATATATATATATATATATATATATATATATATATATATATATGAATTGATTTTCTCTCTCCTCTCTTTTTTCTTTCTTTCTTCATTTTTTTTATTTTCTCTCATTTTCTCGTGAGAGCTAGGAGCTTGGTCTTGAGGCCAAAGAGTGTGATTTCTGAACCCCTCTTGGTGGTGAAGTTGAAGGTTTAAGCTGAGAGCTTGACTTGAGGCAAGTACGTCTTGCCAAAATCTTGAACGACTTTACTTTGTTGCAGCTTTTTATTTCCTTGGTAATTTATGCTTAGAATTTTATGATGATGGTTTTTCTAAATATGTTTCCCTAGCGATTTTTCGTCATGGGCTAGTTCTAGAAACTGTTTTGAACTTTTTTTGATTTTTTCGGTAGGAACCCTGATATTTACTAGTTAGGTAACTCGGTATCGAAAACGAATAACCAGAGTGATTGCCACGAGACTTTAGTATATATGCTATATGAGGCTTACCATTAGACTTGACATCTGACCAGACCAGTTTCTGTTAAGTTTCGGAACGCGATTTCGGTTCTGGAATACCCGTCATGATTGGACTTTTCCTATAATTGCCTATGGGAACCAGCATACCGACCGTATACTAGTGTATACCGACGGTATACCAATTTTTGTCCGACTTGGAATCCTAGAAGTTGTTGTGATGCAACCCGACATACTGATGGTATCTAGAGTATGCCGACGGTATACCGATTTGTTGGAATCGTAACTTGTTGTATTTTTGCTATCTCTGGACCAGCATACCGACGGTATACTGATGTATACCGACGGTATACTGGTGATGTACTCTTTTTCATGTGCTTTATTTTTTATCGTATTTTCTTTGGTTTTCTAGTGTGGCGCCTTTGTGCATATTCTTTTAGTATGTTTACATGTGACTAGTAGTGCCTAGACTTGACCTTGGTATACCATGTTACGTGACCAGTTTCTTGTATAGCTAGGGGATGATTTACACCCTAGATGCATTTGACCAGGACATCCGTGACCAGTCTCTCGTATAGCTAGGGGATGACTTATACCCTAGCTAATGATTGAAGGACTATCGTGTACATTCTGATTACATACTTCACTTGTAATCCGTCTTACATGATCATGTTCACCCAACCCGATCACATAATGAACTCGTATTCTGAGGCACAGTAGTTAGTTTTAGATTGCAGTTACTTCATCATATTGCTGATATTCATATTGTTGATCTATATATTCTCGTACATTACCTGTATATATCTTGTTCATCATTCATGTAAACTCCCTCACCAAAAATATGTATTTTGTGTATATTTTATATTATTATATTTATTATAGATGTTAAATTTATTTAGAGTATTCTCTTAGTTAATTAGAAAATAATTTTTTTTAGTATATTTACTTATATAAATATTTATTTAGAATTATTTTTAGGCTATTTTAGATTATTGGGATTTTTCCATAATTTATAGTTAATTAAAAACTAGTAACACTAATTTTCTAGGACTTTGAAGAATTTATTTTATATTCAAACTTAATTAAAAATATCCCAAAATTTTATTTTAGGTTCTAAATGGTCATATATATTTTCTAGAATTTTCTGGGAATTTTTTGAATATTTTAGTATTTATTGGGAGTTATTTAGGCTAATAACTAATTTTTAGGACTTGTAGAATTTATTGTGCAATCCCAGAAATATAGAATAGACCCACTTTATTTTCTAGGGTTTATAATATTATTATATATTTTCTAGAATTATTTCAGAATTTTTGGAATAATTTTAGTATTTATTTTTAGTTATATGGGTAAAACTAATGTTTAGAGCTTCTCCTAATTATAGTAGAAAATCTATGAATATAAAATTATCCCAAATATTTTTCTAGAGTTTTTAAATTCAAAATATATTTTTTTGTAATTTTTCCAGATTTTATGATTATTTTTAATATTTATTTTGAGTTATTTAGATTTAAAATAACTTAAATAATGTTTTGATAAAGGCAAATCAAAAACAAATAATATAACAAAAACCATCCAATCATATTCTGACACATGTCATCCTATAAATATCCTTTCAGCCGCAGGTACATCCCTATATATATATATATATATTATTATAACCCTAATTATCCTATTATTTTAGAGAGAGAGGTTTTGGAGAATTGCCATCTAGGGTTCCTTCATCTTCCACAAGCCATTGCGCATAGCTCCGGACTCCAAACGAGGTCTACTTTCTTGCGTTAGAAATATATTGAGGTTAGATTTCTGATTATATAATTTATTTTACGAAATTATGATTATTAAATTCTGGAAAATTCGTAGAGCACAGCATGTCCGAAAATAGACATATTTTAATATTTTCGCGATTTCGGGAGAACCAGGAATCAGAATCATGAACCGTTTAAAGTTTCAGAAAGCTAATGTCGAGATCATTGACATATGTTTTTCTCAGAATTTAATTCTAAGTATTTATATACTGTTAATTCTGTAGAACTTCTAGGTTAGAATTTAACCATCGGTGCACAATACAAAATTTGTATGTGCCATAATTCCCAAACGAATTTGAATTCGGACGAGCCGTAAATTTCAACATGTTTTGATGCTGAAATCTACAGGAAATCATGCATGAAAATTAAGTTTGTGTCGGTTGACTTTTCGGTCAACAGATCGCCTCGATTTGCGTGCCATGAGTCTCGAGTTGTTAAAATTTAGTTTCTTTGGACAAAATTTAGGAATTAACATAAAAATCAGAATAATAAGATTAAAATAGAATTTTAGAGTAATTATTTCAGAATTAAATAAATTAAAATAAATTATCTTTTGACGTGATAAATTTGTAATACATAGGCTATTTGGACTGTGACTTGGACTCTGATTCATACCAGCAGCAGGACCCCAGATGAGTATATTCTATGACAGTGTTCCAGTAGGACGTTAGTATTTAGCCACCATGGTTAGTTTACATCAGACCCTGAGTCGGAGAACCCAACGCGCGTTCGTACATTTACATGTACGCAAATATTATTCAGTTTGGTATATATATTTATGTACATAATTACTATATGTATTCCAATAGTTATGAAAATAAATTGATGGTTATATTATTATATAGTTATATGAATATATAACTAAGTAAATGCTAATTGATAATTATGACTAAATATTCAGACTGTACGACCCTAGGACACCGTGGACTATCCCATACTTACCTTGACCATGTTGACCCTAAGAACTTGTGAATTTGTCCGCCTTGCGTACATTAACGTACTGGCATAGACACCTGTCAGTTGACTGACTGATTTCGTACAGTACTTGAAGACGCGACACCCGCGTAAATCAACGCGTAATTGACCGTGTTAGATGACTAGTGTTACCCCTAGTATACCCCCTGAGCCCAGTGTAAATATGGTTGGGTATGTGCTAGTGTAAAGACTAATGATTCTATTGTATTATATTTATGTGTATATAGGATGATAGATTTATTCTGCGCGACTTTTGGAGCAGGTTATTGGTACATCGCTGTAAACTCCCTAATTTTTCAAGATTTTTAAAACTGGATTTTTCACCATTTCCTGGAATTTTCTGGGATTTATCTGTAATTTAAAAACAGGGTTTTAATATTTAAATGATTTTTAAATGATAATAAACAGTATTAAAATATTATGAAAATAATATTTTTGGGTGTAAAATAAAAAACTGGACTTAGGACAATTTTTCTAGAATTTATTGGGCCCCAGACCTATTTTTAAAACACCTAAATATAATTATTTAATTAATTAATTGTTTAATATTATTATTATTATTATTATTATTATTATTGTTATTATTACTATTATTAATATTAAGCCCACCGGCCTGACCCATTTCCTCCAGCCCAGCCCGGCCCACGAACCCGGCCCAGCCCCATAGCGGGTCGGGTCGGATCCGCCAGACCCGACCCGAGACTCGCCCGTACCCGGTTCCTTCTCTCCCTCTTCCCCGCGTTCTCCGGCGGCGCCCGATTCCAACGCCGCCCGCTCCGCCCGGCCACGCCCCCGCGAGCCTCGCCACGCCACCCACGTCCTCCGCCCGTCTCGGCCCCCCTCACCCCCGGCGGCCTATAAAACCCTCCCCGCTCTCCTCCGTCAGCCACCCCGACCACCGCTACGCCACAGCGACACCCTGCCAGCAGCCGCCCTCCACCGTCGAACCCCTCCGCCGCTGACGCCGCAGCCCTGGGCCTCCCCGCTCGACGTCGACGGTCCCTCCTCCTTTCCTCGACAGCAGCTCCGGCAACAACAACAGCCGAGCGCCGCCTCCAGCGCCGCCGCGAGCCCCGGCCACCGCCTCGCCGCAGAGCCCCCAGCCCCCTCCGCCTCAGCCTGGCCGCCCAGCCGCCGTCCCCTCGCCGGAATCCCAAGCCCTAACCCTAACCCTAATCGCTTGTATCCGACACGTGTCGGACACGTGTCGGACACGATTCTGACCCCGGTTTTCGGGTCCAGTTCAGGTGCGTGTATCTTCTTGCTCATAGCTCTGTTTTTGATTCCGCAAATTGCGTTACGAAGCCTGTATGACCCTCTCGATGCCCGGATAAACCGTTCGGGGCATCGCGTCCTGTGGTGATCGCACACCGCGATCCAAAAACAGGAAAAAAACCAGACCCTGTTTTACCTCGGAACTGGGTACGCCCCGCCAAACGGGACAACTTGGTCGCGCGCGGTCTTCACAGATACGTGCACGTCGTCGATACGGACGTGTTGGATTTTGTGGAAGCTGATTCGGGTGTGCGTGCACACCGGAATCAACACGTATCCGCGAACATCGTCTCGTATTCGACTTTTTTGCAATTTACCCTAACTTTGTGTATGCACGTCGGATTAAAACGAAACTTGCGCCATCGGACTCGTAGCGATACGCTGGTCCTGTGACCCAAGTTTGGTTCGATTCTGAGAACGTTGACGAAATCGCGTGTCGTGGGCCCCATAGGCCCCGCTCGACGGGCGATTTTGTGATCGGCTCATCGGAATCCAATTCTGGAAGTTTCGTTGGGTTCGTATCATCGTTCCTGACCTGTTGACACTAAGTTGGTAAATTTGGAGACCTTTGACCCTGACACATTTTTCGGTGCAAAGCGGGCCCACATACGGACTCCGTTTTGACCCAAAACTGTCGTTTTTGCTCTTGTCTCCAAATTGGACTCAAGGACAGGCGTTTCTAGCTGATTGATATTTTCTGGATCTGATGGTGATGTTTGTTTCAGCAACCAGAGTACCGCCTGCAAATCCAACTGAAGTCAGAGCCGAAATCAGAGCCGGAACCACAGGCAAGTGTACCTCGCCAATACTTGCAGCTTGCTACCTATTTCCTTGACCTGTTTTTACATCAGTGGGCAAGTGTACCTTGCCAAAACCTGCAGTTTGCTATTTATTTTCTGGACTTAATTATGCATCAGTGGGCAAGTAAAGCTTGTAAATTCTCAGTAGTTCCTGTGATAATATTTTGCTGGATTTCTTGTGTAAATCATATAAACTTGTTTTAACTGCTTAACCTAGGAAACGTACGACGTACTTAGTGTCCGATCATAGTCGGGTGCCAACCCCGTACGCGGTGTTGGGTACGTCACTTAGAGTTGGACATTCGATACCCTTACTCTTGGTACTTGTCCTATCAAGTACACATGAACCCAGGACACTTGACACTATTCATGAGACAGAATCCTCTTGAGATATTCACGGTGATTCTGTATAGGATACATGTTATGACATGGATAGTTTATTCCTAGACATTATATGACTGCTGCATTAGTTATGATCTTGCGTGTCATGGACATGAGACGTGTGATTACATTGGGTGGGGAGAGACACACAGGCTACAGGCTATTTTCATATATATATACTATTAGTGTGAGGTCGTAGACTCTCCAGCAGAGCTAGACCCTTTACGTGTTATTACTGCTACCGGCTCTCCGACACAGAGCTTGTAGCGGTCTCAGCCTGAGTTCTAGTGATGCTCTCAACTTGTATTTATCACTTAGCTGGTTACATAGTTTACCCTGTTGTTTCCTTTATTTCTGCACTGCTTATATTTTGGCTTGTATTATCTGTACCTTGCTATGTCCCCTGAGGACCTGGAATGGATGATGTCCCCAGGTATAGCTGAAGAAATCCATCCAGAGATACCCCGTACCAGGGCACTTCCAGGAGCTGTACCAGGACCTGAGGACGAGCCAGCACCAGAGTACTTCTCCTGAGCAGTGGTTGTATATAGTCAGTTATTTCTGTTTCTATTTCCAGTTCCTTTATTTCCTGTCTATTTGCTTTGGATGTATCAGACATAATCTCGGATTGTTCACCGAGATATTTATTAAGATTTGATAGTTATTCTATTGCATTATTTCTGGCATTTAATCTGTGATTATCTGTTGTGGATGAGATTAGATTAGTCTGTGACCTGTAACAATTGCTCTATTTCCTGTTAGACTACAGCTTAAGCATGCCCTGATGGATCCATTAAATTGGGTTGTCCATCGGTGCGTGCTGCTGGCCATTGCGCACGTCTCCAGTCCTTCGGCATTTTGGGACTAGGGCGTGACATGGTTTTTGTGGTGGCCCATGCAGGTCTACGACTAAATTGTTCGGTTTCAACTTAGGGATCGAACAGGCCTGCAGTAAAGAATAGGATAAGTTTTTAGTATCTCATCCACTTGCTTGAATCGTTCTTGATATCTATTTGAATTAATTTATTGACTTTCATCCTGCCTTGATTCCTGTGCGCCTCTTATCGTTTATTTTGGATACAGGAAAATGGACCCACAAGCCAGCAACGAGGCTCATGCAGAAACACCACAAACCGTTGTGGTTACCCAAGAAGACGATGTGATACCAGTCGGTGAAGGCCAATCATCACAAGGCAGTCAAGCAAGTCAGCCTGCCTCAATAATCCATCAAGATGACGTTCCACCCTCGACGCAGCCTACTCCACCGATGCCTTCCTTTCCACTGGGACCGCCTATGGACGAACAGCAGATGTTCCGCATGTTCTACATAATGATGCAAGCCTATCAGAGGGTGCAACAAGAAGCTCAACAAAACTAATCGGAGAACCCCATCGACAGAACTAGCTCGGAGTCACGGAGGCCAAACAGTTCAAATGCAACCGCCTTCGACGAGGACGTCCTTACTGCAGCAAGACCCGTGGAGTACACCACAAGGATCGAGTCCAGCCAAAAGCGGCTGTATGCATCAGCACCAGACCAATCACAACAAGAAAGAGCTGCAAAGCGACCACAGATAAATCCACCACTGAGAGCAGCATCAGGAGCCTCATTCCTTCCTACTTGTCACTACTGTGGCAAGGTAGGCCACCTTGCTAAGGAATGCCGACGTAGACTGGGACAATGTCTATCTTGTGGATCCCAGAAGCATTCGGTAAGGGATTGCCCAGAACGTCGAGAGAAAGCAGTGGTGATTCACCAACCAGCCACATCAACACCAGCCGGAACACCACAGGAAGGAGCTCCAAAGAAGTCTCAGCTGCACCAGCCACCCGAAGCATCTCCGCAAGTACTGCCTACTTGTCAACATTGTCACAAGCAAGGCCACATTGAGAGCGGGTGCAGACGTAAGTTGGGATTATGCTTGATTTGCGGAACCGATCAACACTTGGCCAAGGATTATCCCCAGCATCGAGAGAAAGCATTGACGAATCTTCAACCCGCCACATCAGCACCAGCTGGAGCACCACAAGCAGGAAGTACAGGAAAGTCTCACATACACCAGCCACCAGAAGCATCTCCACAGGCAATACCTGTCTGTCCATATTGTCGCAAGCGAGGCCACACCGAGGACGAGTGCAGACGAAAGAAGAGATTATGCATAGCTTGCGGATCCAATCAGCATTTATTAAAAGAATGCCCTAAGCGTCGAGACAGAGCACCAACAGGTAACCAGCAAACGTTACCGGTACCACGGTCAGCCTCTCCAGCATTGCAAGCCTCACCAATACCGAGGCCACCCTTGGCACCTCAGGCAACACTCTTCCAGCAGGCTCAACAGCAGCAGAGGAATCAACTGCAAGAACACGGACAAGCTCCATTGGAGAATGCGCCGACTCGTAGAGTAGCTAATGCGCGTAAGTGATTCTTAGTCTTCCGTTTCTAGTCTTGTTTTAGCTCGTGCCCGTTGGTTCGTGACCTCAGCCCCAACCTAGTAATTTGCAACTTGTTAATAACAACCTGGTTTTCATAAAAGTTGTAATCTTCTTGCTTTAACTAGATTGTCTTTGGAAAGTGTATAACTTTCATTTTTAGGGAAACAATATTTCCCTAAGTATCTTGTGATGTGTTCGAACGATACTTGCAACCGTGTCATCTCGGCTGATCGGTTATTCT
Source organism: Iris macrosiphon (assembly GCA_036927795.1). Lineage (NCBI taxonomy): Eukaryota > Viridiplantae > Streptophyta > Magnoliopsida > Asparagales > Iridaceae > Iris > Iris macrosiphon. Next base: position 274,065,841 of record JAYESA010000005.1, read on the forward strand.
TTGATTGCGAGGACGCAATCCTCTTAAGGGGGGTAGATTGTAACCCCCCTGATTTTTCAAGATTTTCAAAACTGGATTTTTCACCATTTCCTGGAATTTTTTGGGATTTTTCTGTAATTTAAAAACATGGTTTTAATATTTAAATGATTTTTAAATAATAATAAACAGTATTAAAATATTATGAAAATAATATTTTTGGGTGTAAAATGAAAAACTGGACTTAGGATAATTTTTCTGGAATTTATTGGGCCCCGGACCTATTTTTAAAACACCTAAATATAATTATTTAATTAATTAATTGTTTAATAATAATAATAATAATATTATTATTATTATTATTATTATTATTATTGTTATTATTACTATTATTAATATTAAGCCCACCGGCCCGACCCATTTCCTCCAACCCAGCCCGGCCCACGAACCCGGCCCAGCCTCCTAGCGGGTCGGGTCGGATCCGCCAGACCCGACCCGAGACCCGCCCGTACCCGGTTCCCTCTCTCCCTCTTCCCCGCGTTCTCCGGCGGCGCCCGATTCCAGCGCCGCCCGCTCCGCCCGGCCACGCCCCCGCGAGCCTCGCCACGCCACCCACGTCCTCCGCCCATCTCGGCCCCCCTCACCCCCGGCGGCCTATAAAACCCTTCCCGCTCTCCTCCATCAGCCACCCCGACCACCGCTACGCCACAGCGCCACCCTGCCAGCAGCCGCCCTCCACCGTCGAACCCCTCCGCCGCTGACGCCGCCGCCCTGGGCCTCCCCGCTCGACGTCGACGGTCCCTCCTCCTTTCCTCGACAGCAGCTCCGGCAACAGCAGCAGCCGAGCGCCGCCTCCAGCGCCGCCGCGAGCCCCGGCCACCGCCTCGCCGTAGAGCCCCCGGCCCCCTCCGCCTCAGCCTGGCCACCCAGCCGCCGTTCCCTCGCCGGAATCCCAAGCCCTAACCCTAACCCTAATTCTGACCCCGGTTTTCGGGTCCAGTTCAGGTGCGTGTATCTTCTTGCTCGTAGCTCTGTTTTCGATTCCGCAAATTGTGTTACGAAGCCTGTATGACCCTCTCGGTGTCCGGACAAACCGTTCGGGGCATCGCGTCCTGTGGTGATCGCACACCACGATCCAAAAACAGGAAAAAACACCAGACCCTGTTTTACCCCGGAACTGGGTACGCCCCGCCAAATGGGACGACTTGGTCATGCGCGGTCTTTACAGATACGTGCGCGTCGTCGATACGGACGTGTGGGATTTCGCGGAAGCTGATTCGGGTGTGCGTGCACACCGGGATCAACACGTATCCGCGGACATCGTCTCGTATCCGACTTTTCTGCAATTCACCCTAACTTTGTGTATACACGTCGGATTGAAACAAAACTTATGCCATCGGACTCGTAGCGATACGCTGGTCCTGTGACCCAAGTTTGGTTCGATTCTGAGAACGTTGACGAAATCGCGTGTCGTGGGCCCCACAGGCCCCGCTCGACGGGCGATTTTGTGATCGGCTCATCGGAATCCAATTCTGGAAGTTTCGTTGGGTTCGTATCATCGTTCCTGACCTGTTGACACTAAGTTGGTAAATTTGGAGACCTTTGACTCTGACACATTTTTCGGTGCAAAGCGGGCCCACATACGGACTCCGTTTTGACCCAAAACTGTCGTTTTTGCTCTTGTCTCCAAATTGGACTCAAGGACAGGCGTTTCTAGCTGATTGATATTTTCTGGATCTGATGGTGATGTTTGTTTCAGCAACCGGAGTACCGCCTGCAAATCCAACTGAAGTCAGAGCCGAAATCAGAGCCGGAACCACAGGCAAGTGTACCTCGCCAATACTTGCAGCTTGCTACCTATTTCCTTGACCTGGTTTTACATCAGTGGGCAAGTATACCTTGCCAAACCCTGCAGTTTGCTATTTATTTTTTGGACTTAATTATGCATCAGTGGGCAAGTAAAGCTTGTAAATTCTCAGTAGTTCCTGTGATAATATTTTACTGGATTTCTTGTGTAAATCATATAAACTTGTTTTAACTGCTTAACCTAGGAAACGTATGACGTACTTAGCGTCCGATCATAGTCGGGTGCCAACCCCGTACGCGGTGTTGGATACGTCACTTAGAGTTGGACATTCGATACCCTTACTCTTGGTACTTGTCCTATCAAGTACACCTGAACCCAGGACACTTGACACTATTCATGAGACAGAATCCTCTTAAGATATTCACGGTGATTATGTATAAGATACATGTTATGACATGGACAGTTTATTCCTAAATATTATATGACTGTTGCATTAGTTATGATCCTCTTAAGATATTCACGGTGATTCTGTATAGGATACATGTTATGACATGGACAGTTTATTCCTAGACATTATATGACTGCTGCATTAGTTATGATCTTGCGTGTCATGGACATGAGACGTGTGATTACATTGGGTGGGGAGAGACACACAGGCTACAGGCTGTTTTCATATATATATATACTATTAGTGTGAGGTCGTAGACTCTCCAGCAGAGCTAGACCCTTTACGTGTTATTACTGCTACCGGCTCCCCGACACAGAGCTTGTAGCGGTCTCAGCCTGAGTTCTAGTGATGCTCTCAACTTGTATTTATCACTTAGCTGGTTACATAGTTTACCCTGCTGTTTCCTTTATTTCTGCACTGCTTATATTTTGGCTTGTATTATCTGTACCTTGCTATGTCCCCTGAGGACCTGGAATGGATGATGTCCCCAGGTATAGCTGAAGAAATCCATCCAGAGATACCCCGTACCAGGGCACTTCCAGGAGCTGTACCAGGACCTGAGGATGAGCCAGCACCAGAGGACTTCTCCTGAGCAGTGGCTGTATATAGTCAGTTATTTCTGTTTCTATTTTCAGTTCCTTTATTTCCTGTCTATTTGCTTTGGATGTATCAGACATAATCTCGGATTGTTCACCGAGATATTTATTGAGATTTGATAGTTATTCTATTACATTATTTCTGGCATTTAATCTGTGATTATCTGTTGTGGATGAGATTAGATTAGTCTGTGACCTATAACAATTGCTCTATTTTCTGTTAGACTACAGCTTAAGCATGCCCTGATGGATCCATTAAATTGGATTATCCATCGGTGCGTGCTGCTGGCCATTGCGCACATCTCCAGTCCCTCGGCATTTTGGGACTGGGGCGTGACAATCGCAGCTTTCTTGCCAGGCAAGTATACCTTGCCATTGTACTGTTATTTATATTCCATATGTTGCATGCATCTTTATTTTCTGTCTTTAGTTCATATATTTTAACTGTTATATAAAATGCGCGTGACGGTGTCGTCGCGATATATTTTTATCTATGTATTGCATTGACCTTGTTCATGAGACTACCCCTTTATCATGTAGCATCATTAGGTTCATTGGCCGTGACACAGTTGTTATACTAGTGTGAGTCTCATGTAGATCACGGACTGCGTGACAGGTCTGGCCTCCTGTACGTATGGGTCGTGCGTTAGGAATAACTGTCGTTAGAAACTTTGCATGCTAGTAGACTTGGCAGTTATTAGAGGTGTTATTGTGTCATGGATGTGACATGCTTAGAGCATGGGGTGGGGAGAACAACAAGTACCGCATTTGAGCTCCTTTGTACTTTTTCTATTGTGTGCCCGGATTCTCCGCCGGAGATACGGGTGGTGATGACCACTATATATTATATTATTATCAGGCGGGCCTCCGGCGTTCGAAAGTCGTCGTGCCTTTTTAGGCCCCTGGATCTCCAATAGAGAACCATGCCAAATCCCAGTTTTTAGCCAGATAGCTCACTTGTGGGGAAAGTTGTTCTTAACTGCATTCACTTAGATGGTTAGGCGACCCCATTGGATATTTATTTCAGTACTTTATTGGCATGTGTTTAAGTATCTTGTTATGTCCCTTTGAGGACCTGGTCCCCTGCCAGGTGTACCTGTTCTTGAGTATTGCAGGAGCACAGATTTGGATGGTTGTATATGCTTCGTGGATGTCTTCTCTTCGAGCCGTGATCGATAGCTGGTATACTTATATTGGGTTTGATTGTGTTGTACTTATTTTGTATTTGCTCTTATATTCGAGTTGGTAGTGGATTTGTTTCCATCCAACCATCATCCTTAGATACTTCTTATTGAGATCTAGTTTCATAGATGCTGGTTATTTATTTATATTGATTTTCGTGGATGAGATTTAGATTATACCCTGTGATTTGTGATATATTGTATACCACATGTGGATTTGATATTCATATTACAGCGTACGTATGGATTTGGTTTCCATATATTGGAGTTGCCATATCCATGCGGCTGGCATGCTTACGTGTCCTAGTCCTACGTATTTTGGGACTGGGGCGTGACAATTCATATGTTTAGTGATTTTGTATTTTATTTCTATATCTGTTTATATGCTCGATTATGCTATTGAAACTGCTTTCAGAGGTATGTACTTCGCTCCAATCCTGACTGGATATATTTTTTTAGATGATTGGCTTCTAGAGCAATGTCCCACCTACTATGGACCGTAGGACGGCGTACCTTTAGAGGACACTCTTATTGACCAGGGATACTTAGTTGCAGAGCCCGAGGAGGTTTAGACTATTTGTATCTGAGATTTTATTAGACTATTTCTTTTGTGGATTCACATCTTGTATATTATTCAGATTATGGATTTGCACTTTTATTCTTCCCTCGTTATTTTTATTCGTGCATATTTCTTTCTTAGTTTGTTTTATGATTGAGATTAGTTATTCATGTGAGATGCCATATTGCTCCTCCGTTTTGAGTTGAGATGATTGTCAGGTGTCATATTATATTATTGAGATGTTAGATAGTTAGAAATGACCCAGACAGCGTTCTACCGCCGATTCTGCGGTGTAGACTGGCGTAACCACGTACTCGTGCCCGAATATCTGGGTGCGGGTCGTGACACGTAGATGTAGAAGCATGAAAAATACGCTGAGGAATTATACGCGTAAAACCCTCAACATGTAGGAAGCCGCATAAAACAGAGCTCCAGCACTGGGTGGCATAAGACATGACTTCAGAGCCATTGGTGTACAACAGAGCTTCAACGCTATTCAGCGTAAAATATAGCTCCAGAACAACCCACGTAATGTAGTATTTTTGGACTGCTTCGGCGTAAAAAGGTTACTACATCGCCACTTTGGCGTAAAACCTATCTGCTTTTAATGCAGCGGAAAGTTGTACGAGGAACTCTTTGTATTCCTCGAATGAACCTGTCAGATCATGCAGTGAACCTGACTCCTGACAAAGAGTACTACACAGCGATCGAGAGGACGGCTGTAATAATGATTCGGCACAGAGTCCCAGACTGTCGTCTAGTGACATAACCCTTGATATAAGATGTTATTTACGCATTCAAGGAATACGCTGCCTAGTTTTACACATGTAGACATGAGCTTTTACGCTCAAGATGAGATGAAACCAACCGCTACGTCAAAAGCTGCCCTTCGTACAGAACTCGAGGCACGTATCTGCAGTTAATGCGCGTGATGGGGGCAGATCTCTGCATTTAATGCACGAGATTTGGTTCTACTTTTAACGACTGGGTGAGCCATAATTATGGCTAATATGTCCACATCATCACCTCTGTATATTACGCCATCAGGCTATTTTCAGCTATAGGAGCACGCTGTATGCTATCTCCTTGAAATACGCCAACCTGGCTATTTTCAACTATAGGAGTACGCCGTATGCTATCTTCTCGGAATACGCCAACTCAGGCTATATTTGCAATGGTACGTGATAAGGCTATTTGGCCCAGAATACGCTCAAGACCTCAGTCAAGGAAGGATGATCGGCTATCTTTACGCTGGCTACCTATCCATGCAGCATCAGGCTTCTACGCCCACTTGGTTTCTACACCTACTTGGCTTCTACGCCTACTTGGATTCTACGCCAACATGACAGCTACTCGGCTTTTACGCCAACAGAACAACTATTTGGCTTTTATGCCTATGAGACAGTTATTTGGCCTTTATGCCAACCATCTCTACAACGCGCGTAAAATTCAGTCTCCCGTCTGTGATGTGGCAGACAAAATTTCTGATAATATCTCAGTGCCAACTCAAAAATTCCAAATGCGCTCCGCGAGTAAAAATACATCGCCCCTCTGTAAAGAGGCAGATGGTCCTTGCAATCACCGCAAGGAAAAACAAGTGGCAAATTTCTCGACCTCTCGACTTTTACGCCATCAAGAGAAGAATATGCCCGCCCTCCAGATTACGCGGAATGTCGACGGCCGATTGAGGACTTCCTCAGTTTTACGCCAACCTGTGCAAAGTTCCAGATTATACCAGGACAAGCCCCTCAGCGTAAAGAAGACCCGGTTCACGGGAACATACGCTCCACGTGGATCATGTGCTACTCACATGGCTGAACTGCTCTACTCATATGGCAGAGAAAGTGTTATGGTTCATAATCTCCATAAGCCCAATGATGTAAAAAGACAGAATAAGTCTTCTTCTTCTGCTAATATCACTGATTTGCGTGATTTCTTGATCCAGAAACGCAAAGACAGGGATCAAAATTAAGATTTAGCGCCCCTAACTTTCAAGCATGGAGAGATCATGTGGGAAGATGCGTCAAGATCTAATATCGTCATGACATATGGGCCACATGAAGAGTCTATTTTTATTGTTCCACCTACTCGCGACGATCAACATCAAATAATCTTCGGTCGAATACAGAACAGACCGATTGTACAAGAAGACTCTCACGAATCCGATAGTGGAAAAATGCAAATCCACAGATATATCCCACAGGCTTTAAGGATTATGCAAAACATGGATTACAATTTGAAGTTGAAACAAGGCCTCATCTATGGAAAAGGCAGACGAACATCGTTGTATGGTAATCCTTATTGTCAACAAACTCATTTTGGGTTCGGGTATACTGCATCTCTTGCAAACTCCAAACCTCCAGAGTCTGATCCTGTAATACCAAAGGCAGGTCCCTCTAAATCAACTTATGTGGACAAATGCCACGACATGTCTGGGGGTAGTCTACCTTGACAAAATAGGGCAGCATCCAAAACTGGGGGTAGAATTCCCTTTGAGTCCGAAGATGATGCAACGATGACCATCTTCCCGAAAGACCGTAAAACTCAGGCATGAGCCCGAAGGCTAAAAGGGACTTTCTCCTTTAATGAAGATGACATCATTGAAATCTTTAATATATTGATGAAGGAACACAAACTTCAGTTACCTAACATCAGATACCCTGAGAGGGCTGGCAAATTCGATGACCCAGATTATTGTCTCTTCCACCGGTACATTCATCACCCTACAAGGGCATGCTATGTACTGAAAAGAAGAATCCAGGAGTTGATCGATGCCAAAGTCGTCACTTTGCATTTATAAACGAGGGGACAATCACTGCAAATTGATTTTACTCTAATGTAACAATTTGCTCCCTCAAGAAAATACCGGATGATGAGCCCCTAAAGTTTTCCCAGCAGATTCTTCAGGTCTATCCCCACTCAGGAAAATTACTCCACAGTAAATTTTTCGGACATGAGTTCACCTCTGAGCTATTGTCCAAACATTTCTTGGTTTCCCCAGCTGAATTTGCCATGTCCAAGTAACCTCTGAGCAAACCTTCCAGTTTGTGGCTATAGATCAGTTCACGTCCATATTACCTCTGAACTACGTCTCGTCACTTTCTCTAGCAGAGTAAAATCTATCACCACAAAAGTTTGTCATGTCCATATTACCTCTGAACAAACCTTCCTGGTCCGGCTATCGATTATCATGTTCATATTACCTCTGATATCGATTGTCATCTCAACTTAACACCCGTACCTAACTTTAAGTATGCCAGTGGTGTTAAGTCCACAAAAACTGTCATGTCTATATTACCTCTGAGCAGATATATACTTCTTTTCCCAATGGAGTCACAACTCAAAAGTTTATCATGTTCACATTACCTCTGAGCAAACCTTCCGAGTTTTTGGCTATCGATTATCATGTTCATATTACCTCTGATATCAGTTGTCATCTCAACTTAACACCCGTACCTAACTTTAAGTACGCCAGTGGTGTTAAATCCACAAAAACTGCCACGTCCATATTACCTCTGGCAGGGCTTGTCCTAAACTTATTACTTGCACTCTCGTGCACAAGAAGTAATAGGTCCACACAAAAAAAACCTCCCTGTGGAATATCCGCAATAGAAAAAATCTTCTAGCAGGATGTCTTTACCAGTCACAATACCTATCACGCCGCTATTACCTCTGATAGGGCTTGTTTTGAACTTATTATTTGCACTCAATGTGCGCAATGAATAATAGGTCCACCAAAGATCCCCCAGTGGGATGTCCTCAACAAACCAAAGTTTGCACAAACAATCATAAAGAAATGGAGGGCCATTATATGATGGCGCTTACAGATTAGCCAAGCCTAATGGAAATTTGGCAATGGCTCCTATCAATGGCAAATTCCTGAAGAAGTACTTTACTTGATCTCCTTTGCTTAACGGAGTGTGATGAAGATCTTATTCTGATGATATCATGCACAAAGGTTAGCTGGATCATATTCTATCATATTCGTATGACCTCTTAATGGGTATGTTTAACTAATTTGTAAACCTATCATGTTCATATTACCTCTGATAGTGTTTAGTATACAAATTTAGTTGGATTATATTATATCTGGTTCATATCACTTCTAAATAGATTTACATTCAGCAAAACCTTAACGAAAGTATGTCATGTTAATGATACCTCTGATATCACTTTCACCCTAGCCTGTCATTTATATTCCAAAATGATAGGTCCACAAAGTCAGATAAAGTTTCTTTATTATCTCTGGAAAGAGCAAATTACATAGAAAAGCAAAAAGTACATCATTGGGGAGGAGCAGTCAAATCACAAATCTGCTGCGCCAAAGAGGCCATCCTCTCATTCTTGGAGTTCAAGACGTTAGCGCAAGCCCGCTCCAGCCTTGCCTCCTCATTGTTCAAAGAAGATAGTTCGGATCAAGCATGAACAAAACCGGCGCAGGTGACTCCTGCACGTGCCAAGTTCTGCTGAGCTATATCCAGCCATTCACCACATCTAGAGCTGCCAATGACTGGAGAGCCCACTTCTTTGCCTAAGCGAGTTTGGCTTCCAGTTTGCGGACCATCGCTTCATTTCCCTCATGTTCGGCCTTGCACTTTGTTTGAAGAGGAATAACCTCCTCCAAGACGGCTTTCCCTTCCTCCATCTCCTGCCGCTGTGTTTGGATGGATTTATTCAAGCTTTCTATTTGTTCAGCAAGCTGCGCAGTCAAGGAATCGTACTCGGCCTGAATTATATCATCGACGTTGCCTCGAGATAATTGAAAATATTCGTTAATGGGTTGTTCTAAACCATTAACTATTTGCTCTAGCGCATCAGCTCTCCCAGCGTCGTTGAAATTTCTGATCGGCGCTATCGCAAGCTGGGAGGACATCTTCAGAGCCTCGAAGCCTAGATTCTTCTCCAGCACCATTGATATCAGCGCTTTCAAAGTGAGGTAGAAAATGCTAGTATACTGCTCAACTAGCATGGCAAAATTCGAATGGACGCTGGGAGTGGCTGCGATATCAGTAAATCTCCCTCCAGGAATAACTGCAGAGGAAGTCGCCACAGTTGTTGCCTCCACAGATGGCGCTACAAAATAACAAGCACCAGCAACGGTTGAAGTGGCTGGCGTACTCAATAAAGGAGGCATAGTCGTGATGACATGCTCATCCTCCTCTGAAGATATCGGGACTGTATTGGGCGAGACATCACCCGAAAATATTGCCTCTCCAAGGGCGAACACCGCCGTTTCATCGGCAGGAGCCGCAACAAAGTCAAAGGTTGCGTCGACTCCGCCCTCCCCTGAGATGTCTTCCCCTGAAAAGAAGACAAGAGAAAGTTAATATCAACTCGATGATAACTTTCCTAAAGGAGGCATAAAAGAAGACATTTACCCATGGCTGATGGTATATATGTCGCGTCCGTAGCCAGTACAGCTAAATCAGTTCTTAATAATGCTAAGCGAGCTGTCATACCTAGAGAAGGGGGTGCACCAACTGACACTGGTGGGTATTCTTCCCAGTCTTCACCAAGATCCAATCGAGGTTCATCGGGTGGAATCTTGCTGGATATACTTACAGACGAAGTAGGGGTTACATCCATTATTGATCTGGATAAAGGTATATGCAATCTTATTATGCTCGACCTCGGAGGCGATCTCATAGCGCTACCAGAAGCAGTAGTAGCAGCGATCTCGAGCAAAGAATCTCCGACACTGCCGACCAAAACTGAGGAGGTTCCCTCTCTAAAAGGCGAAGGACCTCTAATCAACAAATCATCCCCAACCGGGGAAACAACAGGCTCGCTCCTAGAAGCCTCCCTGATAGAAGCCCTTTTTGGACCTCTGGCAATCCTCTTCTTGCGGGGAGAAGGTTCTTCCGGAGCAGAAGCCTTCCTTTTATAGGGGATAGCGAGAGGCTCTGCAGTCGGAGCTAGTACACCTCTCGGTATTGTCGTCAAGAATTCGTCTGTCCCGGTAGTGTCTTCATTCTCATCCGAGGAAACAGACAGAATATCCTCCCTTCCAGTAGACCTATGGAAGGGCATTCTAAAACTTTCATGCATATCAAAATCGGGATGGAAGGTATTGATGGACGCATAGAACTGCGCATACGAGTGAAGCATGCGCAGCTCCATGGAAAGAGAAGTCGCGGGCACCGCAAAAGTTGCACCAGTGCAGCCCGCGATGAAGTACCGCCACCCTCTGGCTCCATCAATAAGTTCACCTCTGGACTTGAAGCTGGTAATGGCATTTCCCACATGCAATTGGTCATACCCAAACTGCCTGGCGAACCGACTGGGCAGATAGGGCTCCAAGAAGCAATGATCATCACTCTTGTATAGCAAGTGGGAAGGTCTAATGCAGACCAACCAATAGAAGGCTTCAGGAGAAAGAATGGTTCTCCCCTGACCTTCATCCTTGAGTTTTCTTCCTTGTTGATTGATGTGTACAGGGGGAACGATACAGAAGATCTTCCAGCTGTGGGCTACGTTTAACGCCCGCCGACAATCTGTGACGGTCGCCACGTTCCAAGAGAAATTCTTGTAATTCAGCAAGAAATTATTTCCTGAACTGCTGGCGGAACCGGGAGACATCACCCGGGCATTGTGAAGAATTAACCATCCCATCAAGTATAGGAAGGGTAATTCCACCCTGGGAAAGCTTTCACGATGCGTATCATCAGCTAGCAGCCCATCAGTAAGCGCCCTCAGGCCTGCTTGTATTCTACATACCATAGCAGGAAGCAGGCCCAGTCTTGCTCCGAACACTAAACGCACTGCAGGCCACAAGGTGTTGCAATGGATGCGATCTGCAAACGCGATACCCGGCACTACCCAGCGGCATAGCCAGACGGGGAGAAAGCCAGCCAATTGAGCTTCCTTTGACAGAGGCTTCCGGCAATGCCTCATATAACTGAAGGCTTTTATGCCGGCAGGATAACCCTCTATCTCCTCGTCAAAAATATGATCCGGAGCCCCTGCGTCTTCAATAAGGTCATCGACCGTATCAGCATTGAGCATGCTCAGGAGGTTCAAAGGCCTATCTTGGCTATCTACCACCTTGTCCGGCTTAGAATTTCTGGCCTGGTGGAAGAAAAGATATGTTGCCCACTTGTTAATGTGAGCCAAATCAGACGGCTCCTTGTAGAAAGTGGTACAAGCAAGGTAGTGGCTCATCAGCTCCTGATATACTGCCACCGCCCGAGGGTTTGTATCTCTCAACTCCCTGTTTGTAGGGACGTACTATTCATAAGGAATATCCCCAGTGGCAGCCTTGAAATCTCTGCCATCTCATGAAGGGCTAAGCCCAACTCCCCCAGCGGAGTGGCAAAAGTCCCAGTGAGCGAATTGTATCGCTCCATCAAGGCTAAGAACAAGTTAGGGTTGACAGGCAACCCAACACTTATGGCACTCACGGCCGCGAATAAGCCAATACTTTCGAGCTCTACCTGGAAATGCTTCAGGGCCCATGCAGTCAAACTGGCCCATCGGAGATTCCCCGGGCTAAGCCATCCATTGGTCCGATTGTTGACCCTGGGGTACATTCCTTCCTGCCCCATAAAGTAGTTGCAGAAGGTCGACATCTGAACCGGCTGGATCAGCAAAGTATCCTCACTCGGAACACTACCCGACAGTAATCCCCTAAAGGGCATAACAGGGCCCGAGGGACGACTCATATAGCCCCCCCGTAGTATTCCTTGCTGTATAAGATTTTCCCCGGTCGACCGTGAAGATCGGAAGTCAGCACCCACATCATCTTCCTATGATGGGTGGCATGAAAGAAGGCCGAGATGGGTAAATCCCTGAGCATCTTCGGCAAATACATGACCGTGCCCTCAGCAGTGAATACCCAGTCCTCCTTCTTGGGCTTGGTCTGGGATTGCTTGTCAATAACATCCCCAAATAAGAAACCCGATTTCTTATACTCCGTCCCGTCTATGTATGTCAGGGGCTCCCCACTGATCATACTCAGCAGCATGCGCTCTCCTTGGGACGATATCAGGGTTCCCCTCTCCTCAGGGTAATTGGCTCCAAAAATGGGGAATATCACATGCGACAAATCCTCCAAATAATTCGAGTTTAGCATCCCAACAACAGAGCCCATCGCCTCAGCCAAAAGAGGGATCTGCAAGTCCACTACAAAATGCAAGAGAATAAGTCAGTTTCTACACTAAACTCTTGCAGTTTGCTCCAAAGATTACCAGTCTGTGCTTTTACGCCAAGACTGCAAAAACTTGAGCTTTTACGCCGGAACCTATTTCCGAGGCATAAAATTCAAGGTTGGCAGTATACGTCAAAAACAGTCTGTGTTTTTACGCCTGACTGCCAAAATTTGAGTTTTTACGCCGGAATTTTCATCCAGCGTGTAAAATTCAAAGTTTGTAGTATACGCCAAATTTCGACAGCCTGAGCTTTTTACGCCAGACTGCAAAAATATGGTTTTACGCTGACACATTAGAAATATGGACGTATTGGTTCTTATACACGTACAACGTGTGCGAAAAGTCCTCTATTCTCCCTTGAAGTCCTTTTACCTATGACATCCGGAGCACGGCTCGACGGAGGGGCGCTGCGTTCCGATCGAGGCTCGTTCAGCCTAATGGGAGTTGCTCATGCTTGAGCAGAGGATTGAGAAGAGGGAGAAACCTTCTTTCCCTTAGTAGTGGAAGCTTGTTTAGGGGCCATGGTGATTCTGAGTTCTCAAAGAAGAAACGAAGAAGAAGGGTTCTTGAAAAGCTAGGGTTCTTGTGAAGACAGATAAAAGTTCTCTCTCTCAGGACCTTGGACTATTTATAGAGTTCGGATAACTCTTCGAATTCCTAACCAAATTCGATATTTAATATTCGGTTATGATTTAGGGACCACGTCAGCCTATCATTTAAAAGAAGAAGACGGACAGTCAGTGGATCCAGAATTTACGCGCAGAGCAGATCTATGATTTTACGCTCAGGAGCTTTTTACGCTCAAGAGGCTACGAATCTATGATTTTACGCTCAAAGGCTATAAATCTATGGTTTTACGCCCGGATGCTTTTATGCTCAGCAACTTTTACGCTCGAGAGGCTACAAACCTACGATTTTACGCTCAGAGGCTATAAGTCAACGATTTTATGCCCAGATGCTTTTACGCTCACGAGCTTTTACGCTCAAGAGGCTACAAACCTACAATTTTACACTCAGAGGCTACAAATCTATGATTTTACGCTCAGAAGCTTTTTACACTCAGAGGCTACAAATCTACGATTCTACGCTCAAAAGCTACAGATGGCCAATTGTAAGGATTTACGCAGAAAATGCTCCTTCTTGGCCACAAAACATTCCAAGTACCCAAAATATACAGAGTTCAGCATTGAAGATGACTCTTCTTTCTTGGGTCGATTGGAAGTTCATCCAAAGTCCTGTCTGAATCCTTTCTCAACAGTTCAAGTATGGCCTGTTTTGACGGCCATTTCTTACCCTATTTCAAGGGATTTTTGGGAAATCATTCTTGAAGATGATAGTCTGAATAAGAATTTTTCGCATCAGAGAAGTGACAGTTCAGAAATTTTATGCGACTCCTCATTCAAAACAGCATGACAGTTCGGATATTCGACTTAAATGCTAAGTAGCTTTCTACGCGTCTTCTATTACGCATAAAAGACAAGACGAGATCAGATATTCTTTTATCAGAGTCGGCGTAAAATTATTCAAACGTGCTGAAGCTGCACATATTAAGACTTTCTCACAGCAAATATGGCAAATCATCATATGCGTAAAAGAAGACAATTTTATTAATCATGATTACATATGATAGAAATCCAGTCTACAAAGGGTTTTTTTATCTTCATGATTACATATGATGGAAATCCTTTTTCTACAAAGGGTTTCTCATTTAAGATCACACCAAGAATCTGTTCTGCCATGTTATCATATTTGTGGAGATCTTTTTCGTCTTCTACGACACTTTATCGGCTTCTGCGGTCGATGAACAAGAAAATGGTGAATGGCGGGAGGATACACAACTGGGCCTATCTAAATTATTCAAGCCCGTCCTCTATACGCCATGGCAGGCATGCCCTAGGAATTGTGTTGGGGGTTCAGACCCAACTCAATACTGGAAGACAGGGCTAAGCTGTCTGCCTTCGTCCAACGCCATGATGGGAGAGAATACAGCTTGCAAGTTGTGTGGTCCAATACGACCCTTCCTCTCTCCTGGACAAATCACCATATGAAATTGCTGATTATCCCGAGCAAAGAAAGCTATGATATCCTTCCATGATCCATCGTTGCAGATAACATTTGCTCGAAGATGCCTCTTTTTACGGCTCCTTACATGCTGGAAGAACATGATCTTCTTCTTCCTCAAGTCGACCCGACGAAGCTCGACAACCATCTCTGTGTGGTGAAGGAAGTGTGGGAAATACATGTTAACTCAGTCGCCTTTATATAGGCAGAGGAGATCACACCAAATCCCAATAAATTCTTAAATATTTGCCGAGAAATTAGCCTCGCGGAATGAGTCAAACTTGACCGTTTCATGCTTCATTCAAAGTGTTTCAAATTACGAGAAATTTGGAAACTTTGAAGGGGGTCTTGTAGAAGCATGAAAAATACGCTGAAGAATTATATGCGTAAAACCCTCAACATGCAGGAAGCCGCGTAAAACAGAGCTCCAGCACTGGGTGGCGTAAGACATGGCTTCAGAGCCATTGGCGTACAACAGAGCTTCAACACTATTTAGCATAAAATATAGCTCCAGAACAACCCGCGTAATACAGTATTTTTGGACTGCTTCGGCGTAAAAAGGTTACTACATCGCCACTTTGGCGTAAAACCTATCTGCTTTTAATGCAGCGGGAAGTTGTACGAGGAACTCTTCGTATTCCTCGAATGAACCTGTCAGATCATGCAGTGAACCTGACTCCTGACAAAGAGTACTGCACAGCAATCGAGAGGACGGCTGTAATAATGATTCAGCACAGAGTCCCAGACTGTCGTCTAGTGATATAACCCTTGATATAAGACGTTGTTTACGCATTCAAGGAATACGCTGCCTAGTTTTACACAGGCAAACATGAGCTTTTATGCTCAAGATGAGACAAAACCAACCGCCACGTCAAAAGCTGCCCTTCATACAGAACTCGAGGCACATCTCTGTAGTTAATGCGCGTGATGGGGGTAGATCTCTGTATTTAATGCACGAGATTTGGTTCTACTTTTAACGACTGGGTGAGCCATAATTATGGCTAATATGTCCACATCATCACCTCTGCATATTACGCCATCAGGCTATTGTCAGCTATAGGAGCACGTTGTACGCTATCTCCTTGAAATAAGCTGACCTGGCTATTTTCAACTATAGGAGTACGCCGTATGCTATATCCTCGGAATACGCCAACTCAGGCTATATTTGCAATGGTGCATGATAAGGCTATTTGGCCCAGAATACGCTCAAGACCTCAGTCAAGGAAGGATGATCGGCTATCTTTACGCTGGCTACCTATCCATGCAGTATCAGGCTTCTATGCCCACTTGGTTTCTACACCTACTTGGCTTCTACGCCTACTTGGCTTCTACGCCAACATGACAGCTACTCGACTTTTACGCTAACAGAACAGCTATTTGGCTTTTACGCCTATGAGACAGTTATTTGGCCTTTATGCCAACCATCTCTACGCATGGGGCAGTTATCTACGTGGCTTGCATGCCGTGATCTTCGACGAGCAGTTATACGCATTATCTCATAATGGGACACGCGTCACACGCCGATTCAGAAGATCATTCATACGTGGGTAGCAGTTATTATAACCGCCGCGTAAAAGGTGCAGCTCTCTCCGCTGTTCGATTTCTACGCCGACTGTGCCTAAACCTTATAAATAGAGACCTCCGACCACGGAGGTCCAAGGTCGAAAAAAGAGTGGAAGAGAGGTCAAGGTCAAGAAAGCACCTATAGAGAGCTTTGGCAACGAGAGTTCAATCCCTCCTGCAGTCTTTGAAGCTTCTTTTTCGTCTTCTACAACACTTCTTCGTCATCGTGTGGTCCAAGGGACAAAGTGATCGACCGCAGATCAGACTCCTATAACAATATTTCCCCAGAATTAAATTTTTGTACTCAACATCCTCGTATAGGATTAATTGTACTTCTTTTTCTTGTTTGTAAACCAAAGAAAGGGTTTCGCATAAACCTAGTTTCAATTTCTTTCGTTTATTATCAAACACAGTGAAATCTCATAATTTTCTCAAAATTAAAACTTTACTACCCAACCGGCATACCGGCGGTATACTTCAACATACCAGCGGCATACCGTTCGGCAGATATTTGTTTTACTTTTGAGATATTTTCAAGCAATATTTTCGTGAGATATTTTCGTGAATAGTATTCGATACTTTCTATTATCCATTAGTTTTTTGGTTTTGTTTTGAGTGGTCGATATTGATTTAATCTCGTGACGTGGATCACTGACGAGGCAGATTGGACGGTCACGATTAAATCACCTCTTATATATATATGAATTGATTTTCTCTCTCCTTTTTCTTTTCTTTCTTTCTTCACTTTTTTATTTTCTTTCATTTTCTCGTGAGAGCTAGGAGCATGGTCTTGAGGCCTAAGAGTGTGGTTTCTAAACCCCTCTTGGTGGTGAAGTTGAAGGTTTAGGCGGTGAGCTTGACTTGAGGCAAGTACGTCTTGCCAAAATCTTGAACGACTTTACTTTGCTGCAGTTTTTTATTTCCTTGGTAATTTATGCTTAGAATTTCATGATGATGGTTTTTCTAAATATGTTTCTTTAGTAATTTTTTGTCATGGGCTAGTTTTAGAAACTGTTTTGAACTTGTTTTGACTTTTTCGGTAGGAACCCTGATATTTACTAGTTAGGTAACTCGGTATCGGAAACGATAACCGGAGTGATTGCTATGAGGCTTTAGTATATATGCTATATGAGGCTTACAATTAGACTTCACATCTGACCAAACCAGTTTATGTTAAGTTTTGGAACGCGATTTCGGTTCCGGAATACCCGTCATGATTGGACTTTTCCTATAATTACCTATGGGAACCGGCATACTGACTGTATACTGGTGTATACCGACGGTATACCAATTTTTGCCTGACTTGGAATCCTAGAAGCTGTTGTGATGCAAACCGACATACCGATGGTATCTAGAGTATACCGACATTATACCGATTTGTTGGAATCGTAACTTATTGTGTTTTTGCTATCTTTGGACCAGCATACCTACGGTATACCGGTGATGTACTCTTTTTCATGTGCTTTATTTTTTATCGTATATTTTTTGGTTTTCTGGTGTGGCACCTTTGTGCATATACTTTTAGTATGTTTACATATGACTAGTAGTGCCTATACTTGACCTTGGTATACCATGTTACGTGACCAGTTTCTTATATAGCTAGGGGATGATTTACACCCTAGATGCATTTGACCAGGACTTCCGTGACCAGTCTCTCGTATAGCTAGGGGATGACTTACACCTTAGATACATTTGACCAGGTGACCTCGTATGTTAGGGGATTGATTTACACCCTTTATACTCGTAATGGTGACTCATAGCAATTCACTCATGGTCATTGTATATGACATACTTGATAGTGACTCGTAGCAGCGCACTCGTGTTTATTGTCCCTTACATTCGTGATAGTGACTCGTAGTAGTGCACTCGTGATACTTTATTAGTATATTATTTGTTGTGGCTTGTTATAGCACACACTAGTTATGTCTATAATCGTATGGTTGTACTCTTTTCTTACTCTGTGCGTGTGTTTGTTACAACATTGTCTTGTTATGCATATTCCTGCGAGGAGCATCATGTTTATGATAGATTCTGTGGAATGCCACACCCGGAATCCGAAATAAATGATAAGGATTACCTAGCGTGAATAACTAGATCATTGAGAGAGAAGAATCTATAGGTTGCATACACTCCAGTTGTCTAGCCACATTGCTTCGTTGACTTAGAGCTCTCCGTCGAGAGGGGCACATTTCCATCTTACCGTCGTGTGGGGCATTATGTCTATGTAGACGATTATTAGCTCATCGTCGTGCGGGGCATACTAGGCTCGCCATCGTATGGTGTCACTTCCTAGGATGCAGGCTTTGAGGCTGGTCCACTATATGTATTTACTTCCTAGGATGCAGGCTTTGAGGTCGGGCAGTCCACTATATTTATTAGCTTAGTTATGGTTGAGCTTAACTTGGATAGTCTGCAGGGCATGTGATCAATATAGAGGTTCTCAAGTTTGCATTTGTATTTGTTAGTAATTAGGACTTGTGATAATCCTAGTTAGCTAATATTAGCAAGTGTAGACATTGCTTGGCCGTGCTTTATTGATTATTACTATCGCTTGCCTAGTGTCTTTTCTTTTCTCATATGGTTATGCTCCGATAAGTGACTAGAGACTAGGTTTGACTCAGGAAAAGAATCATGATCCTGGCCCTTGTTTGGTTAAAGGGCTATGGTTCTCATTTCGAGGAGTTCTCGTATCTTCTTATTGCTTGCCGACTTATCTTTTTCTTTTTATGGATATTGTCACCTGCGTGTTTACACTTTTTCTGGTTATTATCATTTACATGTTTATTGCTTTTACCGTTCTGTGTTCCCATGCATGTCACTGATCTACTTTACTTAGCATGATGTGTATTTGTTCACGTGCTCAGTCTTACTTTACATCAGCAGTTTATCTTCATGTTTTATGGTGCTTTTATATACTGGTGGTTATATGTTGCTTAGTGTCACGACTCGCACCTGGTGTAGGGATACGAGTACGTGAACAACGCCCAGCCTACGCCGCAGCATCGGCGGTAGAACGTTGTCTGGGTCAATATAACTATCTACACATCTTGCACGATATATGAAAGGGTACCTGCCATGCTTTCTCAACTCCAAAAGGAGGAAAAATATGATATATGCTAATGGTAAATAATACTCAATCATAATATAAAACTAAAGGAGGATGAAAGCACAATATAGAATAAAAGAGAGGAAATAAGAGTCACAATACATCTATAAGTCCAAATCCATAAGTTTATACATAGCCACTCCCAAAATAATATATACATGCCATGAGTCTAGGAATGAGACTAATACAATGTCCAAAAATATAACTAGGCCTCCTCGGGCACTGACACTAGGTCCTCCTGCTCTAGGGGAGTATCCTCTAATGGCTCACCATCCTGGGATCCGTAATAAGTGGGACAAAGCTCCTCTAGCCAAACATCTAAAAAATATATCCAATCAGGAAATGAGCGAAGTATAAAACTCTGAAACAGTTCCAAATACATGGTAGAACATATATGACAGGTAATAGAAAAGAATACGAGATAACTAGCAATAGGAAATGGAAATGAACTAGAGTGAACAGATAATGTACTGGAAAGTAAAGAACATGCAATAGAGAATAACTGCAAGTAAAGAAAAGATAACACTAGCTAATGTGCCTTGGAGTACAAGTTCATTATTCGGTTTGGGTTGAACACGAATACAATATGGTAACTCAATTACACATGTGATATGTAATCGACATGTACACGAATACACTAGGTTTGATCACATAACAAACTCCTACTCCCCCATCCCCAACCAATACTTATAGATCCAATCACGACACGTTACGAACACAAATATAAGCACAGTACTGAACACGAGTAGTGTGTGAACACGAAGTACATGATAATCAATATCCGATACACACGATAAAACACGTGTGAAGGAGTATCCACTGAACACGGTAGGGGATAACATCCCATGACAGGATCCATTTAGTACCAGTCCGTGTAGCCACTGTGTCGAAATCAAGTAAACAGTTATAGAACATGTGATATATACACTATCATGAAATAAAAACTAACAAAGAGAATGTACTCGCCTCTGGTCCTGAGCAAAGTGTCTCTCGATGCCCAAGCTGGTGTCACACAATCCTATTTAGGAATTTTTATGTTAATTGGTGTAATAAAAGAGAATTAAGTAAAATTATATTGCTACATGCTCTCTAGGCCAATACTAGGTCAATTCCTAGCTTCTAAGTTGATTACAAGTCTATTAATTCTAGCAAGTTCTAGGTCACACTTAGGTTTCTAAGCCATTAGCTAAGAGTATTTAGCTATTCTAGTCTATTAACACTATATGCCTACTTAACACATAGGTGTATACTATTTAATATATATCAGATATTATAAACTAGATCTAAACGATATATATATATATATATATATATATATATATATATATATATATATATATATATATATAACATACATATCAGAACTCAAATGTATTCTATACCAATACCCTCTACTTGGTACCTTAGTGAATACTAACATATAGATAACTAACCGCTATAGATAACTAATTGCAATATATATATATATATATATATATATACTTAACTAACTGGTCCAGATATAAGTAAGCAACTGACACTTATGCATAACCAACTAGTTGTAACTAATACACTACCTAACTAACCTTCTACTAATCCTGATACTAAGTATCAATGTATCATGGACTGATACCTCCACTCACTTCTACTAATCAGTCAATATCTGGACTGATCTCACCCTCTAATACAAGAACTATACTGATACTCTAATAGTGAAAGTATTACATGATACACCTAGCAACAAGTGTTGCTGCCGTAATCCCCCTGATTTTCAAACATAATTTTAATTTGGATTTTTCAATTTATCTGGAATTTTCTGGAATTATCTTGAATTTTTCTGTAATTAAATTCGTGTATTTTAATTATTAAAGGATTTTTAAATGATAATAAATAGTATTAAATTATTATAAAATAATAATTTATGGTGTAAAATAGAAAATCAGACATATGGTAATTTTTCGGGAATTTATTCGACCCCGGATGAATTTTAAAAGCCCTAAATACTAATTTAATTATTAAACCCAAATAAACCGGGTTTATTTTAAAATAAACCGAACCAAACCAAATTGAACCGGACCGGGTTTTTATTTAAACCAAATTCCTTATCGGGTCGGATCCGGGTCCAACCCAGACCCGACCCGTTAACCCAAACCCGACCCGCCTGTTTGATTTCGGATCGGGCCGGATCCGTAGACCCGACCCGTCCACCCGTGACCCGCGAACCCGTTAGGCTTTCCCTCTCCCAAACGTTCAGCCGCTTGGTCTTCCGCCGCCGGCCGGCCGCGCCAATCCAGCTTCTGTAAACGCCGCCGCCGTCGATTGACCTCCCCGCAACCGCTCGCCTCCGGCCCTGAAACCGCCGCCGTTCCCTCTCCTCTCTCCGGCTGTTATTTAAACTCTCTCCTCCGCCTTCATCCTTTTCCCCGACTTCCTCTCCACCACCGGCTGCTCCGCCTCCCTTCACCCTGCACCACCAGCGCCGGCCACCTCCTCACCCGCAGCTCCACCGTGCCCAGCCGCTACTTCCTCCTTCCTCTTTCCTCCCTTATCAGAACCCTACCCGAGTTCGAACTCCGGCCGACCCAAGCATCTCCGCCTCCAGACCTCGCCGTGGCTGCTGCAACGTCGTCGTCCGGCCGCCCTGGACCTCCGTGAACCCTGGCCGGCCTCGCTCAGCCCTGACACGAGTCGGACACAGCCGCTCGGACACGGACAGTAAACCCTAACCCTAATTTCGAAATCTCGTGTCGGACACAGTGTCCAGGACACAGGACACGAAACGGATACGAAGATTCGGTTTTCTGGAGCCCAGTTCAGGTATTCATAACTTCTTGCTCGTAGCTCGGAATTCGATTCCGTAAATTATATCGCGTAGCCTGTTTGACCCTCTCGGTGCCCGGACAAACCGCTTGGGGCATCGCGTCCTGTGGTAATCGCACACCGCGATCCAAAAACAGGAAAAACTAGACCCTGTTTCACCCCGGTATCGAGTACGCCCCGCCAAACGGGACGACTTGGTCGCGTGTCGTCTTCACAGATACGTGCGCGTCGTTGATACGGACGTGCTGGATTTCGCAGAAGCTGATTTGGATGTGCGTGCACACCGGGATCAGTGCGTATCCGCGGACACCGCCCCGTATCCGTACTTTCTGTTTCTCGCTGTAGCTTAGTGTACATAAGTCAGATCGAGACGAAACTTGCGCCATTGGACTCGTGGCAATACGCTGGTCCTGTGAGCCAATTTGGTTCGATTCTGAGAACGTTGACAAAATCGTGTGTCGTGGGCCCCACAGGCTCCACCCGACGGGCGATTTTGAGAACGGTTCATCGGAATCCAATTCTGGAAGTTCCGTTGGGTTCGTATCATCGTTCCTGACCTGTTGATACTAAGTTTGACTATTTTGAGACCTTTGACCCTGGCGCATTTTTCAGTGCAAAGCGGCCCACATATGGACCCCGCCTTGACCCAAAAATGACGTTTCTGCCCTTGTCTCCAAATTGGACTCAAGGACAGGCGTTCCTAGTTGATTGATGTGTTCTGGACCTGATGGTAATATCTATTTCAGCAACCGGAGTACTGCTTGGAAATCCAGCTGAAGCTCGAGCTACAACTGAAACAGGAAATCCAGGCAAGTGTACCTTGCCATAAAATGCAGTTATTGATTCATTTTAATTCTCTTGCTTTAATTTCTGTGAATGCTGTACTTGCCCTATCAAGTATTTTATACCCAGGACACCTGACACAAGGCATGATACAGAATCTTCCTGATTATTCAAGGGAGTTTGTATAAAATATAGATTTTATGACTTAAGCTTATTTCCTTAGAACATGACTGACTGCATTAGTTTTAATCTTGCGTAACATGAACATTGAGATCTGTGACGTGAGATTCATTGGGTGGGGAGAGTATTACCATATCAAGGCTGAATATATATTATATACTGTTATCTGGAAGTGTCCTAGTCTCTGACACAGAGCTTTGGCACCTGTACTGGCCCTTCGAGAAAACACTGCTATGGTTTCTTGTCACTGATCCTGTAGTAGTCTCAGCCTGAGTATGAATAATAACTCTCAATTGCATTATCACTTAGCTAGTTTAATTATTTACCCAGATTTGTTTGATAGCAACATCGGCACGCCACTGTCTTAGACTTAGTAATTTCTTGTGCTTCTCTTGTGTTTAACATCTTGGTTGACTTACATGTTCATTCACTGTATTTTGGCTCGTATTCTTCTGTACCTTGTTACGTCCCTCTGAGGACCTGGTTTTGTTCTCCAGTTATAGCAGACGAGATCTACCCTGAGGTGTACGGAACAGGGGCACTACTCGGAGCAGTACCTGAACCTGAGGACGAGGTGATCGCTGAGGACTTCTCCTGAACAATTGCTTCGTCCTGCTCAGTATTATGGCAAATAGACTTTAATTCCTGTTAATTTAAACTCTTTATTTCCTGTCTTTAAGAACTTGTGTAACCAGACTAATATCGGATTGTTCTCCGATTTTATTTACTTTGACTGTTGTTGTTTGATATTTCTTTTGATGTTATTGCTATCTTATATCTGTGGATGAGAATAGTAAAACCTTGACTAATGTAATACAGCTTAAGTATGCCCGATGGATCCATTAAATTGGGTTTGTCCATCGGTGCATGCTGCTGGCCATAATCACGTATCCAGTCCCTCGGTATTTTGGGACTGGGGCGTGACATAGTTTTTGTGGTGGCCCATGCAGGTCAACGACTAAATTGTTCGTTTTCAACTTAGGGACCGAACAGGCCTGCAATAAGAATAGGATCAGTTTTAAGATCTCATCCACTTGCTTGAATCATTTTTGATATCTGTATCGTATTCATTTTGAATTGCATCTTGCCTTGACTCCTGTGCGTCTCTTATAGTTTATTGTTGATGCAGAGTAATGGATTCACGAGAAACCGACGGAACTCCAGTAAGAACACCAATAGGTGCTGAAACCACCTACGGAGAAGATGAAGTAACGTTGTTGAGTGGAGATCCCTCTACTCACCGAAGCAGACAAGCAGATCCGCAATCTTCTAGATTTCGGCGTGATGATATTCCACCTCCACCCCAGTTTTCTCCACAGATGCCTGCCTTTCCACCAGGCCAAGCAATGGACGGACAGCAGATGTTCCAGATATTCTACGCAATGATGCAAGCTCAGCAACAAGTTTAAACTGAAGCCCAACGTCGTGAGGCTGAGTACTTGAGGAACAGCCTAGTAAATGCACTGGAGCAGGCTAACCTACCAGCTAGAAGGCAACCGACGGGCTCTATCACAGACTTCCGCCAGCTAAAGCCCTGTACTTTCTCTGGCAAGGAGGGACCAACAGAAGTGCATGAATGGCTCACCAATATTCGGCATCAATTAGAAGAAGCTGAACTACCAAGAGAACGTTGGATGACCGCCGTCAGAATGCAATTGACGGACAATGCTCATCACTGGTGGCTATTCGAAGAGACCAGGCTCGGACCAGACCGAGTTACTTGGGAAGAGTTCTCCAGACTCTTCCAGGAGATGTACATACCTGCTATCGCTCGATCTGAACTTCGGGACAAGTTCAATCGCCTCACTCAGGAAGCTATGACGGTGGAAGAGTACAACGCCGAGTTCATTCATTTGAGTCGCTTCGCTCCTACCTTGATCCCGACAGAAGTAGAGAAGGCCGAGAAGTTTTTCGATGGACTCAACATCGAACTACAGAAACTGATTGGATCTGTCGCACCAACTTCGTACACGGACGTCCTTGCTGCAGCTAGACGCATGGAGCGCGTCACCAGGAGAGAAACCAGTCTGAAGAGGCCTTCCACATCAGTACCAACCAGAGCAAACAATGGAGAAGCTGCCAAGAAACCTCATCTGCATCAAGCACCACAGGGATCTGCATCCAAAACCCTGACTCTTCCTACTTGTTATTACTGCGGCAAGATAGGCCATGTTGAGAAGGAGTGTAGACGTAAACACGGACTGTGCTTAGGTTGCGGATCCACACAGCATGCAGTGAAGGATTGCCCTGAGCGTAGAGAAGCACCAAGAGCGAACCCACAAGCTCTACCAGCACCAGGGGGACATCAACCAAGGCCACCCTTGGCACATCAAGCAGCACCTTACCAGCAAGCCCAGCAACATCAGAGAGCACCACCTCAAGGACGCAGTCAAGTTTTCACGATGACTGTGGGAGAAGCGCAGAACCATGGAGTTGCTAATGCGAGTAAGTCTTTATAGTTGTTCCATTTCTAGCATTGCTTTAGTTGTGCCTGCTGGTTCGTGACCCCAGACTTGAGCTGATAAACTTAACCTAATAACTTTAAACCTGTTAATAATTGATAACTTAGTATTAATCTAGTAATTTTGAACTTGATAATAACCTAGAATTGTTAACCTGATAAGTTTTGAAAGATAACCTGGTTTTCTAAAACTGTAATTTTCTAGATTTTCCACATTTGGGAAATTGCATAACTTTTAATGCTTAGGAAAATAATTTTTCCTAGGTGTTCCTTGATTTTGATGAGCTTCGAACAATGGTTGCAACCGTGTCATCTCTGTTGACCGGTTAATCTTTGATTGCGAGGACGCAATCCTCTTAAGGGGGGTAGATTGTAATCCCCCTGATTTTTAAATAGAATTTTAATTTGGATTTTTCAATTTATCTGGAATTTTCTGGAATTATCTTGAATTTTTCTGTAATTAAATTCGTGTATTTTAATTATTAAAGGATTTTTAAATAATAATAAATAATATTAAATTATTAAAAAATAATAATTTATGGTATAAAATAGAAAATCAGACATATGGTAATTTTTCGAGAATTTATTGGACCCCGGATGAATTTTAAAAGCCCTAAATACTAATTTAATTATTAAACCCAAATAAACCGGGTTTATTTTAAAATAAACCGAACCAAACCAAATTGAACCGGACCGGGTTTTTATTTAAACCAAATTCCTTATCGGGTCGGATCCGGGTCCAACCCAGACCCGACCCGTTAACCCGAACACGACCCGCCTGTTTGATTTCGGATCGGGTCGGATCCGTAGACCCGACCCGTCCACCCGTGACCCGCGAACCCGTTAGGCTTTCCCTCTCCCAAACGTTCAGCCGCTTGGTCTTCCGCCGCCGGCCGGCCACGCCAATCCAGCTTCTGTAAACGCCGCCGCCGCCGATTGACCTCCCCACAACCGCTCGCCTCCGGCCCTGAAACCGCCGCCGTTCCCTCTCCTCTCTCCGGCTGTTATTTAAACTCTCTCCTCCGCCTTCATCCTTTCCTCCGACTTCCTCTCCACCACCGGCTGCTCCGCCTCCCTTCACCCTGCACCACCAGCGCCGGCCACCTCCTCACCCGCAGCTCCGCCGTGCCCAGCCGCTACTTCCTCCTTCCTCTTTCCTCCCTCATCAGAACCCTACCCGAGTTCAAACTCCGGCAGACCCAAGCATCTCCGCCTCCAGACCTCGCCGTGGCCGCTGCAACGTCGTCGTCCGGCCGCCCTGGACCTCCGTGAACCCTCGCCGGCCTCGCTCAGCCCTGACACGAGTCGGACACAGCCGTTCGGACACGGACAGTAAACCCTAACCCTAATTTTGAAATCTCGTGTCGGACACAGTGTCCAGGACACAGGACACGAAACGGATACAAAGATTCGGTTTTCTGGAGCCCAGTTCAGGTATTCATAACTTCTTGCTCGTAGCTCGGAATTCGATTCCGTAAATTATATCGCGTAGCCTGTTTGACCCTCTCGGTGCCCGGACAAACCGCTCGGGGCATCGCGTCCTGTGGTGATCGCACACCGCGATCCAAAAACAGGAAAAACTAGACCCTGTTTCACCCCGGTATCGAGTACGTCCCGCCAAACGGGACGACTTGGTCGTGTGCCGTCTTCACAGATACGTGCGCGTCGTTGATACGGACGTGCTGGATTTCGCAGAAGCTGATTTGGATGTGCGTGCACACCGGGATCAGTGCATATCCGCGGACACCGCCCCGTATCCGTACTTTCTGTTTCTCGCTGTAGCTTAGTGTACACAAGTCAGATCGAGACGAAACTTGCGCCATTGGACTCGTGGGAATACGCTGGTCCTGTGAGCCAAGTTTGGTTCGATTCTGAGAACGTTGACAAAATCATGTGTCGTGGGCCCCACAGGCTCCACCCGACGGGCGATTTTGAGAACGGTTCATCGGAATCCAATTCTGGAAGTTCCGTTGGGTTCGTATCATCGTTCCTGACCTGTTGATACTAAGTTTGACTATTTTGAGACCTTTGACCCTGGCGCATTTTTCGGTGCAAAGCGGCCCACATCTGGACCCCGCCTTGACCCAAAAATGACGTTTCTGCCCTTGTCTCCAAATTGGACTCAAGGACAGGCGTTCCTAGTTGATTGATGTGTTCTGGACCTGATGGTGATGTCTATTTCAGCAACCGGAGTACTGCTTGGAAATCCAGCTGAAGCTCGAGCTACAACTGAAACAGGAAATCCAGGCAAGTGTACCTTGCCATAAAATGCAGTTATTGATTCATTTTAATTCTCTTGCTTTAATTTCTGTGAATGTTGTACTTGCCCTATCAAGTATTTTATACCCAGGACACCTGACATAAGGCATGATACAGAATCTTCCTGATTATTCAAGGGAGTTTGTATAAAATATAGATTTTATGACTTAAGCTTATTTCCTTAGAACATGACTGACTGCATTAGTTTTAATCTTGCGTAACATGAACATTGAGATCTGTGACGTGAGATTCATTGGGTGGGGAGAGTATTACCATATCAAGGCTGAATATATATTATATACTGTTATCTGGAAGTGTCCTAGTCTCTGACACAGAGCTTTGGCACCTGTACTGGCCCTTCGAGAAAACACTGCTATGGTTTCTTGTCACTGATCCTGTAGTAGTCTCAGCCTGAGTATGAATAATAACTCTCAATTGCATTATCACTTAGCTAGTTTAATTATTTACCCAGATTTGTTTGATAGCAACATCGGCATGCCACTGTCTTAGACTTAGTAATTTCTTGTGCTTCTCTTGTGTTTAACATCTTGGTTGACTTACATGTTCATTCACTATATTTTGGCTCGTATTCTTCTGTACCTTGTTACGTCCCTCTGAGGACCTGGTTTTGCTCTCCAGTTATAGCAGACGAGATCTACCCTGAGGTGTACGGAATAGGGGCACTACTCAGAGCAGTACCTGAACCTGAGGACGAGGTGATCGCTGAGGACTTCTCCTGAACAATTGCTTCGCCCTGCTCAGTATTATGGCAAATAGACTTTAATTCCTGTTAATTTAAACTCTTTATTTCCTGTCTTTGAGAACTTGTGTAACCAGACTAATATCGGATTGTTCTCCGATTTTATTTACTTTGACTGTTGTTGTTTGATATTTCTTTTGATGTTATTGCTATCTTATATCTGTGGATGAGAATAGTAAAACCTTGACTGATGTAATACAGCTTAAGTATGCCCGATGGATCCATTAAATTAGGTTTGTCCATCGGTGCATGCTGCTGGCCATAATCACGCATCCAGTCCCTCGGTATTTTGGGACTGGGGCGTGACATAGTTTTTGTGGTGGCCCATGCAGGTCAACGACTAAATTGTTCGGTTTCAACTTAGGGACCGAACAGGCCTGCAATAAGAATAGGATCAGTTTTAATATCTCATCCACTTGCTTGAATCGTTTTTGATATCTGTATCGTATTCATTTTGAATTGCATCTTGCCTTGACTCCTGTGCGTCTCCAATTGCGACCCCCCGCCGCCTCCCAGCGCGCCGCCGCCCCCGGCCGAGCATTCCCCCGCTGCCCCCAGCCTCCCTCCGGCCAGCCTTCGGCCGCCGCGGCTCCTCCAGACCGGAAACCCTAACCCTAATTTCCTGTGTTCGGACACGTGTCGAACACGTGTCGGACACGATTCGGATCCCGATTTTTGGGTCCCGTTTAGGTGCGTGTATCTTCTTGCTCGTAGCTCAGATTTCGATTCCGTAAATTGCATTGTGAAGCCTGTATGACCCTCTCGGTGCCCGGACAAACCGCTCGGGGCATCGCGTCCTGTGGTGATCGCACACCGCGATCCAAAAACAAGAAAAAACCAGACCCTGTTTTACCCCGGAACTGAGTACGCCCCGCCAAACGGGACGACTTGGTCGCGTGCGGTCTTCACAGATACGTGCGCATCGTCGATACGGATGTGTGAGATTTCGCAGAAGCTGATTCGGGTGTACGTGCACACCAGGATCAACGCGTATCCGCGGACATCGTCCCGTATTCGTACCTTCTGGAACGTGCCCTAACTTTGTGTACACACGTTGGATCGAGACAAAACTTGCGCCATCGGACCCGTAGAAATACGCTGGTCCTGTGGGTCAAGTTTGGTTCGATTCTGAGAACGTTGACGAAATCGCGTGTCGTGGGCCCCAAAGGCCCCGCTCGACGGGCGATTTTGTGATCGGCTCATCAGAATCCAATTCTGGAAGTTCCGTTGGGTTCGTATTAGCGTTCCTGACCTGTTGACACTAAGTTTGGTGAATTTGGAGACCATTGACCCTGACGCATTTTTCGGTGCAAAGCGGGCCCGCATGTGGACCCCATTTTGACCCGAAACTGCCGTTTCTGCCCTTGTCTCCAAATTGGACTCAAGGACAGGCGTTTCTAGCTGATTGATATTTTCTGGATCTGATGGTGATGTTTGTTTCAGCAACCGAAGTACCGCCTGCAAATCCAACTGAAGTCAGAGCCGAAATCAGAGCCGGAACCACAGGCAAGTGTACCTTGCCAAAACTTGCAGCTTTGCTACTTACTTTCCTTGACTAGTTATACATCAGTGGGCAAGTAAAGCTTTCCAATTCTCAGTTATTTCTGGTTATGGTATTTTACTTGATTTTTGTAGATACATATGTAAACTTGTTTAACTGCTCAGCCCAGGACACCTGACACTATTCATGTGACGGAATTGCCTGAGATATACTTGGTGATTCCGTATAGGTTACATTTTCATGACATATACAATTTACATGCTTAGATTCTATCCTGACTCATTGCATTAGTTCAATCTTGCGTGACTTGTACCTGATATTTTCTGGAACTGTAACGTGAGATTACATGGGGTGGGGAGAGTATTATCATATCAAGGCTGAATATATTATAATATAAATACTGGCGGTGCCTTAGACTCTGATACAGAGTTTTGTGTAAACTCCCTCGACCAGATTTCAGTAAATTAGGATTAGTTTAGACTAATTAGAATTATAGCAACTTTTTTAAATTTTTTATTTATTTAATCTATTAATTGTGCACCTGTTCATTACACAATTAATTAGGACATCCCACTAACTGTTAAACCCTAAACAAATTTCACATACCTGCCCTAGACTTGTTAGACTATTTTTTTGTATTTTTGTGCAACTTCCAGAAACCTTGTTTGATGCTTCGTTTTAGTCGTACAAATATCGTTACAAACGTACGTATTTATTTCCTATTTAATTTTCTGCTCTTTACCCATCTCTGTACCCCTAGAGATTTGAGGACCAGTAGGCACCTGTTTTTTCCAAACAAAAATACGATAATATTCTAGACTGAATATACTACAATTAGTGTATTGACACCGTAGAGAAATTATGACCCTAATAGCCTCTAAATAATTAGTGAACACCGTGCGCAGTATTTATTAATTAATAAATACGAGGACCCGTATCACCTAAGAAATCAGACCCTGCCTCTGCCCAGATTCTCCCCACTGTCCAAAACATTTTTTTTTCCAGCTATTTTCCCTCATTTTTGTACAATTTAGAATTTTGGGAAATCAGTATTTACAATCAGGTAAATTGCAGAATTACGCAAAATACCAAATTCATGCATTTATGCAATTATTAAAAAGTTAGGGGTCTTTATGCAAAATTGCATGCTAGGTGGCCTAATCCTATTGGCTAGACCATAGGTGTGAGGGACCCACCATAAGAATCCAGAGAAATCCTGTGAAAATATCATAAAATATTAAATTACCAATTTAACCCTAAACTTCCCCATAATTATGAAATTGCCATTCCCTCAATTCCTATATAAACCCCAAACCCCTCCCTTACAAATCCCTACAGCCCCTTCCCTCCGCCACCTCCGACCACCGTCGACCACCCAACTCCGGCCAACCCTTCGCCTTGGCACCCTCTTCCCTCCGGCCAAGCCCCACCGCCAGCGCCGCCCTGCTCCGCCGGCCACAGCCTTCGCAAACACCCCACTCTCTCACTGCTACCCACAGCCACCACTACCCGAACCACCTCCTCCGCCGCCTCCGGCCACCGTGCACCGCCACCACCACTCTCACTCGACTCACCCCGACCTCCCCTACCTACCACCACCACCTTACCTCCCCACGATGCCTGCTCCGGCCGCCCTAGCCCCCGCAGCACTCTCGGCCACCCCCAACCCTAACCTACCCTCTCTACTCCGGCCGCCCCTAGCCGCCACCACCACCGTCGTGGACCTCTGCCACCACCACCAACCTGACCGCCACCCTCCCCTCTGCCGAACCCACCACCTGCCCGGCCACCCCCGCCGCTTCTCCGCCGCCGGCAGCCCCCGCACAGCTACTGCTGCTGCTGCTGCTAACAGCTACTGCTGCTGTTCTCTCTTCTCCGGCCGCCTCCGGCCAGCTCCGCCGCCGTCCACCCGTCGTCGACAACCCCTAGGGCCCACCTGTCAGAGGGTATAACCCTAAACCCTATATATATGTAATTATATATATATATTTGTATATGTATATGTATATGTATATATATGTATATATATATGTATATATATAGGTATATATATATGTATATTTATATGTATATATGTATATTTATATATATATGTTATATACTATTATTTACAGTATATTATACTGTATATATATTATATATATATATATAACTATATTTTATACATATATATGTAAATTGTATATATGTATATATATATCTATATATATAATATGTATACTATATGTTATATATGTATAATATGTTATATAAATACTATCATATACTATGCATTTTCCTTTTATTTTATTTTTCTGCACTTAATTTCCTGCACCTATTATATATGTTTATATATATCTATATATATCTATATATATATTATCTATATCCAGCTGGATAATACAGCTTAAATATATATTATATATTTTTAATTCTTGTACTGTCATTTCAATTTATTATTTATTATATATTACTGTGCTGGATAATACAGCCTATGTATATATATGTATAATTTAAATTCTTGCACTGTCATTTAAATTCATTATATATATATATTATCTATATACATTATGTACTATTACATAGATATATATGTATTTATTTTCTGTCCTGTCATTTCAATTTATATATATATATATACATCAGTGGATACACCCTGATATCATAATATTATTTATATATGGCAGAGGATATACCCTGCTACTATTATAAATTCTATATATACCTGCATTTTTTTTCTGTTCTGTATATACTATATATACTGCTATATATATTATATCTATATATATATATATATACATACTATATATATATAACTATATTATATATGTAGATATAAGTATATATATATATATACTTTATATCACAACTTTGATATTCACGAACCCTGTCTATTTTAACAGAAACAAACTTCAGTACAGCCAGTGACCCCCAGTCACAAGCACCCTCAACCCTGACTGGGAGATCAGGTTTTCAGTACTATCAAGGAGTAGGCAAGTATACCTTGCCAAGTTAATGTTCAAATTTAATTATTGATATCTGCTTTGTTCCTAAATTTCATATACCATGATTACCCGAGACTGCCTTGGGTACAGTCAACTGATATGTTGACAAAAGCATGTTTAACTTAGTCTTACAGACTCACCCTTTGCTGTGAGAGCATTCTAATATTCTCCTAGACCTTAACACGGGAATACGCAACATGGTTGCAATGCATATTGGGATGCGAGCTGCGTAGTTGATTAGCTACCAGTACGTGTGACCCGCATTACGGATTAGATTAATTCAGGAATAGTATAACTTGACATTTAGTTTCATTGGGATGGGAAAGATAACTAGTAGACGTATGGGACACCCCCTCCATAAATGTTTTATACTTTCGTACCATGATGGTCGATTGCAGAGTTCCCTTGAGTCAGGGGGCATATGACACATATACTAGCCAGTCCCCACGATTGGTAAACTACGTCAGCATATGTCTAGCCGATACAATCCCCATGCGTACTACAAGGTCTTTACTTGTATTTCACTTAGAATGATTAGCACCCTGTATTTATTTTCTTTATTCAGTATTTACATACTTGGCATGTCATTTTCTGTATCTTGTTATGTCCCACTGAGGACCTGGTTCCCTGCCAGATCTAGACGAGTCTTTCTACCCCACTGTGTACGGCCCTGATCAGGAGGCTAGATGTGTTACCGAGGAGGAGCTCGAGGAGACACCCTCAGAGAATGCTTGACCCTAGAGGCCTGCCACTTGGAGATGGAGATGTTTTGATCAGATAGACACTGCTTAGTCTATCTGATTTTTCTGTGCTATTATCAGTTTTTGTAGTAGGCTTGTAATCTCACCAGTTGTGTACTGTATCAGACTCAGTTTTTATATATATTCAGCACTTGCTTTTCTGATATTTTGTTGTGGATGAGATAGTTTGCCTGTGTTGTTCTTGTAGTATCTTAGGACGCGTAGCACGTCCCTATGGGTCTATTCAAAATAGATTAAGCCCTTAGTGACGTGTCAGCTGGCCAGTGACACGTGGCCTAGTTCCTGATATTTTGGGACTGGGGCGTGACACTTTGGTACCTTACTGGCCCTGTCGAGAAAATACTGCTATGGTTTCTTCGACACTGATCCTGTAGTAGTCTCAGCCTGAGTATGACTAAACTATCATTTGCATATCACTTAGCTGGTTTACATATTTACCCTGCTGTTTCATTATTGCTGCACTGCATACATTTTGGCTTGTATTTTTTGTACCTTGTTATGTCCCCTGAGGACCTGGAATGGACTATGTCCCCAGGTATAGCTGAGGAGAACTACCCCGAGATGTACGGTACAGGAGCACTCCTTGGAGCAGAACCAGGAACAGAGGACGAGATAGTGGCAGAAGACTTCTCCTGAGCACCGGCTTCATCTGCACAGTATTTTCCTTTTCAGCATTTATTTCCTGTCTATTTTCCTCTGAATGTAACAGACTAATTCTCGGATTATTTCCTGAGATAATCTTATTTGATACTGCTTAATTATTTTCATTACATTATTTCTGGAAATTAATCTGTGTTTATTTGGTGGATGAGATTAGAAATACCTGAGACTTGTAACATTTCACAACTAGACTACAGCTTAAGCATGCCCTGATGGATCCATTAAATTGGGTTGTCCATCGGTGCGTGCTGCTGGCCATTGCCACGCATCTCCAGTCCCTCGGCATTTTGGGACTGGGGCGTGACATGGTTTTTGTGGTGGCCGATGCAGGTCTACGACTAAATTGTTCGGTTTTAACTTAGGGACCGAACAGGCCTGCAATAAAGAATAGGATAAGTTTTTAGGATCTCATCCACTTGCTTGAATCATTTTTGATATCTGTATCATACTCGAACTAATTTTGACTTGCATCTTGCCTTGATTCCTGTGTGCCTCTTATTGGTTATTTTGGATACAGAGAAATGGACCCAGAGAGATGCAACGAGACCCCTGCCGGAATGCCATAAGCTACAGGTGTCACCTACGACGACGAAGTGACACCAGTCGGAGGAGTTCCATCAACTCAACAGAGCCAGCAGGCAGGTCAACCTACCTCCCGATTCCGGCGGATGATATCCCACCTCCGTCGCAGTTCGTTCCACCAGCGCTCGTATTCCCACAAGGACAGCTGATTGACGGGCAACAGATATTTTAAATGATCTACGCGATGATGCAAGATCAGCAACAAATCCAACACGAGGCTCAGCGTCGCGAAGCTTATTTCGTGAGGGACAGCATTGTAACTGCACTGGAGCAGGCCAACCTACCAATTCGACGGCCAGCGATAGGCTCAATCACTGACTTCCGCCAACTGAAGTCCCGCACTTTTTCTGGAAAAGAGGAGCCCACAGAAGTTCATGAATGGCTCACCAACATTCGACATCAACTTGAAGCAGCTGAGCTTCCCCGGGAACGTTGGATGACTGTCGTCAGAATGTAATTGACGGACAACGCTCATCACTGGTGGCTATCCGAGGAGACGCGACTCGGACCAGACCGAGTCACTTGGGAGGAGTTCTCCAGGCTCTTCCAAGAGATGTACATTCCTGCCATCGCTCGATCAGAACTGCGGGACAGGTTCAATCGCCTTACTCAGGACTCTATGACAGTGGAAGAATACAACGCAGAATTTATTCGTCTGAGCCGCTTTGCCCCAACCCTGATCCCGACAGAGGAAGAGAAGGCCGAGAAATTCTTCGACGGACTGAACCTTGAGCTGTAACACCCCATTTCGCTCAAGCGGACTGCCGTCTCAATCGGCAATCGTGCAGCTGTCCCGACCCGCTTTGCCTCGATCAAGAAGCAAAGGATATCCAGACTTGTCCCTACAGGAATCCGGCTTGGACTTTCAGAGGCTCGCTCAGACGTATCGCTCTACCGAGGCGAATCATCGCTAAGGTGGGTGGCTACGGTGAACTTGTCTTTGCTTAGCCAGCACACATAAAATCTGGAATCATATATGCTAGTCGCTAGGTGAATCACCTTCTGCATGCTAATAAATCCAACGCACCTAGCTAAGGGAATAATCCCAACTCATATTGCTTGCTAGAACATGGAAATGAAATACTGCTTATATTCAGACCCTCGCATGCTAAGTCCCTTAACGGTTTCATCTCTCGGACTACCTTCGGGCCCGAGCAAACGTGATTGCTTATGTTCCTTAGAAACGCATGCTTGTCTACTTGTAATGTTGCCATGTTTTCATCCAAACCCAGAAGACTACTACGTAGTCGTTCCATGCCTGAACGAACCTGCAAAGTATCTGGGACCGTTAGGTCACCAAGGCAGCCCCGAACCAGGGGAATGCATCAAGACAAGTTAATCACTGTACATAATCATGATTCAAGCACCTCCTGTAATCGTACACTACTGTACTACTGTTATACTGTTCTACTGTACCACTGTACCACTGTACTCCTGTTCTACAGTACTCGAGTATCTAGTGAAGGGGAAACTGACCCTGACCCTGACCTGCATGTCGCGGACAACTCGGAAATGAGGCATAGTTCCACGGACGGTCTCCGGGGCACTGGGGCCACTCCGATCCGGATGGAACTCCACTGTTTCAGCCAACTGTACTAGACGAGATAGTGTGCAGCACCTACCGTTCTTTCGCTATATACCATCCGCTCCATGGCTGAACTTACTGTATAGTCTACTGTACTAAAATAGATGGCTTGTAGCACCCACTGTACTTTCGTTGCAAACTACTCTCGTTTAAGACTAGTGTCCATAATGGCTTTGCCAGCGACCGTGTTCATATAGATAAGTCATCCTCGCTTAGCGGCTATCCGCGTGCGAGTCACTATATTGCATCAAGAACAACTAAACACCTAAACGATCTTGAAATAAGTACTCGTGTTTGCATATGCTATGGCTCCTGAATGTTTATACATGCCTCTGCTCGAATTAACAATGTTGCCTTAATATTGCCTTGGACAGGGAAAAGATGGTAAGTTGGTAAGTCTCATCGTGTTTCCTCTCATGTTGTACGGCGCACTGCTCGACACGTTAAGCTGTTCAATGTTTGCATGGAACTGATCCTAAG
Source organism: Iris macrosiphon (assembly GCA_036927795.1). Classification (NCBI taxonomy): domain Eukaryota; kingdom Viridiplantae; phylum Streptophyta; class Magnoliopsida; order Asparagales; family Iridaceae; genus Iris; species Iris macrosiphon. Next base: position 274,103,080 of record JAYESA010000005.1, read on the forward strand.
GCAACTAGAAAGACAACTTAATAGTTGTGCACGGAACCTGTATTACGTGTTTGGATTTGTCGAGCGGGCGAGTAGCTTCCCCACCAGTGCATTCAATGTACTGATAATCTACCAGTTTGATATGCAGGGTGCGGGAGAACCTCGTTCGGTGCGGATGCCTCCAACGTGCGTGCTAAGGCCAGGAGTTCCCTCTGAAGCCTTGCAACGGTGCGTCCGGGACTGAAGCACATATACAAGACATAAGTTGTGAATATCGCCTGACCATCGCCTGTATATTCATTCCACAGTTGTAGCCACTTGGCACGCTTTTACTGTTTCAGAGAGAGAGGCTTGAGCGACTTGTAATCTCGGCTATACGCCGCCTGTAACACAAGTTTATATCAATAAAAGAGCTTGCTTTATTTCAACTTGTGTTTCTATGTTTCTGTTATATTTGTCGACTCAGTGAACCTGTTACCGATCGCCTATGCATTCATGACTCCGCTGCACTCGGACAATCTGTGCGACTCTGTGGCTTAGAACTCTTGCCGCCAGCCAATGAACCATGGCCTTGCACGGGCGTGGCTCACGCTCGTGCGGCATCACGCCCGGATGGGTTAAGCGATCGTTCCGCGGGAGCGCTGGCGAGGGTGATTCCCGCCTAGCGGGAACGGCCGATTTACCTACGGGAGATCGGGGCGTGACATGAGCTGTAGAAACTAATTGGGTCTGTCGCACCAACATCATACTCGGACGTACTTGCTGCGGCTCGACGCATGGAGCGCGTCACCAAGAGAGAGACCAGACTGAAGCGGCCCTCCACATCCGCACCAACCGGAGCAGTACCAGAGGAGTCTGCAAAGCGTCAACAAATAAGCTCGCCACCAAGAGCAGCACCAAAAGCCTTCTACCTTCCTACTTGTTACCACTGCGGCAAGATAGGCCATGTCGAGAAGGAGTGTAGACGTAAACTCGGACTATGCTTAGGCTGCGGATCCAGACAGCATGCAGTAAGAGACTATCCTGAGCGTAGAGAAGGAGCACCAAGGGCGAACCAGCAAACTTCACCAGTGCCTCGAGCAGCACCCTACCAACAAGCTCAGCAGCAGCAGAGGAATCTACCTCAAGGACGAGGGCAAGCTTACGCGATGACTGTGCAGGACGCTGATGCGAGTAAGTGATTTGTAGATATTCGTTTCTAGTCTTGTTTTAGCTCGTGCCTATTGGTTCGTGACCTCAGCCCCAACCTAGTAAATTGCAACTTGTTAATAACAACCTGGTTTTCAAAAAAAAAAAAAATGTAGTTCTTTTGCTTAACTAGATTTTCTCTGGAAGTGCATAACTTTCATTGTTAGGGAAAACGGTATTTCCCTAAGTATCTTGTGCTGTGTTTCAAACGATGCTTGCGACCACGTCATCTCTGTTGACCAGTTATTCTTTGATTAGGAGGACGTAATCCTCTTAAGGGGGATAGATTGTAAACTCCCTGATTTTTTCAAAATTTTAAAAACTGGATTTTTCACAATTTTCTGGAATTTTTTGGGATTTTTCTGTAATTTAAAAATAGAGTTTTAATTATTAAATGATTTTTAAAATGATAATAAGCAATATTAAAATATTATGAAAATAATATTTTTTGATGTAAAATGAAAAACTGGACTTAGAATAATTTTTCTGGAATTTATCGGACCCCGGACCTATTTTTAAAACACCTAAAAAATATTTATTTATTTAATTATTTATTATTATTATTATTATTATTATTATTATTATTTTTAAAATTCAGCTCGGCCCATTACCCAGCAGCCCGGCCCGGCCCACCCGCTCCCCTACCGGGTCGGGTCGGGTCTGCCCGCCACCCGACCCGCCCGTACCCGGCTGACCCCCTCTCCCTCTTCCCCGAGTTTTCCGCCGCCTCCGCCGCCGGCGCAGCGCCGCCCGGCCAGCCACCCACGCCCCCACGTCGCCTCGGCCGACCCCCTCTCTCCGCCGGCCTTTAAACCCCCCCCCCTCGAGCTCCTTCTCCGGCCATCCCCCGCAAACCCTAGCTACCGCCGCCCTAACTCCGACTCCGACCGCCTCCCCTCGCCGCAGCCACCCGCTCGGCTCCGCCTCCAGCTGCCGCCCTCCTCCTCCAGGCCCGCAGCCCTCTCCTCCTCCCTCCTTCCCCCAGCGGCCCACGGCCACAGCAGCTCCCGCGCCCAGCGCCGCAGCGCCTCCGGCGACCCCCCGCCGCCTCCCAGCGCGCCGCCGCCCCCGGCCGAGCATTCCCCCGCTGCCCCCAGCCTCCCTCCGGCCAGCCTCCGGCCGCCGGGCTCCTCCAGACCGGAAACCCTAACCCTAATTCCCTGTGTTCGGACACGTGTCGGACACGATTCGGATCCCGATTTTCGGGTCTCGTTCAGGTGCGTGTATCTTCTTGCTCGTAGCTCGGATTTTGATTCCGTAAATTGCGTTGGGAAGCCTGTATGCCCCTTTCGGTGCCCGGATAAACCGCTCGGGGCATCGCGTCCTGTGGTGATCGCACACCGCGATCCAAAAACAGGAAAAAACCAGACCATGTTTTACCCCGGAACTGAGTACGCCCCGCCAAACGGGACGACTTGGTCGCGTGCGGTCTTCACAGATATGTGCGCATCATCGATACAGACGTGTGGGATTTCGTAGAAGCTGATTCGAGTGTGCGTGCACACCGAGATCAACGCGTATCCGCGGACATCGCCCCGTATCCGTACTTTTTGGAATACATCCTAACTTTGTGTACACACGTCGGATCAAGACAAAACTTGCGCCATCGGACCCGTAGCAATACGCTGGTCCTGTGGGTCAAGTTTGGTTCGATTCTGAGAACGTTGACGAAATCGCGTGTCGTGGGCCCCACAGGCCCCGTTCGACGGGCGATTTTGTGATCGGCTCATCAGAATCCAATTCTGGAAGTTCCGTTGGGTTCGTATCAGCGTTCCTGACCTGTTGACACTAAGTTTGGTGAATTTGGAGACCATTAACCCTGATACGTTTTTCGGTGCAAAGCGGGCCCGCATGTGGACCCCGTTTTGACCCGAAACTGCCGTTTCTGCCCTTGTCTCCAAATTGGACTCAAGGACAGGCGTTTCTAGCTGATTGATATTTTCTAGATCTGATGGTGATGTTTATTTCAGCAACTGGAGTACCGCCTGCAAATCCAACTGAAGTCAGAGCCGAAATCAGAGCCGGAACCACAGGCAAGTGTACCTTGCCAAAACTTGCAGCTTTGCTACTTACTTTCCTTGACTAGTTATACATCAGTGGGCAAGTAAAGCTTGCCAATTCTCAGTTATTTCTGGTTATGGTATTTTACTTGATTTCTGTAGATATATATGTAAACTTGTTTAACTGCTCAACCCAGGATACCTGACACTATTCATGTGACGGAATTGCCTGAGATATACCTGGTGATTCCGTATAGGTTACATTTTCATGACATATATAATTTACATGCTTAGATTCTATCCTGACTCATTGCATTAGTTTAATCTTGCGTGACTTGTACCTGATATTTTCTGGAACTGTGACGTGAGATTACATGGGGTGGGGAGAGTATTATCATATCAAGGCTGAATATATTATAATATAAATACTGGCGGTGCCTTAGACTCCGATACAGAGCTTTGGTACCTTACTGGCCCTGTCGAAAAAATACTGCTATGGTTTCTTCGACACTGATCCTGTAGTAGTCTCAGCCTGAGTATGACTAAACTCTCACTTGCATATCACTTAGCTGGTTTACATATTTACCCTGCTGTTTCATTATTGCTGTACTGTATACATTTTGGCTTGTGTTTTCTGTACCTTGTTATGTCCCCTGAGGACCTGGAATGGACTATGTCCCCAGGTATAGCTGAAGAGAACTACCCCGAGGTGTACGGTACAGGAGCACTCCTTGGAGCAGAACCAGGAGCAGAGGACGAGATAGTGGCAGAAGACTTCTCATGAGCACCGGCTTCATCTGCACAGTATTTCCCTTTTCAACATTTATTTCCTGTCTATTTTCCTCTGAATGTAACAGACTAATTCTCGGATTGTTTTCCGAGATAATCTTATTTGATACTGCTTAATTATTTTCATTACATTATTTCTGGAAATTAATCTGTGTTTATTTGGTGGATGAGATTAGAAATACCTGAGACTTGTAATATTTCACAGCTAGACTACAGCTTAAGCATGCCCTGATGGATCCATTAAATTGGGTTGTCCATCGGTGCGTGCTGCTGACGATTGCCACGCATCTCCAGTCCCTCGGCATTCTGGGACTGGGGCGTGACACCGTCTAAGTGAATGCAGTTAAGAACAACTTTCCCCGCAAGTGAGCTATCTGGCTGAAAACTGGGATTGGCATGACTCTCTCGGAGAACCAGGGGCCTCAAAGGCACGTCGTCTTTTGAACGGCGGAGGCCCGCCAAGTAGTATAGGGGTCATCACCGCCCGTATCTCCAGCGGAGCTTCCGGGTTACAGAAGAAAAAAGTGTAAAGGAGCTCAAATACGGTACTTGTTGTTCTTCCCACCCCATGCTCTAAGCATGTCACATCCATGACATGGTTTGGTTCATAGCCTATTCTTAGTACCCTAGCCCAATCCTGCAACCAAACAAGGACAAGGATGGGACCACCGTACTACAATAGGCTATGTCCCTAGACCTCTAATAACTGCTAAGTCTACTAGCATGCAAAGTTTCTAACAACAGTTATTCCTAACGCACGGCCCATACATACAGGAGGCCAGACCTGTCACGCAGTCCGTGATCTCTATATGAGACTCTCACTCGTGTAACAACTGTGTCACGGCCAATGAACCTAAAGATGCTACATGATAATGGGGTAGTCTCATAAACAAGGTCAATGCAAATACATAAATAAAAATATACCGCGACGACACTGTCGCGCGTATTTTATATAACAGTTAAAATATATAAACTAAAGACAGAAAATAAAGATGCATGCAACATATGGAATATAAATAACAGTATAATGACAAGGTATACTTGCCTGGCAAGGAAGCTGCAATATACCAATAACCTGCTCCAGAAGTCGCGCAGAACAAATCCAATATCCTATGTACACATAAATATAATACAATAAAATTTATTAGTCATTACACAACCACATTTATACTGGACTCAGGGGGTATACTAGGGGTGGCACAAGTTATCTAACATGGTCAATTATGCGTTGAATTACGCAGGGTCACATCTTCAAGTGTTGTACACAATCAGACAGTCAGCTGACAGATGTCTATGCCAGTGCGTTAATGTACGCGAGGCAGGCAATTCACAAGTTCTTGGGATCAACATGGTCAAGGTAAGTACGGTTCAGTCTACGGTGTCCTAGGGTCATATAGTCTGAATATATATAGTTCTAATTATATATGATGGTGAGATGAGGACAACGACGATGATGATGGGATGATGATGATGATGGTAAGTGGTGGACTGCCGGAGTTCGGCCAGGGGGCTTCTCCAGCGAGTCATGGGGATGGTGAATATGATGACAATATCCATGGTGGTGATGGTGTCGCCCGGAGGAGGCCCGGCCAGGGGAGCTCCGGCCATGGAGGAAGGAGGAGGCTAACAGGGACACAGGGAGAAGGAGCAGCTCGATCAGGAAGAGGGGAGGTGATGATGGTGTTAGGGCTGCCGGCGCTGCGGGGGAAGTTCAATAGCGTTCGAGGGAAGAAAGGAGGACAACGGTGAAGACGAGCGGCGGTTCTCGTCGACGAGGGGCTGCGGGTCAGCGTTCAGGCGACGGCGGGGTTGCTTGTCTAGTCAGGGCGGCTGCTCGTGGGTGATCAGTCGAGGTAGAAGGAGCACGGCGGGTTCAGCGGGGAGTCGAGGATGTGCAGACGATGCTGCGAGTGGTGAGCAACTGTTCGTCGAGGGAAAGGCGGAGGAAGGGATAGGAGGACAGGGAGGATGGCTTGATGGGTGGTAATGGCGGTGGTGAGTGGTTGCTCCGAGGGTCGGGGTGCATCTCATGGGGACGTCGAGGGGATGACGGCGGTGTCGTGTGGCGTTGGAGAGAGATCCGGCGGAGGAAGGAGACGAATGGTCATACTCCGGTCGACGAAGGAGGCCGGGGTCGGGTGAGCCGGGGATGGGGGCCGTCGAGGCGGAGGCGGAGGCTCGGAAAGAGAGAAGATCAGGATGGGGAGGATGGCTTGATGGAGGAGGCTCAGTGATCTCGGGCGAGTCGAGGGTCGACTCCGGTCGACGGGAGGGAGGTGGAGGAAGAACAGTAATGGGGGATCGGCTAGGGGTGACATTAGTGTTTAGGTTTAGAAATCAATAAAGAAAAGGAAAAGAAAATATTGTATTTATATACATGTGAGGGGTTTTGTTGACCTAAAAAATTTTGGACTTGGTCAACTCTTCTTGGGCTTGGACCTTGGCCTCACATGGGGATGCTTGGGAGGGCTATAATTCACATCAATTAAATACCAGACTAGAATTTAAATGGGGGACGATGTGCGCAGTGCACATTCCGAAAAAATTACGAAAAAATTCATGTGAAGGGGAAAACTGAGTTTCTTCACGAATTGTCCAATGGTGGGAACACTTAAATGCGTTTTTGCATAAAAGCCCCCCAACAATTAGAAAAATTACACAAAGACGAAAAATTGGATTTTAATTAATTGAATCGAACACGCACGATGTTCTAGAATTAATTAGGAGTATATGAAATTAAAATTAGGTGGGACACAAGTGTAGGGACGTAGAGGGTACAGTATAAAATATTAATAAAATTCGGGTTGCACAAAACAGTCAAGATGGTGTCTCCAATTTCGATTGGGACGCACAAGGGTAAAGATCATAATTTATTTAGAATTATAATAATAACGTCCGCGACGTTTATTGTGCGACTAAAATGTAGCACAAGAGTGCAATATTATAAGTTACACAAGGGTCAGAATAGTAGGCGGACATGTCTAGGATGAGGTTGTGAAGCTTGTAGATAGGCAATGGTTAGTGAGGTGCTCCAATTATCGAAGCAACAGTAAGGTGTGCCACATGATATAAATTATTGCATAATTAAATAAATGCCGCGTTCTAATTCTAATTGGGTTCAAACTAGCCCTAATTTCACTATCTAAGCCAAGTGGCCCTAATTTTGGGTGATGGGGTTTACAATCTACCCAACTTAAAATAATTTCGTCCTCGAAATTAAAATAGGGTAGGGTTCTCTCTATCAAATCTTACTTGGTTACAGTCTAAAGAATTCTTTTTAAGTTAACATTGCATTTTCTACCCAACTTAGAATTTATCCATCTATTATCTAAGGCTATACATCTAAGAAGGCTATGTCCCAAATTATTTAATCATGTTATTGAATCCTCAAAGTCTTTAACACCAAACATATCATCTATGATATCCCTTAATTACAAAAGAATAATTCTCAAGTATGTGATCGGCCTATGGGGTATATCTAGTACTCTCTGTGTATTAAACTTATACCAAGCACGAGGTTTCGTCTTTCCGAAATAAGGGAAGACGGAGATCAATAATAAAGAGTTCAAGGGTGAGGTAATAGAATAGAAGTATCGGGATCAAGGCGTTTAAAGAATTCAAATGGGAATTGTCAAAGCAGTTGTGGGTTAAAATCCTATTTTGGTAATTCTTTTGTTTGCATGCTCGTATTAGTACAGTTATGTAACCGATACGATATGTCAGACATGTTTAGGGCAAGTATATTCGTCTACTAATCACTATATATCTCAATCCACGTAAAGTAGTTATGCAAAGGGCGAATCAAGCGCACTAAGGTTAGCTAGACCTTAATACACTGATTCTGAAATGTATTAGTGTGTATACCCAATAATACATATGTCATGAACAAGCTCGATAAAGAATAAGCTTGCAAAAACTAGGCTATAATAGCAGCATAATTTGAGGTAGCACAGAAAATATAACGCTATTTATAATGAGAGAAGTTACAAAATAATTCAAGTTTGCAAAAACAAAAACAACATAAGCAATAATAACAAAAGACTCTACAATCTCTACAGTTATCATACAACCTCCTTGTCTAAGTTGCTAGTCGACCAGATAGGGGCAAGGACCTCTAAATTTTATTGTCGAAATAAACACTGTCATCTAATGCTAGCATACAATTAATGTTATTCAGTTACACTACCTCGATGGGTCAAGTGGACTATGTGATACTAGGTTGTGAGACATACTACCCAACTTAAAAGAATTAAACTAGTACTGTGACAGTCTTAAGAGGATCCTACAAAAATAATCTTGCACATGTACATAGAACAGAAACTCTTATTAGGGTATATGAGAAAAGATCTTGGTACTTATTAGGGTCTCCTATTGCATTATATCGGTGAGGGTCACCTTAAGTCTTAATCATAGTACTCATAGAACAAGTATCAATCGTAGGGATAGAAGAGTTACTAGCCGTTAAGAGAATGGGATCTAACTTGTATCGAGGTGAGGGTACAAATTCAAAATTCAAAATCTAATTGAACAACTCAACTATCAGGTTCTAGCTACAAGATACACAATTCAAAATTCAAGATTATAACTATGACTATAGCAAACTATATATCCTATCGTAGAGTATAATCACTTGGTCTATGATCAGAGGTGATAGGTGGCACGAGTTAAAAGATGAAGAAGAGAAAACATGATTAGTTGTCGTACAAATAGTGAGTGCTAGGGTTTCAGAGGAACAAATATATAAAATTAAAGGAGGACTCTAGATATCATCATGGTTTTCCAAGGGAAAGGGGTATGCTAGTCTCTGTGTTTGAGGTATGATTAGGAAAATATTCTATGCATTGCTCTTGGCTTTCTAAGGTACTGTCTGCTTATCTCAAGACAAGAATCTAAATTTATAGTTCTCCAATACTTATCTAACTGTGAAGGTTAGGTTCAGTCCTAATATTCAATTTTGGTTTTCTATTGGTTCCTCAATGTTAGGGGCAAACATTATGGTAACCTTCTAACTAACTCTAGTGGTGTCTATACTACTCTCAAGTCTTCATAATACATCAGGGGTAATGGTATACTAATCTAAAGATAAGGAATTCTAGGGTTCACCAGACATTCTAATCTTAGTGGTGTGTCTATATTCTCGTTGTATTCGTAATAGGTGTGCTACCCTAATTATCATCCTAATAACAGGGGTTCCTATATTCTAGCAGAAGGCTATACTCAAAGAACTATTAGGGAAGTACAGGAATCAAGCAGGATACAATTGTTCGAATAGAACAGATAGGAGGAAGATGAATCATAGTCAATTGTGGATGAGATCCTATACTCTAGTCCTAGGTGCAGGCTTGTTCGGTACAGTAACGTAACCGAGACAATATGCTCTCGACCTGCATGGGATACCACAAAAATATGTCACGCCCTAGTCCCAAAAATACGTAGGACTAGGACACGTAAGCATGCCAGCCGCATGGATATAGCAACTCTAATATATAGAAACCAAATCCACACGTACGCTGTAATATGAATATCAAATCCACAAGTGGTATAACATATGTCACAAGTCACAGGGTACAATCTAAATCTCATCCACGAAAATCAAATATCAATAAATAACCAGTATCTATGATACTAGATCTCAATAAGAAGTATCTAAGGATGATAGTTGGATGGAAACAAATCCACTACCAACTAGAATATAAGAGTAAATACAATATAAATACAACACAACAAACATAATATATAAGAATACCAGCTATCAATCACAGGCTCGAAAAGAAGACATCCTCGAAACATATATGGCCGTCCGAATCTACGCTCCTGCGAATACTCAAGAACAGATACACCTGGCAGGGGACCAGGTCCTCAGAGGGACATAACAAGATACTTAAACACATGCCATTAAAGTACTGCAATAAATATCCAATGGGTCGCCTAACCGTCTAAGTGAATGCAGTTAAGAACAACTTTTCCCACAAGTGAGCTATCTGGCTGTGTCACTACCGTATTTTTTAGAAAAAGGGTATTTTGGTCATTTTATAATTAATTAAATATTGTGCATGTTAAATATTTATTTATTATATTATTTATTTATTATTAGCATGATAGATTTATTTATTTTGGACTTGTGTTAGTGGACCTAACTAGTTTAGTTTAGACTCATGGACCAACATGTATTAATTGTTAGAATTGAGCCCAAGTAGAAAGCCCATTAATTAGGAGGAGGATTAAATTAATTAAACCATTGGACTAGAAGCTTCCCTCCTTAATTATTTTCTTCATGAGAGGCCCCAAGGGATATTTTAGACTTTACATAGTAGCTTGAGGGAGGGGGCAAGTGAGGCCTATATAAAGGGGATGAAAACTTTCTCTCTCTTCATTTTTTATTTCAAATCTAGATATAGAATTTCCCTCAACCAAATTTCATCAAATTCCTACCAAATTTTCACCCAATTACTTCTCAAATCACTATTGGAGACTATAAGAGCAAGAATCTAGAAGGAGGAAGCAAGGATCTACAAAGAGGAGCAAGGATCTACAAGTTGGAGGCCAATTTCACCAATTTTGGAGATTTCATTGGGAATCCATCTTCCAATAGGTATAATTCAGTTTTTGACCTTAAAATAGCTTCTAAATCTGAGATTTAATCATGAATAATCAACCCATATATATGTACTACCCATAGGATTTGGTTTTGTGTTCATAGGAGACCTATGGAGAAAGTTATGGTGCTTTTGTGTTAATTTTGGAGGAATTCCGAAAATGACTTTTTGTTGTGTGTGTCAATTAATCCTATAGATCAATTTAGCATATGTTTATGTGTTTGGGGCTAGTGTCGTGTCCACAATTGGGTACGTGTAGGTCGTATCCCAATAATTTGGTGATACGTATTATTTTGGGGGTTTTTCCTCCGACACGGGACTTTGTACATGTCGTATTTTGACACGGACACATAGATCTATATTTGACACTTTGTTCTGTTCATAAATATTATATGTGATTTGTTTGTGTCCTTCGAGGTAAAATTGGATGTGTGGTGGACTCGTGTCGCATGCGTATCCTAGATCTAGTGGGATACGGTGTGATACGCTCCAATTATTATGTGTTTATGTGTAGATCTAATTAATTGTGCTTTAATTCTTGAATTATAATTGTGTATGTATCTATATATATTATATATGTATTATGTATATTTATTATAGTGTTTATTGTATCATAGATCTATGTATTATATATGTATTAATAGAATATATATATTATGTAGCTTTCTTCTACATGCATTAATATATATGTTATAATATATGTTAGGGATGTAAATATATGTATATATTTTATATAATATATGTGTATGTTTAATTAAGTAATTAGATTATTTATATATGATTATTATATATATATATATATATATATATATATATATATATATATATATATATATATATATATATATATATGTATGTAGATATATATTTATAAGTGGTAGCATATGTATATATAATATAGTAGATATATTTATATGTGGTTATATATATAGTTATATTATATATTGTTATGTATTTATATTATTATATGATTATATATATGTATACATATATGTATAGTTATATATACATATTACTATATGTGTGTGTATGTTACTATGTGGTATTTTATACAATTTACTATGTATAAGTGTATGTATAGTTATATATAGTTTTATATGTTTATTGTATAAATATATATTATGGGTTATATATATGTATTATATATATGTATTTATATATATATTGTATATATATATACATATATTTTCAGCGACAACAGAGAGCCAGAAGTGTCACAACAGCAGCAACAAATGCAAATAATAGCAGCTTTTCAGTGACAGCAGTCAGCGACAGTTGCAGAAAACTGTCGCTGAAACAACAGTGTATCAGCAGAGTATCAGAAGCTTCAGCGACAGTTTTTAGTGACAATGCAGGAAACTGTCACAAAAACTGCAGTGTATCTATATACACAGCAGCTTTCTATGACAGTGGACAGGGTATTTAGCGACAGTTTGACAGTTTTTAATATATTAGATATTAATATATATATAGATATATATGTATATATATATATGGTAATTAATATATATATAAATATGTTCATAATTGCTGTTTGTATTATAGTATACTATATATGTATATATTTAGTTGTAGCATATAAATTTATTAGAATAATTAGTATACTTTAGTTATCAATTGTTATGAGTATTTTTTATATATTATATATTTGTAGGTATGTATGTACGTATATATGTATTAATAGTTAGTGTGTAGTTGGTAGTTAGTATTATTCTATTAGTACATACTAGAGTTATATTGGATTGATATATGTAATTATTGATGGATAGTTAGTATATATATGAGATTTTGGCAATTACCTTGAGATATCAAGGTAAGTATCAAGATATACCAAGGTATGAGTAGTAGGTATTGGCATAAGTAATAGGATAGTTGTAAACTAATTATGGGTTGGTATTAAGGTGACTAAAATAAGGTATATATAATTATATAAATATTAAATACATAGTAGTTTATAATTTTTGTTGGGTAGTTAGTATAAATAAGGTTTTGAATTTACCTTGAGATGCCAAGGTAAGTATCAAGGTATTGGAGGATAATCAAGGTATTGGGTTTGGATATCAAGATAGAGGTTTAGTATTGCGATACCAAGTTGGTTCGAAACCAAGGTATCCTTTTAGCATTTGTAATTAGGATTATATATATATAATATTGTTTGATATATACATATGTGTTATATTTATACCTTGTTTGCGTATCCTGAGATACGGTATCTTAGTATCCTAAGATTTAGTTTGTATGACCTAGATTCATAGTGTGTGAGCCCAATATCTTTGAGTTAGACTCATACAACCTAGAAATAGGTAGTTGACCATAATTTGACTATAGTTGACCATAGTTGACTTAGAGTTGACCTAGTTTGACTTTTGACTTAGAAATGACTTTATGACCTAGAAAGTTGACTAGTTTAATTTATTTCTCTTCCCAAAAACTTGTATTAATGCAATATTTTATATATAGGTCTGTGACACCAGTTCGGACATTATTTTTTTATCATTTGCTCTGGACCACAGGCGAGTACATTCTCTGATAGTTTTCATTATTTGATTACCACTATAATTCAAGTATTTAGAAATGTTACTTATGATTCTTGACACGATGGTACACGGATTAATATTGTTATTGGATCGTTAGTCATGGGATGTTACCTTGATTATGGAGATGGTATCGGATACTGTCCTTATTGGTATTGGATAACATTGAATATTGTATATTAAACATTGGATACATTGACTAGTGACGTATCATGATTCGATCCATCATATCAGTCGGGGCAGGAGAAATACCAATTAAATATGTGATCAAAAAACTATCGGCTAGTAGTGTAATCATTGGCTACTAACTAACCATGCAATTCACGTATGGTTGAGTTAGCTCCTTAGTGTAATCATTGAATCTTCCAGGCCGATCACATATTTAGTTAGTATCTCAAATCACATAGTTATTGTAGATTCCATTATTCAATTCATTGATTACCTTGTTCTATTCTGACATTATAGTTCATTTCTTTATTCTTGTACGCATTGATTATATTCTGTTGTTAGTATTGCCTATTCTTTCATTGTTCTTGATTATCAGTTATATCCTCATCGTAGATAGTATCTTCTATTCTACTGCTTTATAGTTTTTGTCAATTAATTGAAACTGCTATTGGGTTGTACTTCGCTCCATTCCTGACTGGAAAACATTTTTCAGAGGATCCGGGAGATTGGTGTCCGACATACTATGGACCTCAGCCTATAGATGGTGCAGACTTGGACCTACTAGTTCTGGAGTGACTGTCGAGAGATTTAGCCGGATTTACTAGTTAGCATAATTAGTTCTCTTTAGCATTTTGGTACCGAATTTGTTTCCGGCATATATTTGTGTTTGGATATTATTTTTATTTGTTGTTGTTATATTTTTAACTGCTTAGTTATGTTAGACTTCTGCGATATCTTCTCGTGCCATAGAAATGTGATTGAGTATTGTGTTGAATTAAGTTGATTACTCTCTTCTTGGAGTTGAGATATTATTGGAGGTTTATGCTTTATAGTGAGATAATTAGATAGTATAGTTGACCAAGACAGCGTTCTACCGCCGATGCTGCGGCGTAGGCTGGGCGTTGTTTCCGACTTGCATCCCTACACCGGGTGCGGGTCGTGACACATTTTTATTGGTGGCCCATGCAGGTCAGGCTTCGCAATATTGCGATGTCGTGGTAGTGCGATGACTTAGTTGTACTACTGCGAGCCTGCGATAGGATATAGGACATAGGATACTAGGAAGAAAGAGGGATACTCAATCACAACTAGGAATTCCAATCTGAATTGAATCGCTAATTTTGATTCCTTCTGAATACTTTTGTCCTTCCTTGATGATATCTTATCTTGTGTCGAATTGATCTCCTTTGTTTCGATCTGTCTTCAGGATGCCGCCGAAGACTAGATCCCATCGATCGGGAGCAGTTTCTGCGAGGTCTGCCTCCTCTCAATCTTCCACTCAGGCAGTAGGGTTTGTACCTCCTACGACATCAGTTCATGTAGGAGTCTCGGCTGCCTTCGGGGGTTCTCCTCCACCTGTTCCGAGGACTACTCCAGTTGCTTCGGAGGGACTTCCACCACCTCCATTTTCAGGAGATACCGCGCCGATGGTTGCACTGTTTAGAGAGATGATGGAATTACAAAGGGCACAGATAGAAGCCCAGCACAGGCAGTCAGATATGATGCGACAGAGTATGGAAAACGCCCATCAGGTAGCTATAGCAGCAGTTCAGAGAGAGGCTCCTCCACAGCCACAGGATACTCAGATCAAGCCAGGCAACATTCAAAATTTCAAGAAGCTTGAGCCTCGAGTTTTCAAGGGTACAGAAGGTATAGTCTATGCTGACGATTGACTTGAAGATATCGAGCGACTCATGAAGGTATCCCGTCTTGCGGAGGATCTGAAGGTTGAGGCGGTAGGACTTCAACTATTCGACGTTGCCCGCACTTGGTTCAGGAATGAGCCAATTCTTACTGATGTGGGGCAATCTTGGGAGATATTCAAGGATCTCTTTAAGAAGAAGTTCTTTGTTCGGACGGACAGATTAAAATTAGGAAGGCAATTTGAGAGCCTTACACAAGAAAGCATGTCCATAGAGGAGTATGCCGCAGAGTTCGGGAGGCTGAGCCGATTTGTGGAGTACTTGGTGAGAGAGCCAAAAGTTCGGGCTATCCGTTTTCGCGAGGGTCTGAATTGGGAAGTCAAGATTCTCATTCCGTCTTTCTACGAGACGTATTCTGAGATACTTTCGGAGGCACGCAAGGTCGAACGGGAGTGGAACTTGAAGCCGAAGAGGGACCGTGATATGTTTGGGGGTGACAATAGTAGTGCGGGACCGACAAAGAGGCCGCGGTTCCAGCAACAGCAGTTTCCAATACAATTTAGAGCCTATCAGCAACTATATCAGATGCCAGAACCTATTGTTGCTCCAGTACAAGCTTCAGTACAGCAGATACCACAGCATCCTCAGAGACAGGTGCAACAAGCTCCTTAATGCACCTATTGCAAGAAGACTGGGCACACTTGGGAGATGTGTCGGAAGAGACTTGGAGCATGCTTATATTGTGGATCAACGGAGCATATGGTAAAGGATTGTCTCTGGACACTTCAACGTCCAGGCCAGGATGCAGATCGAGGCCAGAGAGGTGGAGTTAGGCCACCTGTAGCACCACAGATTGCTCATCACCCGCAGAGGGAGCTACCTCGGCAGGGCGAAGCATTTGCGATGACGGTCGAGGAGACCAATACTACAGGTGATGGGTTAGAGAGTCTGTTCTTTCTTTCTGTTCCTTTCATCTATTTTGATTGATTGATTCTTTAGTACCTTTTGGATGCTTGTGTTATATAGTTAGTGTAGCTATAGAATACCCTGACAGAGACAACAGTAATAAGACAAAAGACAGGTGAAGACCATGACCATGCATGATATTCTTTGCATAGGACTGTTCTTAGTGAAATAAGACCTTATTAGACTATGATTGCTGGGGGTTTGACCTAGAAGGAGTACGATCACCTTTAAATTTTGAGGACGAAATTATTTTAAGGGGGATAGACTTGTCACTACCGTATTTTTTAGAAAAAGGGTATTTTGGTCATTTTATAATTAATTAAATATTGTGCATGTTAAATATTTATTTATTGTATTATTTATTTATTATTAGCATGATAGATTTGTTTATTTTGGACTTGTGTTAGTGGACCTAACTAGTTTAGTTTAGACTCATGGACCAACATGTATTAATTGTTAGAATTGAGCCCAACTAGAAAGCCCATTAATTAGGAGGATAATTAAATTAATTAAACCATTGGACTAGAAGCTTTCCTCCTTAATTAATTTCTTCATGAGAGGCCCCAAGGGATATTTTAGACTTTACATAGTAGCTTGAGGGAGGGGGCAAGTGAGGCCTATATAAAGGGGATGAAAACTTTCTCTCTCTTCATTTTTTATTCCAAATCTAGATCTAGAATTTCCCTCAACCAAATTTCATCAAATTCCTACCAAATTTTTACCCAATTACTTCTTAAATCACTATTGGAGACTATAAGAGCAAGGATCTAGAAGGAGGAAGCAAGGATCTACAAAGAGGAGCAAGGATCTACAAGTTGGAGGCCAATTTCACCAATTTTGGAGGTTTCATTGGGAATCCATCTCCCAATAGGTATAATTCAGTTTTTGACCTTACAATAGCTTCTAAATCTGAGATTTAATCATGAATAATCAACCCATATATATGTACTACCCATAGGATTTGGTTTTGTGTTCATAGGAGACCTATGGAGAAAGTTATGGTGCTTTTTGTGTTAATTTTGGAGAAATTCCGAAAATGACTTTTTGTTGTGTGTGTCAATTGATCCTATAGATCAATTTGGCATATGTTTATGTGTTTGGGGCTAGTGTCATATCCACAATTGGGTACGTGTAGGTCGTATCCCAATAATTTGGTGATACGTGTTGTTTTGGGGGTTTTCCCTCCGACACGGGACTTTGTACATGTCATATTTTGACACGGACACATAGATCTATATTTGACACTTTGTTTTGTTCATAAATATTATATGTGATTTGTTTGTGTCCTTCGGGGTGAAATTGGATGTGTGGTGGACTCGTGTCGCATGTGTATCCTAGATCTAGTGGGATACGGTGTGATACGCTCCAATTATTATGTGTTTATGTGTAGATCTAATTAATTGTGCTTTAATTCTTGAATTATAATTGTGTATGTATCTATATATATTATATATGTATTATGTATATTTATTATAGTGTTTATTGTATCATAGATCTATGTATTATATATGTATTAATAGAATATATATATTATGTAGCTTTCTTCTACATGCATTAATATATATGTTATAATATATGTTAGGGATGTAAATATATGTATATATTTTATATAATATATGTGTATGTTTAATTAAGTAATTAGATTATTTATATATGATTATATATATATATATATATATATATATATATATATATATATATATATATATATATATATATATATATATATATATATATGTATGTAGATATATATTTTTAAGTGGTAGCATATGTATATATAATATAGTAGATATATTTATATGTGGTTATATATATAGTTATATTATATATTGTTATGTATTTATATTATTATATGATTATATATATGTATACATATATGTATAGTTATATATACATATTACTATATGTGTGTGTGTATGTTACTATGTGGTATTTTATACAATTTACTATGTATAAGTGTATGTATAGTTATATATAGTTATATATGTTTATTGTATAAATATATATTATGGGTTATATATATGTATTATATATATGTATTTATATATATATTGTATATATATATACATATATTTTCAGCGACAAC
The DNA here is from genome assembly GCA_036927795.1 of Iris macrosiphon. Taxonomy (NCBI): domain Eukaryota; kingdom Viridiplantae; phylum Streptophyta; class Magnoliopsida; order Asparagales; family Iridaceae; genus Iris; species Iris macrosiphon. Next base: position 274,121,029 of record JAYESA010000005.1, read on the forward strand.
AGCGAGCCAGAAGTGTCGCAACAGCAGCAACAAATGCAAATAATAGCAGCTTTTCAGCGACAGCAGTCAGCGACAGTTGCAGAAAACTGTCGCTGAAACAACAGTGTATCAGCAGAGTATCAGAAGCTTCAGCGACAGTTTTTAGTGACAATGCAGGAAACTGTCACAAAAACTGCAGTGTATCTATATACACAGCAGCTTTCTGTGACAGTGGACAGGGTATTTAGCGACAGTTTGGCAGTTTTTAATATATTAGATATTAATATATATATAGATATATGTATATATATATATATATGGTAATTAATATATATATAAATATGTTCCTAATTGCTATTTGTATTATAGTATACTATATATGTATATATTTAGTTGTAGCATATAAATTTATTAGAATAATTAGTATACTTTAGTTATCAATTATTATGAGTATTTTTTATATATTATATATTTGTAGGTATGTATGTACGTATATATGTATTAATAGTTAGTGTGTAGTTGGTAGTTAGTATTATTCTATTAGTACATACTAGAGTTATATTGGATTAATATATGTAATTATTGATGGGTAGTTAGTATATATATGAGATTTTGGCAATTACCTTGAGATATCAAGGTAAGTATCAAGATATACCAAGGTATGAGTAGTAGGTATTGGCATAAGTAATAGGATAGTTGTAAACTAATTATGGGTTGGTATTAAGGTGACTAAAATAAGGTATATATAATTATATAAATATTAAATGCATAGTAGTTTATAATTATTGTTGGATAGTTAGTATAAATAAGGTTTTGAATTTACCTTGAGATGCCAAGGTAAGTATCAAGGTATTGGAGGATAATCAAGGTATTGGGTTTGGATATCAAGATAGAGGTTTAGTATTGCGATACCAAGTTGGTTCGAAACCAAGGTATCCATTTAGCATTTGTAATTAGGATTATATATATATAATATTGTTTGATATATACATATGTGTTATATTTATACCTTGTTTGCGTATCCTGAGATACGGTATCTTAGTATCCTAAGATTTAGTTTGTATGGCCTAGATTCATAGTGTGTGAGCCCAATATCTTTGAGTTAGACTCATGCAACCTAGAAATAGGTAGTTGACCATAATTTGACTATAGTTGACCATAGTTGACTTAGAGTTGACCTAGTTTGACTTTTGACTTAGAAATGACTTTATGACCTAGAAAGTTGACTAGTTTAATTTATTTCTCTTCCCAAAAACTTGTATTAATGCAATATTTCATATATAGGTCTGTGACACCAGTTCGGACATCATTTTTTTATCATTTGCTCTGGACCACAGGCGAGTACATTCTCTGATAGTTTTTATTATTTGATTACCACTATAATTCAAGTATTTAGAAATGTTACTTATGATTCTTGACACGATGGTACACGGATTGATATTGTTATTGGATCGTTAGTCATGGGATGTTACCTTGATTATGGAGATGGTATCGGATACTGTCCTTGTTGGTATTGGATAACATTGAATATTGTAGATTAAACATTAGATACATTGGCTAGTGACGTATCATGATTCGATCCATCATATCAGTCGGGGCGGGGGAAATACCAATTAAATATGTGATCAAAAAACTATCGGCTAGTAGTGTAATCATTGGCTACTAACTAACCATGCAATTCACGTATGGTTGAGTTAGCTCCTTAGTGTAATCATTGAATCTCCCAGGCCGATCACATATTTAGTTAGTATCTCAAATCACATAGTTATTGTAGATTCCATTATTCAATTCATTGATTACCTTGTTCTATTCTGACATTATAGTTTATTCCTTTATTCTTGTACGCATTGATTATATTCTGTTGTTAGTATTGCATATTCTCTCATTGTTCTTGATTATCAGTTATATCTTCATCGTAGATAGCATCTTCTATTCTACTGCTTTATAGTTTTTGTCAATTAATTGAAACTGCTATTGGGTTGTACTTCGCTCCATTCCTGACTGGAAAACATTTTTCAGAGGATCCGGGAGATTGGTGTCCGACATACTATGGACCTCAGCCTATAGATGGCGCAGACTTGGACCCACTAGTTCTGGAGTGACTGTCGAGAGATTTAGCCGGATTTACTAGTTAGCATAATTAGTTCTCTTTAGCATTTTGGTACCGAATTTGTTTCCGGCATATATTTGTGTTTGGATATTATTTTTATTTGTTGTTGTTATATTTTTAACTGCTTAGTTATGTTAGACTTCTGTGATATCTTCTCGTGCCATAGAAATGTGATTGAGTATTGTGTTGAATTAAGTTGATTACTCTCTTCTTGGAGTTGAGATATTATTGGAGGTTTATGCTTTATAGTGAGATAATTAGATAGTATAGTTGACCAAGACAGCGTTCTACCGCCGATGCTGCGGCGTAGGCTGGGCGTTGTTCCCGACTTGCATCCCTACACCGGGTGCGGGTCGTGACAGGCTGAAAACTGGGATTGGCATGACTCTCTCGGAGAACCAGGGGCCTCAAAGGCACGTCGTCTTTTGAACGGCGGAGGCCCGCCAAGTAGTATAGGGGTCATCACCGCCCGTATCTCCAGCGGAGCTTTCGGGTTACAAAAGAAAAAAGTGTAAAGGAGCTAAAATGCGCTACTTGTTATTCTCCCCACCCCATGCTCTAAGCATGTCACATCCATGACATGGTTTGGTTCATAGCCTATTCTTAGTACCCTAGCCCAATCCTGCAACCAAACAAGGACAAGGATGGGACCACCGTACTATAATAGGCTATGTCCCTAGACCTCTAATAACTGCTAAGTCTACTAGCATGCAAAGTTTCTAACAACAGTTATTCCTAATGCACGGCCCATACATACAGGAGGCCAGACCTGTCACGCAGTCCGTGATCTCTATATGAGACTCTCACTCGTGTAACAACTGTGTCACGGCCAATGAACCTAAAGATGCTACATGATAATGGGGTAGTCTCATAAACAATCTCAATGCAAATACATAAATAAAAATATACCACGATGACACCGTCGTGCGCATTTTATATAACAGTTAAAATATATGAACTAAAGACAGAAAATAAAGATGCATGCAACATATAGAATATAAATAACAGTACAATGGCAAGGTATACTTGCCTGGCAAGGAAGCTGCAATATACCAATAACCTGCTCCAGAAGTCGCGCAGAACAAATCCAATATCCTATGTACACATAAATATAATACAATAAAATTTATTAGTCATTACACAACCATATTTATACTGGACTCAGGGGGTATACTAGGGGTGGCACTAGTTATCTAACATGGTCAATTATGCATTGAATTACGCAGGGTCACATCTTCAAGTGTTGTACACAATCAGAAAGTCAGCTGACAGGTGTCTATGCCAGTGCGTTAATGTACGCAAGGCAGGCAATTCACAAGTTCTTAGGGTCAACATGGTCAAGGTAAGTACGGTTCAGTCCACGGTGTCCTAGGATCGTACAGTCTGAATATATATAGTTCTAATTATTATTTAGCTTAGTATTTAATTACTTACAATTTATGTACATACCATATATTTATATATTTCTATATATAACTCCCAAATATACATACCAATTGAATACATGTACTAAATATATATATAAATATATATACCAATGAATAATATACGCGTACGCGTACATATACGTACACGCATTTGGGTTCACCGACTCAGGGCCTGATGTCAACTAACAGTCAATAAGCAATACTACTATCCTACTGGCATACACACAAGCACATATAAAAGAAGAAGATGGACATATTCGTACCTCGGGGTACGCGCACGGGTATGACGGTGGGGTTGACGACGATGATGACGAGGGTGACGACTATAATGACGATGAGGGTGAGGACAATAGTGCTGATGCTGATAATGAATGGTGAGGTGACGATGAGGTGATGAGGATGATGGGATGATGGTGAGATGATGATGATGGTGAGGGTGATGGAGTGATGATGATGAATTGAGACGAGTATGATGATGGTGGTGCTGATAATGGTGGTGCTGAGATGATGATGATGCGATGATAATAATGGGGTGATGATGCGATGATGATGGATTGATGGTGAGATAACGATGGTACTATGCTGATGATGGGAGGACGATAAGGTGATGATTGAGAGATGATTGCTGATATGATGATGATTAAGGGTGAGATGATGATGATGATATGACGATGATGAGATGCCGATTATGTGATAATGATGATGGGATGATAGTGAGATGACGGCAACGACGATGATGAGGGGATGATGATGATGATGGTGGTGGTGTTGATATGATGATGATGAGTATTGATGTTGACGATGATGATGTGGGCTGATGATGATGATGTCGACTGGCTACGACGATGGTGGCGAGGACGACAACGACGATGATGATGTACCGAGATGTTGATGATAATAATGGTGATGAGACAACGACGATGATGATGTACCGAGATGTTGATGATAATGATGGTGATGAGACAACGACGATGCGATGATGGTGAGATTGTAACGCCCCACTCCAAACGGTTACTTATGGAACACTAAGCTGCTTCGACTCGGTTAAGAATCGAGTCTCGGGGAAACCTTACCGCCAAATCAACACGGACAAAGTGCAATAAACCGATCGAATTGATCGAACGGCTTCTATTGAAATAAGTCCAAGAGTTTTCATTGGTTGCTTTGCTTCTTGATTTTGTGTTGCTTTGTGTTTTGAGTTGCTTTCGATGACTTGGTTTTCATGATTTCGCTTTCTCGCTTGTTCGTTCTTTTCGAATCGTAAGGGAAAGAGATTGAAGTATGCTAACCAAGTATTGTTGCATTTTCAGGATGCATAACCAAAGAGTGAATGTCGCTTAAGGCTTCCCCATCCTCTCGTTTGATTCATTCGGTGAGTGGCTTAGGCCCTTTGATGAATCCTTTAGTCTGCATGCCTAATAAAAGAATCTCTAGTTCACTTGAAATATGTTGCCTCACTAAAAAGATAAGCTAAAGGGAAAGAAAAGTATTGCATGCTTCGTGTATTAAACTGCTACCTTACTAGTTCCTTATTGTCACTTGTATGTTGTGCATTGAGTATTATGGCTGGAAAACTCTGGACTTGACCTAGAAATAAGAAGAAGAGATAGACTTGCTTGTTCATTGTTCATCAGTTGCATGATAGCATATTTTCTGATAGGAGCTTGCATTCATGCATTTGGTCAGGACAACTTGTGCACAAGGATTATCTCTCGAGCGGTCCCTGGGGCACTGGGGATCGTTCGGCCAGAAAGAGATCTAGATACCCTGAGGCTTAAACGTCCTTATTTACGGGAGGGTAGACTCGTCCATTAGTGAGATGGGCTTGTATGTCCCAACTGCTAATCCCGTGGAGGGGACCATCATATAGTTAGGGCGCATGCTAGGTTTGTCTTCTTGCATACCTAAAACTTGATGCCTATTTATTGATTCACAAGTTTCATATACAAATTGTGGCTAACTTGTGTGTCTACTGCAGGAATAACCGCTCGGCTGTGGGTAAGAATTATCTTATGCATATGCTATAAATTGTCTATGTTTCCTTGCATGAATTGTTAAAAAGAAATTAGACAACCAGAAAGATCACCTAATAATGCTAGCTTTATATGCTTACTTAGTGTGGATTTCTTAGGTGAGTTTGGCCTCGGTCGCTCACCAGTACATATGGTAGTACTGACCCACGTTTGTGGGCAATTATCCAGGTGCTGGAAGCGAGAGTTTGGCAAGCATCCTGAATCTGAATCAGCGTGTGCGCACCCTTCTATAGGACTGTGTTCGTGCTGCATCCTCAGTTGCTTTCCTCTCCAATGGGCTACTTCTCTTCTGTTAGATGTTTTATTATTTTGGTCCTACTACAAGGATGTAATATTTGGGCGTTGTGGCTAGTTTTGGGAATGTAAAAAGAGTTGTAAGCCTTCTAAGGCATATTTTGTAACTCAGCCAAGCAAGCACTTTGTAATCCAAATCTTCAGTATTCAATAAAATGAAAGTATTTTGTGTGCCTATCAAATGTGTTCAACTTTGGTTTTCTATATTTACTCTGTGGCTATATATGTATATTTTTGTCTAACTTGTGTCTTGTGCAGGTACGTTGCCTGGTGCAAGCGCAACTTAGGCTTGCACGGCATCGCGCCCAAGCGAGGACGAGCAGTTCCGTAGGGACCAAGCGAGGACGATCGGCCCCTACGGGATCGGGTACGACAAAGATGAGGACAACGACGATGATGATGGGAAGATGATGATGATGGTAAGTAGTGGACTGCCAGAGTCCGGCCAGGAGGCTTCTCCGGCGAGTCATGGGGATGGTGAATATGATGATAATGTCCATGGTGGTGATGGTGTCGCCCGGAGGAGGCCCGACCAGGGGAGCTCCGGCCATGGAGGAAGGAGGAGGCTGACAGGGACACAGGGAGAAGGAGCAGCTCGATCAGGAAGAGGGGAGGTGATGATGGTGTTAGGGCTGCCGGCGCTGCGGGGGAAGTTCAGCAGCGGTCGAGGGAAGAAAGGAGGACGACGGTGAAGACGAGGCAGGCGAGCGGCGGTTCTCGTCGACGAGGGGCTGCGGGTCAGCGTTCAGGCGACGGTGGGGCTGCTCGTCGAGTCAGGGCGGCTGCTCGTGGGTGATCAGTCGAGGTAGGAGGAACACGGCGGGTTCAGCGGGGAGTCGAGGATTTGCAGACGGTGCTGCGAGTGGTGAGCGGTTGTTCGTCGAGGGAAAGGCAGAGGAAGGGATAGGAGACAGGGAGGATGGCTTGATGGGTGGTAATGGCGGTGGTGAGTGGTTGCTCCGGGGGTCGGGGTGCATCTCATGGGGACGTCGAGGGGATCACGGTGGTGTCGTGTGGCATTGCAGAGAGATCCGACGGAGGAAGGAGACGAACGGTCGTACTCCGGTCGACGAAGGAGGCCGGGGTCGGGTGAGCCGGGGATGGGGGCCGTCGAGGCGGAGGCTCGGAAAGAGAGGAGATCAGGATGGGGAGGATGGCTTGATGGAGGAGGCTCAGTGATCTCCGGCGAGTCGAGGGTCGACTCCGGCCGGCGGGAGGGAGGTGGAGGAAGAACAGTAATGGGGGGTCGGTTAGGGGTGGCATTAGTGTTTAGGTTTAGAAATCAATAAAGAAAAGGAAGAGAAAATATTGTATTTATATACATGTGAGGGGTTTTGTTGACCTAAAAAAATTTGGACTTGGTCAACTCTTCTTGGGCTTGGACCTTGGGCTCACATGGGGATGCTTGGGAGGGCTATAATTCACATCAATTAAATACCAGACTAGAATTTAAATGGGGGACGATGTGCGCAGTGCACATTCCAAAAAAATTACAAAAAAATTCATGTGAAGGGGAAAACTGAGTTTCTTCACGAATTATTCAATGGTGGGGACACATAAATAAATTTTTGCATAAAAGCCCCTCAACAATTGAAAAAATGCACAAAGACAGAAAATTGGATTTTAATTAATTAAATCGAACGCGCACGATGTTCTAGAATTAATTAGGAGTACACGAAATTAAAATTAGGTGGGACACAAGTGTAGGGACGTGGAGGGTACAGTGTAGAATATTAATAAGATTCGGGTTGCACAAAATGGTCAAGATGGTGTCTCCAATTTTGATTGGGACGCACAAGGGTACAATGTCATAATTTATTTAGAATTATAATAATAACGTCCGCGACGTTTATTGTGCGACTAAAATGTAGCACAAGAGAGCAATATTATAAGTTACACAAGGGTTAGAATAGTAGGTGGATATGTCTAGGATGAGGTTGTGAAGCTTATAGATAGGCAATGGCTAGTGAGGTGCTCCAATTATCGAAGCAACAGTAAGGTGCGCCACATGATATAAATTATTGTATAATTAAATAAATGCCGCGTTCTAATTCTAATTGGGTTCAAACTAGCCCTAATTTCACTATCTAAGCCAAGTGGCCCTAATTTTGGGTGAGGGGGTTTACAACCACTAATACTTAGATAATCAAGTATACTTCTCCCCCCTAAACTGCTCTGAAACATCTCAGTATATTCCCCCACATTACTTTCTGCAATGATACTCAACTCCATCTCAGATACCCCAACTGCCATCAATAACCATGTGCAATCACTGATACACATCAGTGTATCCACTGATTTTACCTAGGTCCTTCCATGCTCGAGCTCCAATTGTGATCTGATAACAACTACAAACTATTAAATATTATCAACTTAATATCCATACTAATGCTAAATGATTTCTCTAATAAGTACACTGACACATAGCAGTCACTAACCTAAACTAACTAACACTAATAATAATAAAAGCTAGCTAATCCACTAACTAGACCTGCAGTTTCAAGACTCCCTAGACCCAGGCATCAGCCAACCTTGCTAATGTAGTGACTGTACTGCATTAAATCAAGTTACAGTTGCCTGCAACCTAGCTCCTGACCAACTTCTCAACCAATACCCCTATCTCTGTTCAGCAGTTGCTGCACAAACAATGCAACACCTGAACTCCCCAAGTATAATACACTATCTGCACAGCATGCCCAGGCATCTGTCTGAAACATCCTTCCAATACAGTGCTTGCCCGAGCCTACATGGCATGCACAATCCCTTGCTCGAACTCCCATCTTACTTGAGTGCTGCTGCAACCGCTCCCTGTTCTGCATAGATTGACACTCCCCATAGTTAGCTCCCAAAGTGCACTAGATTGCACCAACTGCCCCCAACAATCCTTGTTATAGACCACCCTCCTCTCATCACTCTCAATCACATTCACTTGCACACAACATTAGCCCCATTCACTGCTCGAGTATCCAGAACTAAAACACACACTATCTGTCTAAAATCATATACATAGTCCTTAACCTGGACAGTAAAACCCATTGCCTTAATTCACTGGTATATCACACAGTATCATTGATTCTACTCAACTGGTAATGATTCACATCTCAACTTACATTCAATTAAACACCAATAGAAATATAGGTAAAATATTATAGTTATATACACACACTATTATATATATAAATATTTGTTAACAGTTATTATATATTTATAGGATACATGATAGGCATTTAGACAAACACTTATAGAGTATCACTTAGGAAATTATGATACACATCCCAACGAGAAGTCACAATCCAAATTTCTCCACAATAATCATATATATATATATATATATATATATATATATATATATATATATATATATATATATATATATATTACATCATAATACAACTAAAGTAACTTGCTAAAATGAGAATTGAAGAGTAATTGTACAAACACACAAAATAGAGCCCCGTATCACACGGTATCGCACCGTATCGATCTAAGTCCTATATGCCTAAATTAGTCTTATGACACACACTTAATGTGTCAATCTCGTAATTCCCCTAAAATACACATAAATTATCATGTAAAATTATAATACACCATAATTTAGCCTATGACTTCTTCCTATAGGTAGTCCTATGCCATTGTGGTGTTCCTAAGAGTCAAATGCATGATTTAGAAGACATAATAAAGGTGAATTCAGATTTATACCTATTGAAAGATGGATTTTCAATAAAATGTACAATTGGACATGACCCGGACACAATCTCCTCAACAATGCTCCTTCTCCATGTGTTTCTTGCTACTCCAAGCTCCAAAGCTCCTTGAGTGGTGAAAATGAGAGGGAAATGTGAATGAATTGAGAAAATTTGATGGAGCGATGAAGGAAATTGGAGATCTTGAAAATTGGGGATCTAAAATGAGGGCAAATAAAGTAGATAGAGAGATGAGAGCCTCTCTATAGTGGTCGCCCCCCTTCCCCCTTCTCCAAGTCACCTCCAAATGTCCAAGTTGCCCCTACATGGTGAATTATGAAAAATAATTAAGGATGGCTATTTTGAGAAGTTTTTACACTAATGCAAATTAGTCTAATCCTCTTAATAAATTAGAGGGAATGGATCTAATGGGCCTAGTCCATGTTGGGCTCACAAGTTGTCATGACAAGTCTAATTGGGTTCACTAATGTCAAGTCTACTTAATAGGCTAGCCTACTAACTATAAATAATTAATACAAGCACAAATAAATATATATAGCACTCTAATTAAATATAATTTCTAAAAATAAAATAACTATGCCAATTTACTAAATTACCCCTATTTGAAAAAGTGAGGGTGACACTTAGTATATTGTATTTTGTGTTGCATGCTGATTTTAGTTCATAGCTTCTGACCTCCTTTGTGGTACTTGCTATTTGGGGTCTGATCCACTGGTTTTGCTTGGCCAGATCCAGTAGTAGAGCCAAAGGATCTTCCATACATTCTCGAGGATGGTGACCACCAGACAAATTGAGTGGGTTCCTACTTTGTTCTTCCACTTATTGTACATATTCTTTTATGACGTTTAGACCCGAGCACTTGTTAGCTCGTATTTTGTACCTGATATATCGCCTACTGGGCATATGACTAGCATATTCTAGACCATGGCTAGAGTTGATCATATATGACTATTACTCTCGCTAGTTCTTTATTTTATATTACTAGTTTCATGATCATCTATGTATATTTGGTTTGGGACACTTTACTATATTGCTTTTGATGATCATATATCTTGTATATTGTGGGTTGTGATTGAGACACTAGGATTGCTTGACTTAGGTTGATTGATGGCTTGTAGTATTAACCTCCCATGTCTATTCACAACCGTAACCGTGTCTCGGAGTACTAGAGTACTCTTGTATACGTAGTTGGCTTTGTCTGCCCCCGCTCTCCAGTATTCTGGTTCTGAGGTGTGACTAGGTAGGACCCATATAGCAGGGGGGAGGTTGTAAGCATTTGGTTGTAAACTTTGCATTTCCTTCGTCACACACTGTAAAACCCCCTTCCTAGAAAATCGTATATACCTTTTTATTTTATTTATTATTAATTAAATTGTAGTAATTAGGTCTAAATAGGAGAAATAGATTTTTAATAATTTTTATGTTAGGTGTTCGGGCACTTAGATGACTTGTGGGACCATCAAAAATTTTTCAGAATTTATTCCATGTAGGAGACCCCTTAAGCAGTTGCTAGCCTAACGATGTGCAATACCCTATTCTATAAATTTTCTTATGAGTATAAGTATATATATATATATGTATATACAAATATATATATATATGTATATATATATTTAAAGAAAGAAAGAAAAAAAAAAGAAAAAAAAAAGAATTTAATAATAATTATAACAATATTAATAATAGTAATAATACTACTTAGTTATTTATTTACTACTACTTAGCTACGTAGGCTAGCAAACTTAGTTATTTAGGCTGCTACTACTACTACTTAATAATATATTAATAACTACTATGTTAAGTAGCAACTTAGCTTTGTTTCTTTTTCCTTCAGCAACTTGCTGAGAGGAGCCCCGCCTACTATCCCACTTTTGCATTTAATTTGCTTGACCGCCACTTAGCCTCTTCAGCCTATTTGATGGACCCGACCGCCCAGTGAATTCCTTCTCACCCGAAGCCCTTCCAACCCGCGAAAACCCGCTACTCCCCCTCTATCTCTCTTAATATATATATATATATATATATATATATATATATATATATATATATATATATATATATATATATATATATATATATATATATATAGTTCTCTAAAATCCTAACCTAAAACTTCAGACTTCTTCTTCCCATCTAGAGCCGTCACCGCAGCCAGAGAAGCCCCGCCAAGCCATCCAACCATCCCGTCGACGCCGACCTCGCGCCTGCAGTTTCCCACTCGAGGCACCTTCGCTCCGGCGTAAATTCCCGTTGACTCGCTCGACCAAACGCTGATCCGTTTTCATAGGTATGATCTTCCCTCGACCCTCTCAAATATTTGTTTTATAGCCAACCTCGGAAAACGTGTGCCCCTAGGTGAAAAACAGCGCCCAAGTCAGCACGAACAGACAGAATTCTGCAATCGCGGAATTCCAGATTGACCACCCATGTTGCCGAGTTCGTATCTCCCACCACAGAGATCCGAATTCGGTGATTCTTTTTGATACCTGTAGATTACATGACCTAGTTTATTTTCTGTATAATAACTTTGTGCTATTAGTTGCTGTGGACAAAAATATATTCGTCACAAAACTGCGCGCACCCACTTTTTCCGGTTTTCTAAAAGTTGGAGATCGGAGCGCGCCCCGCCAAACAGGACCGCCCCGCCGTGTGCCAAGTGTACCGAATGGTGCACGCAGCATAACGGGATACGTAAAAATTCGTGGAGACTGAATTGGACGCGTGTGCGCGCCGGAATCAGGCCGTATCCGCGAACACATTCCGTGTCGCCACTTTTGTAGAACTCACGAGTATTTTGTGCACGCTTGTCAGATTGCGACGAAACTTACGCCACTGGACTCGTGGTAACGCGCTGGTCCTGTGACCCAATTTTCACGCAATTCTAAGACGGTTGACCAGATCGTCAATTGGCGGGCCCACAGTTGACTTTTTAGACCAAATTGTGTTCGGCCCATCGGAATCCATATTTGGACATACCATTGGGTTCGTATTAACATTTAGAGTTGTTTGACCTATAGTTTATCCCATTTAGAGACTGTTACCCTTGGCACACTTTTCGGTGCAAAGTGGGCCACATGTGGACCCCACTTTTACCCGAAATTACCGTTTTGCCCCTGTGTCCAAATTGGACGAAAGGGATGTACTTTTTAGCTATTTTGCTTATTCTGGGAACGTTGGTGATGTTTATTTCAGCATCCGGAGATGTTCATTCTGAGGCCGTAGCTTCTGACTCTTGGTGTTGACATTGGGACACTACATTTTGCAGCTTCTTGCCAGGCAAGATACCTTGCCAAATTACTTACAGTATTTTGCATGCTTAGTATATTTATGTATAATTATTTCATTTCTGTATAGTTCTTGCATGTGTAGTTTTCTTTCAGTCATTACTATGTATTAGATATGTTGACACACACATGGCACTTAGTATCATAGAGGACAATTATTAGGCGTATGGGCTTTTAACCACTCTGGTAAACCGTAGTATATAGCTCGCACTACGGACGTGTGTCGCGCTGGTCGCTACCCCAGAGGTATGTCAATTTTTGTAGAGTCGCGCTGGTCGCTACCCCAGAGGTATGTCGATTTCTGATGTTCCAGACGGGTGTGTGAGTTGTGAGGCTTAGATCGAGTAGACTACCCTTGCCCATACGTCGAAAAGTTGTCCTCACTTGCATTCATATAGATTGTCTTGTACAGCGTACTTATTTATTTTCAAATTATATGCATGTTTACTGTATTCAAGTTGGCTCGTATTTTCTGTATCTTGTTATGTCCCTCTGAGGACCTGGTCCGCTGCCAGGTGTACCTGTTCTTGAGTATTTGCAGGGGCGCAGATTTGGAAGGATATAGATGCTTCGTAGATGTCTTCTCTTCGAGACGTGATTGGTAGCTGGTGCTTATATTGTTTGAGTGAGTTGTACTTATATTGTATTTACTTTCCCATTTGAGTTGGTAGTGGATTTGTTTCCATCCAACTATCATCTTTAGATACTTCTTATTGAGATCTGGTTTCATAGATACTGGTTATTTATTTCTATATGATTTTGGTGGATGAGATTTAGATTTTACCCTGTGACTTGTATTACATTTTATACCACTTGTGGATTTTATATTCATATTACAGCGTACGTATGGATTTGGTTTCCATATATTGGAGTTGCCATATCCATGCGGCTGGCATGCTTACGTGTCCTAGTCCTACGTATTTTTGGGACTGGGGCGTGACATGTTTTTGTGGTGGCCCATGCAGGTCAAGAGCATATTGTCTCGGTTACGTTATTGTACCGAACAAGCCTGCACCTAGGACTAGAGTATAGGATCTCATCCACAATTGACTATAATTTATCTTTCTCCTATATGTTCTATTTTGAACAATTACATCCTGCTTGATTCCTGTACTCCCCTAACAGTTCTTGAGTATAGCCTTCTACTAGAATATAGGAACCTCTGTTATTAGGATGATAATTAGAGTAGCACACCTATTAAGAATACAACGAGAATATAGACACACCACTAAGTTTAGAATATCTAGTGAACCCTAGAACTCCTTATCTTTAGATTGGTATACCATTACCCCTTGATGTATTAAGAAGACTTGAGTAGTATAGACACTACTAGAGATAGTTAGAAGTTTTACCATAATATTTGACCCTAGCATAGAGGATACCCTAGTAAGTACCAAGACCCCTTCTCGTAGACCTTAACAGGAGTTCCACGGTATGCTTAAGACAATTACAGTACTAGTTTAATTTTTATAAGTTGGGTAGTATACCTCACAACATAGTATCACATAGTCTTTTGCCTTATTATTATTGAAGTGTGAATGAATGACATTTAACTGTATGCTAGCTTAGGACGACATTATTTTTTTTCTCAGACTGTAGAACTTAGAGGCTATACCCCTACCTTGTCGACTATCGACTTAGACAAGAAATTAGTATGCCAGATGTAGAGTTTGTGGAGTCTTATCTTTTGTGAACTTGAATTGTTATGTACCTTCTTTCATCATAATCTAGCGTATTTATGTTTGTTGTACTACCTTGACTTATGCTGCTATTATAGCCTAGTTTTTGCAAGCTTATTCTTTTATCGAGCTTGCTCATGGCATATGTATTATTGGGTGCACACAATGATACAATTGCCTAATCAGAATCGGTGTATTACGGTCTAGCTAACCTTAGTGCGCTTGGTTCGCTCTTCGCATTACTACTTTACGTGGATTGAGATATATGGTAGTAGACAGATATACTTGCCCCTAGATATGGCTGACACATCGTATCGGTTACATAACTGTACTGATACGAGCAGGTAAATAGAAAATTACCAAAAATAGGATTTCAATCCACAACTGTCCCGACAACTCTCTTTTCGATTCTTTAATCTCTTTGAACCTCGTACTTGTATTCTGTCCCCTTCACCTCGAGTTCTTTATTATTTCTCTCCGTCTTCCCCTATTTCGGAAAGACGAAACCTTGTGCTGGTATGAGTTGACACTGATAGTACTAGCTATACCCCATAAGGCTAAACACATGACTTAGTGACCCTTTTTTATAATTGGTTAAGGGCATATCGTAGGTGATATGTTTGGTGTTAAACTTCTGAGGATTAAAAATCATGATTAAATAATTTTGAGCAATAGTTTTTCTAGACGTATGGCCTTAGGTGGTAGATGGAAAATTTTAAGTTCGGCAGGTTGTGAACCCCTCACCCAAAAGTTTGACCTACCTGGCTGAGTTAGTAAGACTAAGTTTAGCTTGAATCCAGTTAGAAGTAGAACACAGTATTTTTAATTAATTTTGCAACATGATATCACTTGACACGCCTTACCGTGCTCCGATAATTGGAGCACTACACTAGCCACTGCCTTCCTACACATTCTACACCCTTATCCTAGACATGCCCATCATCCAATTCTCATCTTTGTGCAATTTTCCAATTGTTGGACGCTTTTATGCAAAAGAGCATTTATGTGTCCACACCATTGGACATGACACATGAAGAAACCTATTTTTCGCTCATATGGATTTTTTTCATGATGTGCAACGTGCAACATCGCCCACCCTTTTAAACCTAGCCTTGCATTTTAAACAATGCAAATCTTATACCATCATTGTATTCTATCGTGGCTTAATTTTAATTTCGAGGACAAAATTTTTATAAGTTGGGTAGAATGTAAAACCCCCTTCCTAGAAAATCGTATATACCTTTTTATTTTATTTATTATTAATTAAATTGTAGTAATTAGGTCTAAATAGGAGAAATAGATTTTTAATAATTTTTATGTTAGGTGTTCGGGCACTTAGATGACTTGTGGGACCATCAGAAATTTTTCAGAATTTATTCCAAGTAGGAGATCCCTTAAGCAGTTGCTAGCCTAACGATGTGCAATACCCTATTCTATAAATTTTCTTATGAGTATAAGTATATATATATATGTATATACAAATATATATATATATGTATATATATATTTAAAGAAAGAAAGAAAAAGAAAAAAAAAGAATTTAATAATAATTATAACAATAGTAATAATACTACTTAGTTATTTATTTACTACTACTTAGCTACGTAGGCTAGCAAACTTAGTTATTTAGGCTGCTACTACTACTACTTAATAATATATTAATAACTACTATGTTAAGTAGCAACTTAGCTTTGTTTCTTTTTCCTTCAGCAACTTGCTGAGAGGAGCCCCGCCTACTATCCCACTTTTGCATTTAATTTGCTTGACCGCCACTTAGCCTCTTCAGCCTATTTGATGGACCCGACCGCCCAGTGAATTCCTTCTCACCTGAAGCCCTTCCAACCCGCGGAAACCCGCTACTCCCCCTCTATCTCTCTTAATATATATATATATATATATATATATATATATATATATATATATATATATATATATATATATATATATAGTTCTCTAAAATCCTAACCTAAAACTTCAGACTTCTTCTTCCCATCTAGAGCCGTCACCGCAGCCAGAGAAGCCCCGCCAAGCCATCCAACCATCCCGTCGACGCCGACCTCGCGCCTGCAGTTTCCCACTCGAGGCACCTTCGCTCCGGCGTAAATTCCCGTTGACTCGCTCGACCAAACGCTGATCCGTTTTCATAGGTATGATCTTCCCTCGACCCTCTCAAATATTTGTTTTATAGCCAACCTCGGAAAACGTGTGCTCCTAGGTGAAAAACAGCGCCCAAGTCAGCGCGAACAGACAGAATTCTGCAATCGCGGAATTCCAGATTGACCACCCATGTTGCCGAGTTCGTATCTCCCACCACAGAGATCCGAATTCGGTGATTCTTTTTGATACCTGTAGATTACATGACCTAGTTTATTTTCTGTATAATAACTTTGTGCTATTAGTTGCTGTGGACAAAAATATATTCGTCACAAAACTGCGCGCACCCACTTTTTCCGATTTTCTAAAAGTTGGAGATCGGAGCGCGTCCCGCCAAACGGGACCGCCCCACCGTGTGCCAAGTGTACCGAATGGTGCATGCAGCATAACGGAACACGTGAAAATTTGTGGGGACTAAATTGGACGCGTGTGCGCGCCGGAATCAGGCCGTATCCGCGAACACATTCCGTGTCGCCACTTTTGTGGAACTCGCGAGTATTTTGTGCACGCTTGTCAGATTGTGACGAAACTTGCGCCACTAGACTCGTGGTAACGCGCTGGTCCTGTGACCCAATTTTCACGCAATTCTGAAACAGTTGACCAGATCGCCAATTGGCGGGCCCACAGTTGACTTTTTGGACCAAATTGTGTTTGGCCCATCGGAATCCATATTTGGACATACCGTTGGGTTCGTATTGACATTTAGAGTTGTTTGACCTATAGTTTGTTCCATTTAGAGACTGTTACCCTTGGCACGCTTTTCGGTACAAAGTGGGCCACATGTGGACCCCACTTTTATCCGAAATTACCGTTTTGCCTCTGTGTCCAAATTGGACGAAAGGGATGTGCTTTTTAGCTATTTTGCTTATTCTGGGAACGTTGGTGATGTTTATTTCAGCATCCGGAGACGTTCATTCTGAGGCCGTAGCTTCTGACTCTTGGTGTTGACATTGGGACACTACATTTTGCAGCTTCTTGCCAGGCAAGATATCTTGCCAAATTGCTTACAGTATTTTGCATGCTTAGTATATTTATGTATAATTATTTCATTTCTGTATAGTTCTTGCATGTGTAGTTTTCTTTCAGTCATTACTATGTATTAGATATGTTGACACACACATGGCACTTAGTATCATAGAGGACAATTATTAGGCGTATGGGCTTTTAACCACTCTGGTAAACCGTAGTATATAGCTCGCACTACGGGCGTGTGTCGCGCTGGTCGCTACCCCAGAGGTATGTCGATTTCTGTAGAGTCGCGCTGGTCGCTACCCCAGAGGTATGTCGATTTCTGATGTTCCAGACGGGTGTGTGAGTTGTGAGGCTTAGATCGAGTAGACTACCCTTGCCCATACGTCGAAAAGTTGTCCTCACTTGCATTCATATAGATTGTCTTGTACATCGTACTTATTTATTTTCAAATTATATGCATGTTTACTGTATTCAAGTTGGCTCGTATTTTCTGTATCTTGTTATGTCCCTCTGAGGACCTGGTCCGCTGCCAGGTGTACCTGTTCTTGAGTATTTGCAGGAGCGCAAATTTGGAAGGATATAGATGCTTCGTAGATGTCTTCTCTTCGAGACGTGATTGGTAGCTGGTGCTTATATTGTTTGAGTGAGTTGTACTTATATTGTATTTACTTTCCCATTTGAGTTGGTAGTGGATTTGTTTCCATCCAACTATCATCTTTAGATACTTCTTATTGAGATCTGGTTTCATAGATACTGGTTATTTATTTCTATATGATTTTGGTGGATGAGATTTAGATTTTACCCTGTGACTTGTATTACATTTTATACCAC
Organism: Iris macrosiphon; assembly: GCA_036927795.1. Taxonomy (NCBI): domain Eukaryota; kingdom Viridiplantae; phylum Streptophyta; class Magnoliopsida; order Asparagales; family Iridaceae; genus Iris; species Iris macrosiphon. The sequence continues at coordinate 274,139,493 of JAYESA010000005.1, forward strand.
TTGTGGATTTTATATTCATATTACAGCGTACGTATGGATTTGGTTTCCATATATTGGAGTTGCCATATCCATGCGGCTGGCATGCTTACGTGTCCTAGTCCTACGTATTTTTGGGACTGGGGCGTGACACACACGTCTCCTGAATCCAAATCACATTGAGCATTAAAATTATAGTAGATTGTATTAGGAGAAAATAATTGTTTAAAATTACAAGCAAATATATTCAAAGAACCTATTGGTTGAAACTCATTCATTTCTTCATAAAATTGATCTTAAACCAACTTAACCTAAACTAAATTCAGTCAAAGAAAGAAATTGTCCATACTAAGAACATTTTCTTTACATCATGCACCCTTAGTAAATACGTGTATCCCTTGTTTTATCCGCATGAAAGTACTCCCTTATTAAGAGAGTTTTTCATACAAAAGACTCTCTTAGTAAGGGTGTTCCCTTAGTATGGGAGTTTTAAAAAAATTATGACCATGCTACGTCCTTATTAATGGCATTTTGGGGTCAGGATACGTCTTTAACAAGGACGTTTTTATTTTTCGTTTTAGCCAGAACAAAAATATAAGATGTAAAAAAAAAACCCTTAACAAGGACATTTTTATCCCATTATACGTCCTTGTTAAAGGCGTATTCTTTCATGTGCTCATTCAGCTAAAACGTCCTTAGTAAGGACGTTTGTATTCTCCCACCGCAAATACCCTAAACTATTTTCTTCCTGAGTAATTTTTGTAAACTTTAATGCTTTGTGTGAAAATTTTTATTTTTATTGAAACAACAACAAATGACAACTTGATTAATATCAATATATGTAACAAAAATTATAAATCTTTACATAATCTTCTAATTTTTTTACTTTTTCTGGCTTGCACTTACATGTAAAAAGCACTATATGTCCATGTCGAGGTAATTTTAGATATACAATATTATTATTTTCTCACTTTTTTTCATGTTTTTTTTCCATGATAGTATCTTTGTTCTTACTCTTGATGCCACCGTCTATCCCCAAAAGTTCTTCGAAGCCTCATTTGATGTTCACACGAGCTAGCTTGCTTACATGAACACCAACAAGAGAAAAATTAAGAATAATATGTAAGACGAGGAATGATATAAAGGTCCGACAAACAAATTTTATTTTACGGTGAAAAGTTAGAACGTAAAAATAAATTATGATAGGTCATTTTGAATATGGTTGAAACGGATTTCAACGAGAGGGGTTGATTAGGGGAAAGGAGGGAGAAAGTGGTGCACACCGGGGGGCGACACCAGGGGGTGCCAGCAACTGTCACGACCCAATTCCGTAGAATCACTTGAGGCGTCCCCCGAATCGTGACCGCCGTGCGGGCCTGGAGTTGCGCCCGCACAAGGCTTTAATGATTTGCATAGCAAGCACATATTCAGAGTACGCAGATAAATTGAAACACAGATTTGAAACATAGAAAAGTTCTCTTTATTGATAATGAACATCTATTACAAACTCTTGAACGAGTCAGCTAATATGCCGAACGGCTTACAAAAGGGTTGACTCAAAATGAGATAGCAGTCCTGTACATTACATCCTTTTATAAACTCAAAACGATAAAGACCTCCAGGCTGGAGGATCGCTTTGCCACGGAGCTGCATTTGTGTATGAAGAGTTGCAGCTTCTGGCTTCAAAAGGCTTCGAGACGCGGTGAAGATGCGCCAACAGCTTGGACTGGATCGGGTAGACGACTTCGGCTCCTCGCTCGGTTAGCCTTGGTGCGGAGAACCTGTTTCAACGAGGGTCAGCATATCGAAACATGCTGGTGAAGGCGAGCTAGCCTGACTATACCAATCAACATGTTGTTTAGTGAAGCATGCATATTTGTGGGTTTCTATCTTGCCTTAGTTCATTTACAAGTAAGCAGCATATTGAATTTACTGAAATGAACGTGCCACCGTTAGGTGGATTTTACCTGACCGTCTGAATTACCTGCACAATACTTACCATGCCTTCCCTGCCACGAAGACACAAGTTAGTATGCAACAGGTTTAAATATACAGGGGATCACTGGCGGGATGCCATAATGGATGGGGCATAGTACATGAATGAAATAACAAGTTACGCAATGAACAGGGGCGCCATAAGTTATTCCATCATATACAGGCGACTATTCAGGAGTTCCGTCCGGATCGGATCGGTGCCAGTGCCCCAGCAACCGTCCGCAGGAACTAAGACCTTGTGCACAAGTTGTCCGTGATCAACATATACACTAAGTTAGCAGTTGAGGCAACTCAGGGCAATAACAGGTACGGGACAGTAACATGAGGAGAGCTACTTTGGCATAGTCTCCCTATCAGATTATTGCATTCAGGATGAGTTATGTTCATAGCATAATTTAAAGAAGAGCATACATTCTAACTTGTATTATGCATATGATAAATATTTCCGAGCGAACACGCATGCAAGTAAGTAACCGTTCATAGTTTGATTGACAAGCAGTATTAACCAAGTATATTCTCTTTTATCTTGGTTTCTTTTATTTTACTTGGTATCGTTTGATCGGGGCAAGGAGTGAAGCTTGGAAGCAGGGCTAGCTAATCGGGTTGGTAGCCACTCACTTAGATTTTGGAAAGAAGAAGGAAAGAGGCGCTTCACGACTCCGCTCGCAAGCCGCCTACTGCTCGTTCACCTGCACACGAACAGCTCGATCAATACTTCTTCCTCTCTTTCCAATCTCGGAATAGAAGTGCAAGTCAATGAACGAAAACAATGAAAACCATCGAAACCGTTCAAGGAAAACAAGCAAATCCCAAAACCAACTCAAAGCACGAAAGCAACAAGCGACATCAAAAACCGAGGCAATAAAAGATAGCAGCGGAGAGGTCCCTCCTGACTCTGCCGCTAAGCCGATCCTTGGGGCGCAGTCCACTGAATATGGGAATCGATTCCGAAGAAACAAATCCATAACGAGGACGAGTTCTTAATTCAATCTATCCCGATCGAACGATACCGTCTTGTGTTTCTTAGCCGCGCTCTCCGCACCGGGAGAACGGGGCGCTACAGCAACAGGGGCGGTTTGGGGGGGGGGGGGGACGGATGGAAGAAGAGGGTATTTTGGTCATTTTTTTAAACGAAAAAACCAACCTCTGACCGACGGAGGGTATCAACTTAAAAATATTCAATAGGTGGCGTATTAAGTTGTCTATGTTTAAAGTTTAGAGTATCAAAGTTAAAAAACTTGAATAGTTATGGGTATCAAGTTGAAATTTAGCATTAAAACTTTCATAAGTTATAGTATGACATTTCGAAGATAGTCTCTTCTTGACATTATGTTCCTATTCGATCCCTAATTATAAAAAGTGATTCAAAATCAAAGTAATTTTAACAACAAATGCTACATAAAATTTTCCATTTAATAACAACAACAAACAAATATAGATAAATGAGAAAACAAAATTATAATACAAGCCCTTGTTCACATTTCTAAAAATATGTTTCAAATGTCTTCATCACTCTAGTTGATGACATATACCGAGGTCCAAGCTTGGGTTCAACACGAAGGGGTAGGGGGTGAGCATTATTCGGTTTTGGACCGAAAATCAAATATGAGAGTTGGTTCGGTTCTGATTTTGAAGAATTATTATTCTTATTCGGTTTTGTTTTGGTCCAGAACAGAAAATGGAATAAGACATATACAATTATGTAAATTTTTTTAATTTTATGCATATTTTATGATTAAAAATATGTATACATATTTTAAAAATAATAATTTTATGTATGTGTTTTGAAGCTCAACTATAATAATTTAACATGTCCAACTTTAGGCGCAACTTTAATATACAACAAATGTGTGTATACAAATTATAATTTTTAATATAATTTAATTACGATCCCAACTTTAGAGACGACACATTAAACAATAAACAATATAAACATCTCAACCGAACAAACCAAATTGATTAATCTGTTCGGTTTGGTTTTAGTTATGTTTAATTTTGGTTCGGTTTTAGATTTCTAGAATTTTGATTTATTCAGTTTTGACTATTTTGGTACGGTTGGAACCGAATAAATGGAACACTCGCCTCTACTAATAGGTATATGCTCCAACTCTATGTGGAGTCCATGGATTCCTCCATTGCAAGGATAAGACCAAATGACTGGCATATTTTCGATATTATCATTTAACTTTTCCATCTCGATATGGGTACCAAAAGATTCATTTTTCTCTATCCCTTCATAGCTTGTTTGTCAAAAGGGAAGGGGATGAACTGCTTATCAATGACAGTTACATGGTCTTAGCAACTGCTTCAACAATATAAGAGAGGAATGACTTGATATTCTTTTCGACATTTCGAGATTCAAGTCATTCTAACTGTATGACAGTTACATGGCCTTTCTTTTGTATACATGCCTTAACCCTGACTTGAATGTTGAAATGTCATCCAGTGATTAACCGTCCCAACGTTCGATACAAATGGCTGTATCAAAAATTTGATACAGCCACTGTATGACAGGTGGACGATCCTCTCTCTATATATATGCTTGTACGTTTTACGAAAAGAGAGAAGGGTCTACCTGTCGTACAATACTTGTATCAAAATTTTCATACAACCATCTGTATCAAAGTTTTACTTGACATTTTTCTTGTGCGCTGGAAAATAAGTTCTCAACTAGATGGAGAAAGGCCCCAAGCATCAACCAATCAACCATGTTTCATGTTTTCTTCCTTAGGTGGTTGTAAAACATCATCATTGCTATATTTGTAAAATTATTTATCAATTCAATAAAATAATCTCCATCAACATGGCAAACATAAATATCAATCTCTTATATTAAATTATATAATATAATGAAAATTGGTCACAACTTCCATAAATTTGTGAAGACTTTCTCTCTTAAATTTAGAACAATTTTCGGAGGTATTCCTTGCATCACATTGTGTCACATCGTCATATATACCATGTCGTTCAAGTTATTCTATTTCGTGTGGCATATCACTTAAGTCCGTTATCATTTATGCTATAAAAATTTTAAATTACATATCAACAAGATTTATTGAAAGATAAAATATAACTTTCTAGTTAACAAAGCATGATCCAAGTGATTATCACTCAAAAGACACATAACTGTTCAAATAATCTATCAGAATTTCGATTATGTTTTGACCTCCTTGAGGTTAACCACCACCACTACCACCACCACCACCACCACCACCAATTTGAATCTTATAAAAATTTAGAAATTTTATTTTGTAAATATTAAGCTTATCCAAAATATTAATTCAATTTTTTTGTTTAATATTCACATATACATATATTTTAAATTTTATCCAAAGCTATGGTTTCAAGTTCAAAATTCTAAAATCCAAAAAATTAAATTCTGATTATGTTATTCTAAGTGTAGCATTAATATAGTAATTAATTAGATATATTTCGTAATGATACGGTGCAAAGTTTTTTGGTTTTTTTTGCTAGTCCAAGAGTAAGGCATGGTTTTAATTACTTCTTTAATTTCTAACAACAATCTTTCAACGGCTTTTAAAAGTTGTGTTTTCAATTGGCTTTTTATTTGTTGGTTCATAAGCAATCCTAAACCCAGCCTAAACCTGGTCGAACCGGCACTAAATCCACCCGACTCGAACCCAAACCAGCCCAGCCACTCCCAGAAAAGCCCTTAAATGCCGCCGCCGCCGTTGCCAAAACCCCCTTTCTCCATCTCATGGCGAGGAGGCATCTGCTGTTCCTGCGGAACTATTTATCCCGTTCCCAACCCCACCTCCTCTCCTCCCCCAAACCCCTCCTCCTCCACCACCGCCTCCGCCGCCATTTATGCTCCGCCGACGGAGTTCCGGACCACCTGCGCGAACGGATCCTTCTCCTGACGGAGAAGCCGAACGCCGTCGACGTCATCCCGGAATCCGAGGCGAGGGAGAAGATTTCAGCGATCGCCGACGAGCTGCTCTCTGTCGACAGCGTCGGCGATCTGGCGGGGGTCCTGGAGGCGGATTACGTCGGCGAGCTGATCCGCCGGTACGGCAGCGGGTTCGCGTTCGTCGAGCTCCTGTCGAGAATGAAGTCCAACCCCCATTTCGCGCTGGAGGTTAGTTTCATCTATCGGATCACGGACACGACACGGAATTTTGGTGTGTAAATAGTGCGTTTAGGAGTGTCCATCTTTCATAGGATGTGGGTTATGTTTTTATTTTTCGTTTCTAGTTTATTTGATTTGGAAAGAATAAAGTTTGGATAGAATCAGGGTTATAGCCCTAATGAGCAACTCCGTCAAGCGACCTCAAGAAAATTTGAATAGAAAACAAATTTGTTTAGCTGAAGCCCGACGCGGACACGACACGAACACTTCTGGAGTTTGTTTTCCAGTTATTTAATTTAGATAGAAGAAAATTTGAATAGAATTTGTATTAGTAAGCTACTCCGTTGAGCTGAAGCTCGTCAAGGATCTGGTGAGAGAGTCTTGGAGGTAAAATCCGTTGGTCAGCAGCTCCACTGTAATCCAAATGATTTGCCTCCGCCGAGCTCCTCCTATAATGAAATCTCGCGCAATTTGCATTAGATACCAGTTTCTTAACCGGATTATGACATGATATGGACTCGACGGTGTCGTGGTGTATTTTGAAGTGTACATGTTGTGTCTGAAACATGTATGACATGATCGACCGGGACGCGACACAAATATTTGGAGTGTTCTTAACCGGATTTAGGGCTTCATTATGAGTAAGCATTTGAGACTTTTGTTTCTTTCATTTTCTAGTATTTGATGCAGAAAGATGAAAGTTTGTATAGAACTAGAGTTAGTAGCTCGAAAATTTGGTTGGAATTATAATTGGAATTATCTTTCTTTCATTTTCTAGTATTTGATGCAAAAAGTATTGAAAACTATGTTTTACTTACGAGCTACTTTCATGCTGCAATTATAGTTGGAATTGAAAAATAAAAAATGTTTTTTAGGTCCTGACAGCGTGATAACAATACATTTGAAGTTAGGATTAACACATTGTTAACGTAAAGTTAGGATTTTTAGATGTTAGGCTCGCAACTTGCCCAAGTACACCTATGATCCACGAAAAGTTAGGATCAAGACTTCCTTTCAACCCTTGCTTCCTCTCTTCTCACTTTATTTCACATTGTTTTGTAGGTTTTCAATTGGAGAAGGAAGCAGGTAAATGAGGGCATGCCGATGCTGGCGGAAGAGTACTCCAAGGCGATTAACCTTGCTGGTCGGGCCAAGAACGTCGACCTTGCCAGCGATCTTTTCTATGATGCTAGAGTAACTCATGGGATCCGGAGCACTTGCTTATACAACGCACTGATGGCAGCCTACATGTATAATGGTTACACTAGGAAGTGCGTCTTTGTGTTTGAGAACCTGAAAACGGACCCAGATTGCGAACCGACAATTGTTACCTACAACATTCTTTTGTCACTTTTTGGCAGGTCGATGTTAGTGAACCACATGGAGGCGGTCCTCCAGATTATTGATAATTCTGAGGACCTGTCTCGGAATCTGAAAACTTATAATACTGTGATTGCAGCTTATGTTACAGCTTGGATGTGGGACCAGATGGAGGTCACTTTCCGGCAGCTGGAGACGAGTCCTATCCAGCCTGACTCTCACACCCACCTCTTGATGCTTCGAGGTTATGCTCATTCCGGCGATGTTGAAAAGATGGAGAAAACTTATGAGTTGGTTAAGGAGTTGGTCAATAAACACGAAGTCCATTTGGTACGTGTCATGATTTGTGCTTACTGTAGGAGTTCTCATCCTGACCGGGTTAAGAAGGTTGAAGCTCTGGCTAAGTTTATACCGGAGGAGGAGTACAGGCCCTGGCTCAATGTTCTTATGATTAGGTTTTATGCCCAAGAGGGCTTGGTTGAATCCATGGATCACTTCATATCTCAAGCATTTACTCGGGATACCATGGTCACGACATCAGGCATTATGCGCTCAATCATATCGGGTTATTTCCAGTGTGGTGCAGTGGATCGGCTGGCCATGTTTGTTCGGAAGGCTGAACAGGCTGGGTGGAGGATCTGTCGCTCGCTCTACCATTGTGAGATGGTGATGTATGGGCGGCAAAATCGATTGGAGGAGATGCATGGCGTGCTTGATGAGATGGAGGTTTATAAGTTTAATCCCACAAAAAAGACTTACTTGATCATGTTCAAGGCATATTTGAAGTTTGGGAGGAGGTCTGAAGCAGAGTCAGTACTTGGTGTGATGTGGAAGCATGGTTTCGGGAGTCTGGAGGATGCTTTTATTGTCTGACATTACTTTGGAGGTAGCGGAAATATCTACAACCTTTATTAAAACCAGAAGGATACAAGAGAGCTCACCAATTCAATTGTGTGGTAAGTTTCTGTTATTCAGTTTTAGCATGCATTTCCATTCATGTACATAATCAATTTCTATTGTCTTGCATGTTTTCCTTTGTGAAGTTGTGCTAACCTGGTAAAATATAATGATATCGTTTGTTTAGGATAGACAAGCTTCATATATTCAACATACTATTGCACATGCCATTTGCATTCTAGATACTGATCATGGCTGATCCTGCTACCTGTGTATATAATATTAATATGCCAACAACTTTTAACTGCTTACCCCCCTGTATGAATATTCATAAATTTAACTTTGGATCATATTTCTTCCAATTTAATTGAAATCTGATATAAGGTGATGATGAAGGTGAGGGTTTAGAAATAATTTCATGGGAATGCTCTCTCCTAGGCTTTACGTCTCAAATAGCTTATACTCGTAAAGAGAATTTCTAGGGATTGGGTTTGTAAACATAAAATGAAGGTGGCTGCTGTCATTTTCTGTGTTTAACCATTGCTATATGAATGTTGCAAGAAAGATTGTTTTGTACATAAGCTACTCAGATCAAGGGACTTAACAACTATTTAGAGTGGTTTATGACCCAATATACAATATAAATATTGAAGATCTGGGTGTTAAAACCACCAGGATTTGATTCTCCAATATAGTATTATCTGAATTCCTCTACTCTTTTTTTACTCTGAATCCAAAATCTAAAGGGCATCCCAATATATTCTCCATCTCCTAGTCGAGTTAAAACTTTAATTTTGCTCAATTATTCAATGAACCGAGCTCATACTGTAGCTTCTTGACTGCTTTAGTCCTAATTAAGCTTGTTTAGATTGCACTTTAAATTTTATAAGTGCTAACTGTAGGCCTTCACTCATTGTCTAATATCTTATTTATGACAATGGATAAGTACATAATTATTGGCTTAAGTCGTATAAGGGTGAAGCCACCGTTACGTTAATATGTGGATACACTAGCGGATAAAAGTCCTCGTCATTTTCATTTTCCTACTTACGTTTTTTGTACTGTGAGATGAAGAACTAGCTCTTCACTACTTCACAGAGTTTCTTTTTCCCAGTTGCATGGAATATCTGAGCTTACATTTCACTTCTTGTGATGACATTTATAATTGGAATTGTCAGGGAACAACCATGGTCAATCTTCCACATAAAAGAATTGAAATTCAAGCAGGAATTTGGCAAGGCCAGAATTTAGTTATGTCTGAAGTTTCATTATGAAGCTCATCTGTATTTCCAAGTAAGTGATCTTCAATTGATCATGCTTGGTCTGTTTTGCAAAAAAAAACATGCTTCAACTGGCTGAGTTTGCTTTTGACAATACTGCTCTCCAGCTTGGCCTGGCTGAGTTGAACAAGATGACATGCTTTTGACTGGTCATGCCTGACCTGTTACTGTGCAGCTGTTCGATTAGTTAAAATGCATGTCATCTTGTTTAACTCAAGCTGCCTAGAGTATATGGTCGAAGCACAATTATAGTGTTCCTCGAATTGCTTACACCAGTGAGGGTGCTGGCTCTACTGGTACTGTTGAAGAAGACTGAAGTTAGAGGTGAGTTAGAGGTGAGATGTCAGTATTTGTGGTTTAGTTTAGTTTTCACATAACAAGTCATATGTTCTCCCATCTGATTCTCCCAACCCATCAAGCTAGGAAGCATGTTAACTCCAAAATAGGTGCCATGTCCTTGTCGGATGTTTATCAGACACGACACTTTCATTCCAAAAGCGTACTAGGGGACACGAAATCCGATGTCGTAGCAGTGTTTTTGGTGTCCTTATCGTGTCGTATTCATGTCTGTGGAACGTAGTTAACAACTTTTCATTTTAATTGAAATTCCAACGATCTTGCCTCATAATTGGCATCAAGCATGTCTTGATATCTTGAGTTCTTGAACTGATTCATTAGACCATTTAGCATCACCATTCATGTTTTTGTGTTACCTCTAATAGATGAAGATGGGGAGTGATTGGTGATAACTGGAGGAATATAAGGCATTCATGATATTATGGTTCATTTCTCCCATGTTTAGAATAGACAAGAACAGGTCATCTTTGTTAGTTTGTATGACCTGGTCAGTGTAGCCCTATCACATTCTATATCCAATGTCACCGAAGCCCTCTGTCTATTAGATCCTTTTTATTGCTCTAACACCTCAACTATTAATAGATGTAGATGGGTAGTTATTGGTGATAACTGAATGGGTATAGAAGGTATTCATGATATTATGGTTTGTATCTGCCCATGTTTACAGGAGACATGATCAGGTGACTGCTGCTTTGGTAGTTTGTATGGCCTGGTAGTGGTTACTAGAGCCTTATCGTATCCTGTATCTGATGAGGACATCACAACGCACGCACGCACGCACACACGAGATTTTCGACGCGTGTACAGGCGCAAGAAGCTTCTCAGACATGATCCGACATTGCTCATGTGGTTTTGATTTGATTTTCAGCTTAGGTTTACTTACTTTTAGTCCCGCATTGCTTGTGGAGAGTTTATTGCTTTTATTTGCGTTTGTTTAGTTCCACATTGTCTGTGGGGGAGTTCATTGCTTTTCTGTATGCCTATATATATGCTTGCTCTACTCTTATTGGAACATCAAATAAGGAATGAAATATTGTTAGAAAAAAAAATGATTGCAATCTTTATTTGAGGTTAGAGTGTGAAACCTAATATCTCCTCTCCCTGGGTGTGTGAAACCCTAGGACGGCCGTCCGTCGAGCATCCCCGACCCCTCCTCTCCCCATAACGCCGCCATCGGCCTCTCCACAACATCTCGCTGTGAGGCCAACTCCTGCCAAGCCGTTGCTGTCGCCCGCCCCGGATCCGCCCGTCGCCCTCCCCCGATCCGCTACCCCGTCCCTGCCGCCTCCAACAGCTCTCACCGCCGCCCTCAAAATCACAGCCCCGTCGTACGATCGCCTCCTCTTTCCATTCCAGGTTTACCAATCCAACTTTCTTCGTATTTTCAAAATTACAACGGCTAACATAATGATCTTTTTAATCTTTTCAACATTTATGCCTTTCATTATTGCTTAATTGTGAGTGAACGATTCCGCTTGATAATATGATTTATATTTGCCAAACTGAATATTAAATCAAGAATATTTGCTAAATTAGAGGACAACTTCATTATATTAATTTTCTAATGAACAATGATTACAAGATTTGCATTATTATATTATGCCTCTGCTTAAGAAACTATTGAGATCCCTGTCTTGAAAGTTTAGATTTTTTCTAGTAAGTCGTTCTTTATAACGTAGCATTAATTCTTATTCATCCCGCTGATTTCGACAACCTGCATAATATATAAACATAGGTTAGCATAAATTGAAGCATGTATTGCATCATCTTTGGTACTAGAGCATGGTTATAATTGCATTATAGGGTTTAACATTTCATTCAATTAAAAAAAAATTGTCATTTGCACTTGCATTAACAACAATCATTTATGTTTAATTAGTACATGCTTACATGATCTGATCATTCATATTTTTTAGGCGGATATAGTCAATCATCTGGAGAGTCAAGTAACCTTTTGCATTTGTCATGCAAATCCACTAACGACGGTATGGAACCCGAGTTACGTAGGAACTTAGAGGAGCTAATGGGACAAATGGGCACCATCGCTCAAGAGTGTAGGACTACTCGCGAAGTCTTAACTGAATTTCAAAAAGGGACAAATAATGAGTTTACCAAAATTGAGAGAGCGCGTAGTCGTACCCCACAGGGGAATGACGGAGTAAGAATGCGCAGCCAGACCCCTCATAGAGATGATTGTGATCATCAAGCTGAGTACGACCATGGGGGCTCTCATTTACCACGACGAAAGCAGAATCATCGGCAACAACGATACGACCCTGAAGAGCAATATTTGAGGAGTATCAAAGTTGAGGCGTTGACCTTTGATGGCAAACTCAATCAGCAATACTTTTTGGATTGACTCAAAGGTATGAACCATTACTTCAAGTGGTATACCTTGACTAAGGAGAGAAAAGTAAAATTTACATCACGTTGGATTTATTTGAGCTATAATTTTCATCTTTAAGTAATTGCGACCCTTAGGCTCTTTTTGCATGGGAGTCATGAATTATCTTTTATCTACAGGATCATTTCGAAATTTTTTATCTTCGGTGAGCTCTATGTGAATACGTTCAAATTGTATTATGTATGTGTGTGGGTGTTTGTGGTGCATCTTTGTTTGTGCATGCATGTGTGATGTGCACATATGCAAGTGCAAGCTGCATGCCTTCTTACACCCTTTGTTGCAGGGACACAGATACAACACAATACAGATACTACGACATGGACACGACATGTCGTAGTGTATTTTGAAGCTAGTGTATTTTGAAGTGTCCGGGCGTGTCCGATGTGACACGAGCACGATACTGATTTTTGGAGTATCTATGCTTACCATAGCCTACAATTTTTCACTTATTCCTCTCTCTTAAATTGTAGGATCTTTTATTATCTTATTTAAAATATGTTCTTGATCTGCTTGTTGTGGATTGTATTCTAATGTATCTTTTACATTTTAAAGTGTATTGTATCTTTTGCCATTTATCATATGATTTTCCAATATTAGTTTATTGCTTTCTCACCTTTACAAACTTTCTACCCTCTGCTCCCCAGAGTATATCATGTACCTTCGATTTCCACTAGCGTTCTTCTAAGTCATGCAGGTCCATGTCTAATTGCATGTTTCGACTGATGGTGCAACTTGGGTGGGTTGGACAACTTGAGTCAGGTTGGGGATCAAACCTAACCTACTCAATGGAAGCTGACTCCAATCTGTGGTTGTATCTTATCAAATGAAGCCCGATAATGGATCTATTGATATGTTCGGTATGGGTTGAGCCTGTCTAATCAGATTTTGTGTTTGAGGCCTATATATTCTTATCGTTAAACACGTGGATAGATAGAAAGAAGATGGAGGGTGAAATTGAGAAAAATATCACATTACTGTGCGTTATTGGTATGTTGAGGTTGTTAGTAAGGTGGACATAGAGGTTGAGACTAGGGAGTGATTGTTTGTGTTGGGTTAGGGAAAGAGGTTAATGAGAAGAGCCAAAGAGGTACATGGGAAAGAAAGGTACTGATAAGAGCCAAAGAGGTACATGAGAAAGAAAGGTACTGATAAGAGCCAAAGAGGTAGACAAGAAACAAAGGTTCAAAATATTTATTTCTAAGCTATATTTACTAATGTCATGTTTTTTCAAATTATCCCACTAACAGTTTTGTGAATTGCAAGGTTGGGGACCACCGTACCAAAGTTTGGTGTATAAATTGGGCAGGAGGGTCTGCGTTAGGATAAAGTTGCTTTTGCTCTAAGTGTGGCTTGGTTTCAGTTTGCCTAACCCTAATTCAGATATAGTTGTGTGAACTCCCAACCTGGCCCCCATCTGATTGCAATGTATGCCAACTCAAACTTAGCTCATTGCTGAGTTTGGGTGGGGTTGTTGTTGTGTTTTTTTTTTTTGGTGCGTGGGTTTTGGGGGGGTGGGGGGAGATTCAGACTCCAATTTCAAGAATCGAGAATAATGAGTTGTACAAATGTAGTTTTAGTATGTACCGGTTTACACTGTTTTGGTGAGAGATCCTTTGTCATTGCTTCACTTGCCATTCAATTTTTCCAAATCACCGAATTTCCACATCTATTTTTTCTACTGAAAAAGGAGCATAACAGGAGCACTACACTATCTATTAGAACATACATTTATCATGGAAGCCAATATACCAAAGTTTGGTGAATGAATTAGGCTGAGCAGGCTAAACTACGATCAAGTCATTTTTGCTCTAGGTGTGGGTTTTGTTCGGTTTCATTAGGTCAATCTAAGACTGACTCTAATTCAGATCTTGTCATGAACTTCCAAATTCTAACATGTGCAGCATCTAATAGCAATATATGCCAAGTGCCAACTCAAACCTGGCTCATTGATGAGTTGGGCAGGCCAGGTTCCAACTTCCAAGTTCAATAGTCAAGAGAAACTGAGTTGTGCAAACCTACTTTTAGTAACTTAAATAGGCTCTGTACTGGTTTACCTTTTTAGGTGAGAGATCCTTTCTCATTCCTTCACTTGCCATTCTGTTTTTTCTAATCATCGAATTTCCACATTATCTGATTTTCTACTGATAAAGGACTATAACAGCTCACATTCAAAGAACACAAATACAACACAACATGATTTGACGCAGGACATGGATCTGCTGCTATTTGTCACGTCCTAGAGCATTTTGGATTATCAGCGCTGTGTCCGATACATGTTTGACATGATGGGACACGGACACGGCATGATATTTTGAAGTGTTTTGTGCTTCCTAGTAACTGGAGTACTACACTATGGAGTTTGCTCACATTTGTGCTTGATTACTCTCCTAGCAAGTTCCTGTAATCCAAATGTAGAGTACAGAATTGGTCATGAGAAACTTTTTTCACTACATTGTAAGTGGACTGTGTTGATTCAATTGCTTCTGTTTTGATGTTTGCTAGTGGCAGATAAGTTTGGTGAAGACGAATTTTGTGGCTCTCATTGTTCATTGAGCTTGTGGTATTTCTATGTCAAAACCACTTTTGTGATAGCGTCATAGCATCACTAACTGCCTTGAGCAATTTCTCGTGAAACTGAATAATCATAACCTTTGTCTTATACATTACATCTGGCCTTGTTGACAACTTAGTTTTACTGGGCATTTCTTATTTGAACATCCTTTGCTTAAACAAACTTCTCACATATGTTTTTGCAACTTTTCCAAGTATAAGCTGTCATCTTTTATCCACAACATCATATTTGCTGATTTCCCTTAATATAGCCTGATTTAATTGAATGATGTCTTAAATGTGGAATAAGTCCTACTTTAAGTTTGGCTAGACTGGTTCTAGCAATCTACTGAATGTGTTCAGTTGGTGTTATTTTTTTTTTCTTATACAGTCATAAAGCTTGCAGTTGGCCGTAACTTGACATATTTACATTATTTATATTGTGACTTAAATGATTTTTGCTTACTGGCATTAGCATATACTTTGAGCTACTCTCTGCTGATATTACTCTCTTTTGGGTATCTAATCTTTTCTTTGAGCTACCCTCTGCTGATATTACTCCCTTTTGGGTATCTATTCCATTGGTCTACATCTGCAGGGGTGCCTGACAATGCTGAAATTTGAAATGATATCTGGAAGTAGGGCGGAAAAGTGGATATTTTGGATTGTACAGAGTTCATCATAAGATACCTTCATCATGATGGTTTTTGGTAATATGATGATGCCATTCTTTCACTCTTTGGCTTAGGATGAATGTAAATCTCCAATAACAAATTGTATCATCTTCTCTCTTCTTCTAGAAACTTTTTACAGTCAAGGGGAAGATGGGCAGGCTTAAAACTGAACTATATCTCTATCCGTCAACTGCCTGTCTTGGTTTTATGGCATGATCCACCCTTGCTTGTTGCTTCATTGACTAAGAATTTGGCACCTACATTTATGGTTGACGTATGGTCAACAGCCAACAGCCGGTCCTAAAACTGTCAATTCTTTCATCGAGCCTTCTTGTGCTCCATAGCTGGTTGGAGAAGGCTTGGATGATGATGATTCTTTGAACAATTTAAGCTCCACCATCTTGAATTACTGACCATCATCCTGGGCGTGATAAGTTTGCTAACTGACGAGGTGCAAGGGTCAGCTAAAACAGGCAGTTACTCCCGTCATAGGGGATTTCTGGAGGATGTTATGCTTTTTGGAATAACGTTTTATGGTGGTTGGTGCTAGGATAGAGAGATCCAACAAGTTTTAGGTGTTTGAATTGTGAGAGCAAGAACATTGCAGATTTTATACTATTTTTTTTAACACATTCACTATATAGCAGTTGCATCCATATTATTTTTCAGAGGCCAAATTGGAAGCAAAATTTTGTATGCAGAAATTAGAATAGAACTGATAAAGTGGAAGTAGTCAATTTGGAGTGCCGAATGTTGTGTATTTTACCTTTTTCCTCTGCAGAGCTTACTGTTGATTGAAAATAGTTTATTTGTGACGTTAATATGTTGCTCAAATGTTTCACTACCCTTGTATGAACATGTAATGCTGGTAAGTTGTATTGGTGTGTGTAATTTATTGTTGTTTATTTATTCCAATTTCAAGAGTAATCAGTTGATTCTGTCATTTATTGTTTTTTTAAAGTTCTGAATTTACTTTTTCCTGAATGCAACAAAGTCATTTTTCTGTGTTCTTGGACTTGGCCTCTTATTTCTTTGAAAATTATTGACCAGTTTTCCATAGAATGAGTCTTATATATTTGAAACATAATGATGTGAGAGCAAAAGCAAAATACTGAGCAAATTCAGCTGAAGTAAAACCCCATTTTTATTGTTTACGATTATTCCCTTTTTTTTGGGTGCCATCTTCCAAAAGCTCGTAGGTGCAAAAAAGATTTGACTAGACGCAAGTACGAGTCTTGTGACACCAGTATGCCTTTTTGTGTTGATGATAAGGGTATCATACTATTAATAGTAGTATTCTACTCCAAACAAGTATCCACACAAAATGAAAAGGGAGCATACAATTTAACTTGTTGAGGATGTGCAATATGCTCAAACCCTAGTTAATCTAAGATGATTATTGTAGGATTCTAAATATATTTTATTAATAAATATTCTTGACTTATTTTCAAACATTACTATGTATACTAGACTATATATGTACATAGTGACGCGGAACGGAAACTTAACTTCAACTAATCAAATTTTACAATTAGAATTTATATGAGATGTAACTAGTAAATAATTTTTTTGTATTGATTAAACATGAAATGGCATACAACGCTAGCTAGTTCAAAACTCTCGTCTTGTCTTGGTCGAATATGATCTTTATCACATAGTCTACAAGCCCAAACAGTGTAAGATTTGAAAGACAGCAGTTGGAATATTAGATTTAAAAACAATCAAAATTTATCTTAAGAGTAAGCAAAGTTTATTACCTTAGATGATATAGAACCAATGTTTTTTCTTTTTCTTTTTCTTTTTCCATTTTAAAAATAATTATTTTTCCTACATGGTCCTGCAATTACTTTAAAGGGTTTAATATCAAAATTTTATTTTAAATGTTTCATATTCACAAAATAGATATTGACTATTAGTTAGCAATGCTAAATATGAAAACTGATTTTATAAAATACTTGAGGCCACAACTTGCTTTAAAATTTACATGTGATTTGCTACCTAAGTACCGCTTAACTCACACTTTTATTTGACTTAATAAGAGCATCCACTGTGAGGGCATTCCAAATATATATTTTAAATTATTAAAAATTGTATAAATTACTATTTTTGGAGTATTTTCATAATATTAACACACAATGATACACTCCAAATAAATATTACAAATTAATCTCCTCTTTTTCCTTCTTTTTTTTTTCTTTAATTTTCTTCCTTATTTGGTAAGATTATGTTTGGTTACTTTTGGTGGACCTAGCAATTGATATAGAGGAGGTAGGACGCTCCAAATCTGGAGTATCTCGTAGCTTTCTAGCAATTTTCAAGTATGCGCAAGTGTCAACTACAACTTTCAAGTGCTATGAAATTTGACTAAAGTCAAAATGTAGCACTTGAAATCTCTTCTACTGTCGATGTTCTAAGCAAAAGGTAAAACGTGAATGAACAATGGAAAAGTAATTTTTTTTTTCCCTCTTGCGGCTAGAAAACAAAATTAGCGTGATAAACCACATCAAAAGTTAAAAGCACCCTCCACCAAAACATGAACAAATGAAGTTGTGATCCAAGATTGGATAAGTTCATCCCAAGAAAAAAAATCGTATTATTCCTTTTATTTAATAATAGAAGTTAAATAACTAATCATTTCTAGTTTAAGTGATTGATGTGAGAGATATTCACTTTGTTTGCTTGGATTCGTGCTAAGAGGGGAGTAGAACTCTTTTTTTTTCCCTTTGATTCTTGCGTCTACAATCTTGGACTCTAGATGTGATCCAATTGTTGTAATAGGAATTTTCCCTCTTATGTGATCAAAATTTCACTCCATTTCATTCCTAACGCTTCTTCTTAAATTAGTATTATTATAAATTAGGGAGGATTAACCAATTATTAAGCAACCATCCAACAATCTTCTAGATTCATAGACGGCTGACAATGACAATCATGCTGCTGCTTAGCCCTTCTAGATTCATAGGCGGCTCGACAATGACATTTCATTTCATTCCAAATATTTCTTAAATATCTCTACTATTATAATATGACTTAGAAACAGCTCAAAAATAAGCCGTCTAAGCCATATGTATATCATCAACTAATTAATAAAATTGTAAATATAATGGCTGTATTATAATATTGAAATGAACAACCAAAAATATATAGTCTGTACAAAACAAGAAGTAGTTGTTAAAGATGGAATCTCTTCCATTTATATGAAATAAGAAGATTTACAAGGAAGTTGCTAAGGATAACTAAGTTACCAAGAATAACTATAAACTGTTACACTCCCCCTCAAGTTGGGCTGTGAATATCAAGAACATTCAACTTGGACAAAAGCATCTGAAATTGATGCTGAGATAATGGTTTAGTAAATATGTCAGCAAACTAATCACTAGAGGGAATGTATGTAGGTTGAATAATACCAGAGATCACTTTGTCACGGACAAAATGACAATCGAGCTCAATATGCTTAGTTCTCTCATGAAAAACAGGATTGGATGCAATATGAAGTGCTGACTGGTTATCACAAAATAGTGTAATAGCGGAAGATTGTGGAGCACCTCAGCAAGGATGTATCGCAGCCATAAAATTTCAACAACAACCGTGGCCATCGAATGATATTCTGACTCAGCAAAGGACCATGATATGGTGTGCTGCTTTTTTGATTTCCAGGAGATGGATGAAGATCCTAACATGGTGAAGTATCGAGTTGTGGACCGCCGGCTAGTCGAAAAACTGGCCCAATCAACATCACAATAAGATTGCAACTGTAATAAAGAAGAAGAGGGGAAGAATAGACCTTCTCCTGGTGCAGCTTTGAGATAACGGAGGAGACGAATCGTAGCAGTATGATGATTCAATCGAGAAGCACTGAGAAATTGACTAAGAAGATTAACAGTATATGCAATATCCAGTCTGGAAATAGTTAGGTAAAGCAATCGTCCAACCAGGCGACGATAGGAGCTCGGATCAGTTAATAAAGCTGGGCGATTGTCATGCAAATTGTGAGTGGTTTCAATTGGAAACCCAACTGGTTTGGTGCCCAAAATCTTGGCATCATTGAGAAGGTCCAAGCAATATTTTCTTTGAGATATGACGATACATGTAGGATTTCGAGCAATTTCCAGTCCCAAAAAAAATCTAAGAGGTCCCAAATCACGAATACGAAACATGCGATGAATATGAATTTTTAGAGCAGCAATGGTAGTAGGAGAAGAGCCCAAAATAACCAGATCATTAACATAAACTAAGACAACAGTAAACTCACCAAAATTGTACCGAGTGAACAGGGAATGATTTGCTTGACTTGAGACCATAAAGAGAAGACCATAAAGAGATTTGTGCAATTTACAAACCAAGTTCTCCCCATTTAGGCCAAAACCAGGCAAAAAGTCATATAAACCTCCTTCATCCAAATCTCCCTGTAGGAACACATTTTGAACATCCATATGGTGAAGAGGCCAATTCTGAACTAAGGCGACAGCAAGAAGACAACGAATAATGGATAATTTCACAACAGGGGCAAACGTCTCATGATAGTCAAAGCCTTCTCGCTGATTGTACCCCTTGGCAACCAATCTAGCTTTAAACCGTTCAACACTACCATTTTCCTGGTACTTAATCTTGGATACCCATCGACACCCAATAGCTTTGTGAGACGAAGAAAGGGGAATGAGTGACCAAGTTCCATTTTTTACTAAAGCAAGATATTCCGCAGCCATAGCTTTGCGCCATTCAGGTACTTTGAATGCTTCTGTGAATGTAATTGGTTCACTAATATTTGAAATAGAGCAAACAAAAGTTTTGTATGATGGAGAAATATGAGAGTAAGAAATAAAATTGACGAGAGGATACCTTATTCCTTTCTGAGGACTAGTATCGGAGAGTGCCGTTGTCACACCCCAGTACCAAAATACGGAGACGGACATGGCCAGCTACCCCATACACGGTGCTATACGTCGTACGACGATCACGGCTGTAAAAGACAAGGGGGTGTTGTAGAAGCATAAAAAGAATCTCTCCATGCGCTCCAGTTTACAGTCAACAAATAAGCAAGAGACGCATAACAGTGATGGACAATAATACCCTCGGATACATGATGTCCCAAGACACATGCCGTCCTTTGATGCATCATCCTTACAGTCACATCAGAGCATTTATGACTCCGACAAAACAGACAGTCATCCTGACCGCCTCGAATCCTGCACCGATGATTGGAATCCGGGATGACGGCTTCATCATAATTACTTTTGGCAGTAAACAGCTGTTCAAATGCCACGAATGCAGAAGACGACAAAAATTCATGCGTCTCTGGCCTAATGTATTTCAGACTCCATGCGGTAAATGTGTCTTTCGCCCAATGCGTTCCAGACTCCATGCGTTCCATGGGTCTATGGCCCAATACGTTCCAGACTCCATGCGTTCCATGCGTCTATGGCCTAATGCGTTCCAGACTCCATGCGTTCTATGTGTCTTTGGCCTAATGCGTTTCAGACTCTATGCATTCCATGCGTTTTTGGTCCAATGCGTTCCAGACTCCATGCGGTCAATGCATATCTGGCCCAATGCGTTCCAACTAACAAGATATTTCTGTTACAATTAAAGAGATCTTCGTGCAGTTGATGCGGGCTACGTTTCCAAACGACAAAGTCACGCATACAATGGGCTGAAACAACCCTGAGATCTCATCAACAGTAAATCCTAACCAAGCTCGCATGGCAGCTACACCGTGACATGCGGTCACAGTTACAACCGTATTCTGTTGAAAGGGCCCTATGCGGTCATCAAACATGGCATGCGGCCACAGAACAACTATAAATAACAGGATAGAAGAGCTTCTGCATCGGATCGTACATAGAGTAAAGAGAGTTGCTACACTCCTAACCCTCCATTATCACTCCCCAGAAAATAAATTTGTACTTAGATTGTCTTCTAGGACACTTCTTTGTACTTTCTTGGTTTGTTAATCAAATCTAGTTCTTTTAGTTCTCTTTTTGATTTAAATGGCAAACACGATGGCGACTCTGCTGGGGATGATCATTCTCCACTGTTGAGAAGTCGGTGACATAATTCGATGCGGCCATGCTCGGCTCGACGCAAAAGATGCTGGTGGTCCGCTTCGACCAGCAAGCGTTCAAGGACATGCTCTCCGAAGAAAGTGCTAATCCTTCGCCAACGATAACCAAGCCCAAAAAGACTCGCAGAACATAGGAGGCCAAGGCCACTGCGTCCAACCTAGCTGTGGAGCAGACTCTCCCAGCCTCTCACTCTATTGCCAATAACGATCGTCGGACAAACACTCAGAACGTCTACGCGACAGCCCAGGCTGACGCAAAACCTATTCAACACCCAGACTCTGACAGAGAAAAATACTACGATGCTAGACGTTCTGGTGCTGAAGCATCTTCTATGCGGCCAAGGAGGAGGCCACATAATACTGTCCATGTGGCATCAACTCACAGCCGCAGACAGCAGGCCGTATGCGGCCCTGATAGCAGCAAAATCTTTGTTTTCGACCGTATCTTATGTGGCGCAGATCCTATGCGACCCACTGAGAATGGTAAAAATCCAAATCTGGACTCTTCTACTACACGCCTGCGGTGGCTAAGCTGAAGAAGTCCAGGACAGTACGAGTCTGTCAAGCTCAAGTAACTGCTCATACGACCGACCGCCAACAGGCATATCTAACTATTACGCGAGCCTATGACGAAAAATTATACAGGACTGACCCATGCGTCCATCCCACAGGCACCAATGGACAGGGTCAGTCTCAAAAGTCTTCTACCGGTACCTCGGGGCAAGTTCGTGTACGAACCCCAGTCCAGGGAGCAAATACAGAACCTGTGCATCCGTGTGCCCGAGATACCCGGACTCACAAAGAGGATGCAAAAGTCAAACACCCTTCGCATGATTTGCGTGACGTGATTACTCACAAGCGTAAAGCAAGGAAAACAACTACGGCATGTAACGTGCCCTTTCCAAGGCACAGCTGCACCAAAATCATTATCAACTGCTGCTGCAATAAAGCGGTAGTACCCACAGACAGGCAGTCGGTCTTCCAGCGACTGTATTAGAAAGTACCTACCCGGCAATAACCCGGAGATCAGGTGTAAGTATCAGAAGAGGAGGAGTTGCCCTTCGCCTTATGCTACTCAACTGAAAAGCTTCCCGCCAACAAGGGAAGAAAGAATTCAAATACCTCCAGTCCGACGCACTCTACCACTGCGTCGCGAAGACAACTACCCTTTAGGACTGACAACGGCACCTGCGGAAGGAGTCTTCCATGGAACCCGCTCAAGGAAGAAGCCATCATCCCCTGGGGGTAGTTCTTTTTCAGAACCCATAGGCGTGGCCCAAGCAGGGGGTAGTGTCCCCCTGGACATACGCAATAACCTAGCGTTCAATAAATATAGTGAATCTCAAAGGACATATGCCGAGTTCTCTGGGGGTAATCACCCTTGTCACGCCCCAGTCCCAAAATACGTAGGACTAGGACACGTAAGCATGCCAGCCGCATGTATATGGCAACTCCAATATATGGAAACCATAACACATGCGTATGCTGTATGATGAACAATAATTCATAAGTGGTAAAAAACTATCACAAGTCATAAGGTATAATCTAATATCATCCACAGAAATCAAATGAATAAATAACCAATATATATGAAACTAGATCTCAATATAAGGTATCTAATGATGGTAGTCGGATGGAAATAAATTCACTACCGAACCAGAATATAGAATAAATAAGATAAATACAATATAGGAATATCAACTAACAATCACGGCTCGAAGAGAAGACCTCCTCGAAATATACGTAGCAAGTCCGGATCTGCCCTCCTGCGAATACTCATGAACATCTTCACCTGGAAAGGGACCAGGTCCTCAGAGGGACATAACAAGATACATAGAAGCATGCCATAAAGTAAATACTGTAAAAACTCGAGGGTGACCTAACTAGCTAAGTGAAATACACTTTGAAGACAACCTTGGTACGTATGGGTAGGTGAAAGGTATAAAATATAGCGTCGAGCCAGAGGCTAAGTATTTGGCATTAGCTGTAAACTGGATGCCAGATGTATATGCTGACTACATCACCGATCATGATAACGCGCAGCTAGTAACCTTTGCCGGATGTATCGACAAGCATATATGTCCATAACCGGGTAACACTGTCCCATAACCGGGTATCACTGGCCCATAACCGGGTAACACTGGCCCATAACCAGGTAACACTGAGGCTCACGGCCCCGCAGTTTACTCTGAAACTACGGCAACCAAATGTCTGTCCCATATGCCTACTAATTGTCTTCCCCGCCCAATGATCTATGCATGTTATATCCACAACACGCAGTAGCTACTACACCGAGACAGAGTGCAAGCATCGGTGTCGTAACTCTGGCTCATAGTCTATCGTTAGAACGATAGTCCAACCTCACAACCAAACAAGGACAAGGATTGGACCTTCATACTACAATAGTCTATGCTCCGACTACTAATAACTGCTAAGTCTCTAACATGCATCACTATTAGCAGTTATACCCTATCTGTCACACGACCTACGCGTATAGGTGGCCAACCGCATACGCAAGTCCGTGCCCTACATGAGACTCACAACATGTGTAAGAAATGTGTCAAGGTCTGGGGAGTCATACCGATAACTCCACAACTTTAGGTGGGTCTACTAGACACTAGGTCAGACACAAGTCCTAACGTCAACGCCTTCGTTGACTGCATCCGAGTCTCTCTCGGACGCGGACAAATATAATAATAAACATGTAGCTAATAATACAGAATTTAAACAGTACAACAAGGCAATGTATACTTGCCTGGCGAGAAAGCTATATAGTCCTAATAACCTGCTCCGGAAGTCGTGCAGAACAATCCAATAGATCTTCGGGGT
The DNA here is from genome assembly GCA_036927795.1 of Iris macrosiphon. Classification (NCBI taxonomy): domain Eukaryota; kingdom Viridiplantae; phylum Streptophyta; class Magnoliopsida; order Asparagales; family Iridaceae; genus Iris; species Iris macrosiphon. The sequence continues at coordinate 274,163,926 of JAYESA010000005.1, forward strand.
CAGCGTGCACATGCACGGGAATCGGGGGTGACTGTTGCGGTTTGTCTGGCAAGGGTGATGGGTTCGCGATGACGACGATGGCGAGGGTAATGATGATGAGATGATTAGGTTATGGTTAAGGTGATTATTAGGCCTATGATGGTAGTTATATTAATGATGGGGGGTTATACTGGTGATAATGATTACAATGGTGATGATTATGGTAATGATGATGGAAATGATGATAATGGTGGTGACGTGGATGATGACTGGGACGATGGTGATGATGTGGATGATAATAGTGAAGGGGGTGATGATGAGGATGATGGTGATGACGAGAATGATGATGTGGACAATGGTGATGACGAGGACGATGATGTGGGTGATGGTGATGACGAGGTCGATGATGTTGGTGATTAAGGGATGTTTAGGGTTAATGTGTTGAATGAATGGTGATGATTATGATTTGATATGATGATAATGATTGTGGGCTGCCAGAGTCCGGTCAGGGGGAGGTCCGACAAGGAGGGGGATCGAATAGGGAGAGGAAGGAGGAGGAGTCCGGCCAGGGGAAGGGGAGGTCCAGCAAGAAGGAGGAGGAGAGGGAAGCTGCTGGTCGTGCTGGTGGTGTTGGCCTGGGTGGCTCGGCGGGGAAGAGGTGAACGCCAGGGGCTGCATTGGTCAAAGGAGATGAGGTCGAGGGTGGAGGTAGGCTGCTCAGGTGAAGGGCTGGCCGAGAAAGAGGCCGGAGAAGAAGAGGGAAGCTGGAGGTGCAGTGGTGTCGGGTTCGTTGACGGGGAAGCTCGGGTGGGTGATCACCGAAGAAGAAGGGAAGGGGAGGACGGCTGTGCAGGCGGAGGAGGGCTCAGGCGGCGGGCTGGTTATCGCGTGGAGGGGTCAGGCGAGGGCACGACGGATGCGGGTGCCACTCCGGCGAGTCTCGGCTGGGGTCGACGGGTTAACGCCGGCGAGGGAAGGTCGACAGGGATGATGGAAAGGAGATGAAGACTAGGGTCGGCTGGGGAAATAAGTTAGGGATGGTAATTTAGAGAAAAAAATATAGAAAAAGGAAAAGAAAAGTTATTTTATACATGTGGACTAGGGTTTTATTGACCTAGGAGTGGGCTTGGTCAACACCTCTTGGGATTGGGCCTTGGGCTCACATGAGGATGTTTGTAGGGCCATAATTGCATTGTTTAAATGCAAGGATAGGTTTAGAATAAAGGGGGCGATGTTGCGTGTTGCACATCCCAAAAATTATGGGAAAATTTTAAAGAAGGAGAAAGTTGAATTTCTTCATGTATTGTCCAATGGGGTGGATACCTCAATACAATTTTACATAAAAGCGCCAAACAATTGCTCAAAGATGAAAATTGGTTTAAATTAATTAAATTGAATGCGCAAGATGTTCTTGAATTAATTTGAAGTACATGGGAATAAAATTAGGTGGAACACAAGTGTCATAGACGTAGAGAATTCAGTGTAGAATATTATCATAATTTTGGGCTGCACAAAACGGTCAAGATTGTGTCTCCAATTTTGATTGGAACGCATAAGGGTACAAAGTCGTATTTTATTTAGAATTAAATAATAACGTCTGTGATGAATATTGTGCGACTAAAATATAGCACAAGAGAGAGTGGTCATGAGTTATACAAGGGTCAGAATGGTAGGTTGGCACGTCTAGGAAAAGTGTATGGATTTTGTTTGCAGGTAATAGCTAGTGCAGTGCTCTAAATATCAGAGCAACGGTAAGGTGTGCTAAGTGATTTAATATTGCATAATTAAATAAAATACCGTGTTCTAATTCTAATTGGATTCAAACTTGCCATAGTTTCACTATCTAAGCCAAGTAGGCCTAATTTTGGGTGAGAAGGTTTACAATCTACCCAACTTAAAATAATTTCGTCCTCGAAATTAAAATAAGGCATGGTTTCTCTTTATCTAATCTCACTTGGTCACAGTCTAAAATAATTTACCTCAAATTTTAACAAATACGGTTTCTACCCAACTTAGAATTTATCCATCTATCATCTAAGGCTATACATCTAAGGAAGCTATTCCTCAACATTATTTAATCATGTTATTTAATCCTCAAAGTTTTAACACCAAACAGATCGTCTATGATATGCCCTTAATCAACTATAAAAGGGAGTCACCAAGTCATATGATTAGCCTATGGGGTATATCTAGTACTTATCAGTGTATGAACTTATACTCGGCACGAGCGTTCGTCTTTCTGGAATAAGGGAAGACGGAAAACAATAATAAAGAGTTCAAGGGGAAGGTAATAGAATAGAAGTGTGGGAATCAAGGCGTTTAAAGAATTCAAATAGGAATTGTCAAGGCAGTTGTGGATTAAAATTCTATTTGGTAGTTTCTTATTCGCATGCTCGTATCGGTACAGTTATGTAACCGATACAATATGCTCAAACATATCTAGAGGGCAAGTATATTCGTCCACCAGTCAACTATATATCTCAATCCACGTAAAGTAGTATTACGAAGGGCGAACCAGATGTACTAAGGTTAGCTAGACCTTAATACACTGATTCTGATTAGACAATGTATTAGTAGGCGTCCCCAATAATACAATATCATGATCAAGTTCGATAAAAGAATAAGCTTGCAAAACTAGGCTATAAATAGCAGCATAAGTCAAGGTGGTACAAAAAATATAAGTACGCTAGATTATGATGAGAGAAGGGACACAATAATTCAAGTCACAAAAAGATAAGACTCTACAGTCTCTACAGTTGTCATACTAACTCCTTGTCTAAGTCCTCAGTCGACCAAATAGGGATATGGGCCTCAAATTTCTATAGTCTAAACACTATCTTCTTATGCAAGTCTAAAGTTGTGTCATTCAGTTATGCTTTATCAATGGGTTAAGAGGACTATGTGATACTATGTTGTGAGGCATACTACCCAACTTAAAATAATTACTAATACTGTATTGCCTTAAGGATACAGTAGAAACTCCTATTAAGGTCTACTAGAAAGGGTCTTGGTACTTATTAGGGTATTCTCTTATATTATATAGTATTGGTCATCCTAAGTCTTATTCATAGTGCTCATAGAATAGAAGGGTTAACATTAAGAATGGAAGCGTTAGGTGGCACGACAGAAGAATATAATTAATCATTGCACAAATAGCGAGTGCTAGATTTCGAAGGAACAAGATATAAAATTAAAAGAGAGAGACTCTTGATAATATCATGGTTTCCTAAGGGAAGATGCTATGCTAATCTCCGTGTTTGAGGTATGATCAAGAAAATATTCTAAGCATTGCTCTTGGCTTTCTAGGGTACTGTCTGCTAATCTCAAGACAAGAATCTAAATGTATAGTTCTATAATACTATCTCAATATGAAAGTTAGGTTTTAGTCCTAATCTTTATTCTTGGATTTCTACTGGTTCCTCAATACTATGGTCAACAATATGATTAAACTTCTAACTAATTCTAGTAGTGTCTATACTACTCTCAAGTTATCCCTAAATATATAAAGAGCTAATGGTAAATTAATCTATAGGTAAGGGACGCTAGGGTTCATTAGGTATTTCTCATCTTAGTGATGTGCCAATATCCTAGTTGTACTCTTAATAGGAAGGTTACCCTACTTATTATCTAACAACAGGGACTTTTATATTCTAGCAGGGGCTATACTCAAGGAACTATTAGGGAAGCACATGAATCAAGCAGGATACAGCTATTCAAATAGAATAAATTGGAAGGAAGGTGAATCATAGTCAAATATGGATGAGATCCTATATTCTAATCCTAGGTGCAGGCTTTCTCGGTACAGTAACATAACCGAGATAATATGCTCTTGACCTGCATGGGCCACCACAAAAATATGTCACGCCCCAGTGCCAAAATATGTAGGACTAGGACACGTAAGCATGCCAGCCGCATGTATATGGCAACTCTAATATATGGAAATCATAACACATGCGTACGTTGTATCATGAACAATAATTCATAAGTGGTAAAAAACTATCACAAGTCACAAGGTATAATCTAATCTCATCCACAGAAATCAAATGAATAAATAACCAATATCTATGAAACTATATCTCAATATAAGGTATCTAATGATGGTAGTCGGATAGAAACAAATCCACTATCAAACCAGAATATAGAATAAACAAGATAAATACAATATAGGAATATCAACTAACAATCACGGCTCAAAGAGAAGACCTCCTCGAAATATACGTAGCAAGTCCGGATCTGTGCTCCTGCGAATACTCATGAACATCTATACCTGGAAAGAGACCAGGACCTCAGAGGGACATAACAAGATACATAGAAGCATGCCATAAAGTAAATACTGTAAAAACTCGAGGATGACCTAACTAGCTAAGTGAAATGCACTTTGAAGACAACCTTGGTACGTATGGGTAGGTGAAAGTTATAAAGTATAGCGTCGAGCCAAAGGCTAAGTATCTGACATTAGCTGTAAACTGGATGCCAGATGTATATGCTGACTACATCACCGATCATGATAGCGCGCAGCTAGTAACCTCTGCCAGATGTATCGACAAGCATATACGCCCATAACCGGGTAACACTGTCCCATAACCGGGTATCACTGGCCCATAATCGGGTAACACTGGCCCATAACCGGGTAACACTGAGGCTCATGGCCCCGTTGTATACTCTGAAACTACGACAACCAAATGTCTGTCCCATACGCCTGCTAATTGTGTTTTCCGCCCAATGATCGATGCATGTTGTATCCACAACATGCAGTAGCTACTACACCGAGACGGAGTGCAAGCATCGATGTCGTAACTCTGGCTCATAGTCTATCGTTAGAACGATAGTCCAACCTCATAAACAAACAAGGACAAGGATTGGACCTTCGTACTACAATAGTCTATGCTCTGACTACTAATAACTCCTAAGTCTCTAACATGCATCACTATTAGCAGTTATACCCTATCCGTCGCACGACCTACACGTACAGGTGGCCAACCGAATACGCAAGTCCATGTCCTACATGAGACTCACAACACGTGTAAGAAATGTGTCAAGGCCTGGGGAGTCATACCGATAACTCCACAACTTTAGGTGGGTCTACTAGACACTAGGTCAGACACAAGTCCTAACGTCAACGCCTTCGTTGACTGCACCCGAGTCTCTCTCGGACGCGCACAAATATAATAATAAACATGTAGATAATAATACATAATTTAAACAATATAACAAGGCAATGTATACTTGCCTAGCGAGAAAGCTATGTAGTCCCAATAACCTGCTCCGGAAGTCGTGCAGAATAATCCAATAGATCTTCGGGGTCAGCGTGCATAGGCACGGGAATCGGGGGTGACTGCTACGGTTTGTCTGGCAAGGGTGACGGGTCCGCGATGATGACGATGGCGAGGGTAATGATGATAAGATAATTAGGTTATGGTTAAGGTGATGATTAGGCCTATGATGGTGGTTATATTGATGATGGGGGGTTATACTGGTGATGATGATTACGATGGTAATGATTATGGTAATGATGATAGAAATGATGATAATGGTGGTGACGTGGATGATGACTGGGACGGTGGTGATGATGTGGATGATAAGAGTGAAGGGGGTAATGATGAGGATGATGATGTGGGTGATGGTGATGACGAGGACGATGATGTGGGTGATTAAGGGATGTTTAGGGTTAATGTGTTGAATGAATGGTGATGATTATGATTTGATATGATGATGATGATGATGATGATGATGATGATTGTGGGCTGCCGGAGGTTTTCTGTCGGAGGGTGACCTGGTCAGGGGGAGGTCCGACAAGGAGGGGGATCGAACAGGGAGAGGAAGGAGGAGGAGTCCGACCAGGGGAAAGGGAGGTCCAGCAAGGAGGAGGAGGAGAGGGAAGCTGCTCGTCGTGCTGGTGGTGTTGGCCTGGGTGGCTCGGCGGGGAAGAGGTGAACGCCGGGGGCTGTATTGGTCGAAGGAGAGGAGGTCGAGGGTGGAGAAAGGCTGCTCAGGTGAAGGGCTGGCCGGGGAAGAGGCCGGAGAAGGAGAGGGAAGCTGGAGGTGCATTGGTGTCGGGTTCGTCGACGGGGAAGCTCAGGCGGGTGATCACCGAAGAAGAAGGGAAGGGGAGGACGGCTGTGCAGGCGGAGGAGGGCTCAGGCGGAGGGTTGGTCATCGCGTGGAGGGGTCAGGCGAGGGCACGGCGGATGCAGGTGCCACTCCGGTGAGTCTCGGCTAGGGTCGGCGGGTTAACGCCGACGAGGGGAGGTCGACAGGGATGATGGGAAGGAGATGAAGACTAGGGTCGGCTGGGGAAATAAGTTAGGGATGGTGATTTAGAGAAAAAAAATAAAGAAAAAGAAAAAAGAAAAGTTATTTTATACATGTGGACTAGGGTTTTGTTGACCTAGGAGTGGGCTTGGTCAACACCTCTTGGGATTGGGCCTTGGACTCACATAAGGATGTTTGTAGGGCCATAATTGCATTGTTTAAATGCAAGGATATGTTTTGAATAAAGGGGACGATGTTGCGTGTTGCACATCCCAAAAATTATGAGAAAATTTCTATGAAGGGAAAAGTTGGATTTCTTCATGTATTGTCCAATGGGGTGGACACCTCAATACAATTTTGCATAAAAGTGCCCAACAATTGGGAAAATTGTACAAAGACGGAAATTGGTTTAAATTAATTAAATTGAATACGCAAGGTATTCTTGAATTAATTTAAAGTACATGAGAATAGGGCACAAGTGTCATACACGTAGAGGATTCAGTGTAGAATATTATCATAATTTTCGGCTGCACAAAACGGTCAAGATTGTGTCTCTAATTTCGATTGGAACGCACAAGGGTACAAAGTCATATTTTATTTAGAATTAAATAATAACGTCTGCGACGAATGTTGTGCGACTAAAATATAGCACAAGAGAAAGTGGTCATGAGTTATACAAGGGTCAGAATGGTAGGTTGACACGTCTAGAAAAAGTGTATGGATTTTGTTTGCAGGTAATAGCTAGTGCAGTGCTCTAAATATCAGAGCAACGGTAAGGTGCGCTAAGTAATTTAATATTGCATAATTAAATAAAATATCGTGTTCTAATTCTAATTGGGTTCAAACTAGCCCTAGTTTCACTATCTAAGCCAAGTAGGCCTAATTTTGGGGGAGGGGGTTTATAACCCTCATCAAGAAGATGCACCTTCCAAAGGTAGGGGTAACATTCCCTTCGAGTCTGAACAAGATGTAGCACTTTCAGCTTTCCCTGAGGACAATAATTCCAAAGAAGCTGACAACAACGTGCCTAGGGTTAATGCATCATCTAGGACTGGGGGTAGCAATCCTCCGGAATCGGATGACGGTACGATGATGCCTACCTTCCCTGAAGGCTGCAACTCCCAAGGAATAGACAATGACAGGCTGGGGGAGTCACCCTTGAATAGTCAGAGCATCATCTGAAGCTGGGAGTAATATCTCCTTTGAGTCTGAAGATGATGCAACAATGACCGTCTTTCCTAAAGATAATGCGACTCAGGAATCAAAGGCGGAAGGGCTCAACGACCGCCAACGATTCGATGCTCTTGAGGCAATGATGAATACCTTGAGTGCCACAATACAGAATCTGGCCCAGGCAATTCTGGAGATCAAGGCGAACATGGTCTTGCCACCCTCAGGGCCCACAATAACTCTATAAGCCGGGAGTAGCAATCTCCTGGTAATCCATACCAACCTATCATGTCGCGAGGACAGTGATTCCCAAGAACTAGACAATGACATGTCTGGGGGCATTCTCCCTCGACAAGACAGAGCAGCGTCCAAAGCTGGGGTAGAATTCCCTCCGAGTCCAAAAATGATGCAAAATTATCGGTCTTCCTTGAGGACCGTACGACTCAGGTATCGGAAGCCCCAAAGCGAAAGAGGACTTTCTCCTTCAATGACGACGACATCATTAAATTTTTTAATATACTGTTAAAGGAAAACAAACTTTGGCTACCCAACATCAAATGCCCTGAAGAGGCTGACAAGGTTGATGACCCAAAATATTGCCTCTTTCATCGGTACATTCATCATCCAACCAGAGACTGCTCTGTGTTGAAGAGATGTATCCAGCAATTGATCGATGCCAATGAGATCACCTTCGACTTCGAGGATAGGAAAGTCATTACAAACATAGTGTCCCTCTAATTAGGCGACTTCCCAGTGACGGAAGCTCAGGCAACCAGGGAGGTCGTCAACCTCCCGCCGACTTCATAACCGAGTAGCAGGCTTGGTATCACTTACAACCCCAAGAGGTGAGGACATTGCTAAAAAACTGGCACCGCAAATAGCATCTTCAATGACCAGGTCAAAAAAAAAGCAATGCAGGCCAGGCCGCATGATCCTTTCCTTAGAAAACACAAATTGTAAACTTTGGGTGCTCAGCGCATCTTAACAAGTATCCATATGCACAAAAGCCAAGTCTCTCATGACTCATCAGCAATGGCGCATGATAGGCAGCGTTCCATTGTACGCATCCGAGCAAGTCTTCAGTACTTCTCTTCAAAATCAATCCTTATTGACAACATGCAGTGTTCCCATGTACGATATACAAAAATGTGCAGCAAGCGATGGTCCTCGACATGGTAGACAATCATGCGCATGCGATAGTGATCCTACACGCACAACTTAGCTAAATCTGTCATGTATATGTGACAGTGTTCCTGTGCACAGAGCTCCTTATTCGGCGCAGGCTAAGTCATCAATAGTATTTAATGTAACAAATAATGAGCTGCCCTAGTTCTATCATTACAACCAATATTCACTCTATCTCATGTCGAAGATGGGATACAACCTCCAAAAAACTGAAGGTCTAAACTTTGGCAAAGGACAACATACTTTTTTATAATCCGACATTTATTACAATAACACTCACAGAGGGCTAGGATATATAGATGCTTGTATGCGCCATGACTCACAAGACGGTCAGCAAATCCTAATCTAAAGGGGAGGGCCCATTCATTATGGAAATAGTGTTTCCTAACGGTGCATACCGGCTAGTGAAACCCAACGACGACTTGCTCATGATGCCTATCAACGACAAGTTCCTAAAAGAAAGTACTACGTCTAAATAAGACTTGTACTCCCCTCATCCCCAACGGGATAACCCAGATGTACAAATCAACTCTTAGTTCTGTATCCACAACAATTGCCTATGTGCAATATTTTGCCCTTCTTTACAATTTCTCGTAAAATCCATCATCTGTATCTTGGAACCCTGGATACGCAACGGATGATGAGTCCCCAAAGTATCCCCAGCGGAGCAGTCCTCAAGTCCACTCGTACGCTCCCGCAGTGACTACTCAAAAACCAATCTCATTAGACGCTAGCCATGTCTATATTCCTTCTGAGCTATCGTCCCAACATTTCTTCCTAGCGGAGCAATCCTCAGGTCTATCCTCATTTTCGGATAGACTACACACAATAAATCTCTCCTCCTCGAGTTTTTTTTGGACATTGGTTCACGTCCATATTACCTCTGAATTGTTGTCCTAGCATTTCTCTCCGGCTGAGTTTGCCATGTCCAAGTGACCTCTGAGCAAACCTTCCCGATTTTGGCTATTGATCATCACGTCTATATTACATCTAATATCGATTGTCTTCCAACTTATCACCGTACCCAATCCAGAGTATGCCAGCGGTGATAAGTCCACAAAAACTGTCACGTCCATATTACCTCTGGCATGGCTTGTCTCAAACCTATTATTTGCACTAACATGCGCCAAAAGTAGTGGGTCCACAAAATCTATCACGTCCATATTATCTCTGATAGGGCTTATTTTCAAATCTATTACTCGTACCCCAAGTGCGCAAAAGGGTAATAGGTCCACCAAAATCTCCCAGCAGGATGTCCTTATTATGTACATAATCATATCTTACCATGTCCACATTACCTCTGAGTAAGATATTTCCAAAAAAAATTTATGTCCATATTACCTCTGAGTAAATTTTTGATTTTCAGCTTTCTACTATCTCGTTCGCATAACCCCTGATAGTGCTAGTCGTTTTAGCTTATTATCCGTACTTAAGGTACGCCAAGGGTAATTAGTCCACAATCCTATGAGCAAACTTTCTGGCCTTGACCATCGATCATCACGTCCATATTACCTCTGATATCGATTATCTTCCAACTTATCACCCGTACCCAATCCGGAGCATGCCAACGATGATAAGTCCACAAAAACTGTCACGTCCATATTATCTCTGGTAGGGCTTGTCTCAAACATATTACTTGCACTAACGTGCGTAAAAAATAGTGGGTCCACAAAACCTATCACGTCCATATTAGCTCTGATAGGGTTTATTTTGAATCTATTACTCGCACCCCAAGTGCGCAAAAGGGTAATAGGTCCACCAAAAACCCTCCAGTGGGATGTCCTTCGGACCGTACCTAACCTCTCATTATGGCTATTGACCAGCTCACATCTACATCACCCTGATCTATAGTCCTCACATCCTCCTCCGAGAGTATGCCATGTCCAAGTGACCTCTGAGCAAACCTCTCCCTACGACTATCACTAGTCGTCAACTCAACTTATCACCTGCCCTTAAACTTAAGTGCGCCAATGGTGTTAAGTCCACCAAACTTGCCACGACTATACCACCTCTGGCAAGGCCTATTTCAGACTTATTACTTGCACCCTAATGCGTAAAAAAAAGTAATGGGTCCACAAAATCTATCACGACCATATTACCTCTGATAAGGATTATTTTCGAATTTATTATTTGTATTCAACGTGCGTAACAAATCATAAGTCCAGCCAAAAATTCCCAAATAGGGTTTGCCATGTCCTTCACACCTCTGAGCAAACCATTCGGGTTGGCTATCAGTCATCACTTCCACAGTACCCCTGATATCGATCGCCGTCTAAACTTATCACCCGTGCTTAAATTTAGGTACGCCAGCGGTGTTAAGTCTATAAAACCTATCATGACCATATTACCTCTGACAGGGTTTCATCTCAAACTTATTAGTTGCACTCTTGTGAACAAGAAGTAATAGGTCCACCAAAAACCCCCCGGTGGGATGCCCGCAATGGAAACTAATAGTTCAAATCCACATTACCTCCGAACTACTTTTCTTTTCCTCAGCAGAGAAAAAGTCAGTTCATGTTCATATTACCTCTAAACTACGTCTCTCCACTATCCCCATAGAATCATATCTTACCATGTCCACATTACCTCTGAGTAAGATATTTTGGAACTTTTTCATGTTCTCATTACCTCTGAGTAAAGTTATGCTTTTCAACTTTCTACTATCACGTTCGCATAACCCCTGATAGTGCTAGTTGTTTCAGCTTATTATTCGTACTTAAGATATGCCATGAAAGTCCACAACCCTTAAGTTTTTCATGCCCATATTACCTCTGAGCAAACTTTCTGGCCTTGACCATCGATCATCATGTCTATATTATCTCTGATATCGATTGTCTTCCAACTTATCACCCGTACCCAATCCCAAGTATGCCAGCGGTGATAAGTCCACAAAAACTGTCACGTCCATATTACCTCTGCCAATGCTTGTCTCAAACCTATTACTTACACTAACGTGCGCAAAAAGTAGTGGGTCCACAAACCCTATCACGTCCATATTACCTCTGATAGGGTTTGTTTTCGAATATATTATTCGTACCCCCCAAGTGCGCAAAAGGGCAATAGGTCCACCAAAATTCTCCAGCGGGATATCCTTACTATCAACAAAATCTATCACGTCCATATTACCTCTGATAGGGTTTGTTTTCGAATCAATTACTCGTACCCAAAGTGCACAAAAGGGTAATAGGTCCACCAAAATTCTCCAGCGGAATATCCTTAAAAAAGCTACGATATGGTTCTACATTCATATTATTTCTAGTACAATACCCAAAAGTTCATAACATACAAAATTCTAAAAAGAAGAGACTTTATTGATTAATATTCAAGATCATTAGTACATATGATGGAAATCCATTATATTTCAAGGGTTTTTATTAATATTCAAGCTCTTGGGTACATATGATGGAAATCTCTTTTAAGGATTTTTATGAGTTCTCCCCAATAAGAACCTCTTCCATTAAAAGGTGCCCCCCATGTTGTTTCTGTCACGGACACATATGGGCCCAACATCAGATCTCAAGACTTTCTGGCTCACCACTCTACAGTGCAAACCTCAGTATATGGAATCCATACTGATGGGTAACAAGGGAAGAGCAGAAGCATACGCACTACAAACAGGCGGGAAGATCAACGACATAAATGACAATTAATCCAAATCCTGTCATTGTCGCTACGAGCCCCCAGCCTGTAGCAAGCCGCATAGAGGGAGAAAATGCAGCTAGCACGCTGCATAAATAAGGATGACTCAGCGCGTGATGCAGTAAGTTCATCCTCGTCTCCTGGATCAATCATTGTCGAACTATCCTCGTCTCCGGGATCAGTCCTAGGAGAACCGTCGTCGTCTTCTGGATTAGTTCACGACGAAGAACCGTAGCATAAGGGTGAAATTCTCTTCGAATGACGGATGTTATGATATCCTTCTATGCTCCATCATGAGCATTACAAGCGATGATAGAACCTCCGAAAAGAAGATATGAATCAGTCTCAATGAAGATCGCATAAACACACTGCTGCCCACCCGCAGCGACGCACGACCGAGTTTGCACGCGCAAGCAAGAGGAGGTATCATCCATGCGGTCGAGCCAAAGATAAAGCTCTATATGCATGAAAGCTAATGACCCCCCACCCATACGGCCACGCCAAAGTTCGGCGCACATGTTACAAAGGAGTACTCGTTCACACGGCAGAACTCTGTAAAGAGGACTGCGTATGCCCAAGATGAGTCTCCTGCAGCAAGACGGTGTACTGGTGCCTTTGTGTCCTTCACATCCCAGTATGAGAAGGGCGGTACTACCCTACCTATAAGAAAAATATCCAGATCAGGAGGCTACGGATCGAGACCACCCCTGATAAACACTTTGACGAGGAGAGTCGCAGCCTTTAGCATCCTTCACAGGAAAAAGAGGAAACGAAGCAAAAAGATAAAAGTTCTCCCTCTTCCCCCGACTGCCTATTTATAGGCTCCAAAATCGCGTGAAGGGATCGAGACAATGAACCGAGTGGTTAATGAGACAAACCTGACACCTAGATCAACATAATCCTCTTTAATCTCCTCGAAAATTGACGTCTCGAGTCCCGTGTCAGGTGACAACATAAAATCCCAAGAGATTATCTCCTCATTAATACAGATTTGACAACATGGTAGAGCCCTCCATGCGACAACTTCTACATGAGTCAACCTAACGAACTTAGCAGAAGAAGACGGATAGTGAATGCATACTGATTTCATACTTCTTATTCAAAGTATTCCAGACTTAGCCAAGTCTGGAAACTTTGAAGGGGGTCTTATAGAAGCATACAAAAATCTCTCCATGCGCTCCAGTTTATAGTCAACAAATAAGCTAGAGACACATAACAGTGATGAACGCATAACATCCTCGGATACATGACGTCCCGAGACACATGCCGCCCTTTGACGCATTGTCCCTATAGTCACATAAGAGCATTTATGACTCCGAAAAATAGACAGTCATCCTGAATACCTCGAATCCTGTACCGAAGTTTAGAATCCGGGAGGATGGCTTTATCATAATTATTTTTGGCAGTAAACAGCTGTTCAAATGCCACGAATACAGATGACGACAAAAATTTATGCGTCTATGGCCCAATGCGTTATAGACTCCATGCGGTCCATGCGTCTCTGGCCCAATATATTCCATACTCCATGTGTTCCAAGCGTCTCTGGCCTAATGCGTTCCAAACTCCATGCGGTCCATACGTTTCTGGCCTAATGTGTTCCAGACTCCATGCGGTCTAAGCGTCTCTGTCCCAATGCATTCCAGACTCTATGTGTCTCTGGCCCAATGCATTTTTGACTCCATGCGGTCCATGCGTCTCTGGCCCAATGCGTTCCAGACTCCATGCGTTCCATGCATTTCTAGCCCAATATGTTCCAAACTCTATGCGGTCCATGCGTCTCTCGCCCAATGCGTTCCAACTAACAAAATCTTTCCGTTACAACTAAAGAGATCTTCGTACAGTTGATGCAGGCTACTTGTCCAAATGACCAAGTCACGTATACAACAGGCTGAAATGACCCCGAGATATCATCAACAGTAAATCCTAACAAATCTTACATGGTAGCTTCACCATGACATACGGCCACAGTTGCAACCGTATTATGTTGAAAGAGTCCTATACGGTCATCAAACAGGGGCGCATGTGGCATCCATAGCATGCGGCCACAGAATAACTATAAATAACAGGGTACTACCCCCATTCAAAGTGCTAGCTGGCTCTCTGTGAATCTACACTCAAGCAAGAGAAGAGCTTCTGCATCGGATTATCCACGGAGTAAAAAGAGTTATTATACTCCTAACCCTCCATTGTCACCCCCCAAAAAATAAATTTGTACTTAGATTGTCTTCTAGGACTCTTCTTTGTACTTTTTTAGTTTGTTAATCAAATCTAGTTCTTCCAGTTCTCTTTTTTATTTAAATGGCAAACATGTACATGCTACAATCAAGTCTCCTAGGGTCAATAACTTTTATGTCACAATCATTCAAATAAGAAACAGTACATAGAGCATATGTGATAAAGCAATAAGGCATCCCAAACGCTTTCTTAAATTATTCTGGAGACCAGCTGTGCAAAATAAGAAGCTGGAAGTGTAACCAAAGTACATGACATGATCAGTTGCAGTCAGATTTAATACAATCATATGAGGAGACTAATGTCCAGACGAGCCGACTAACAGGTACCGGTGGCTGAACGTCCCAAAAAAGTAAATGTACAATGACGATCAGGGAAGAAGAAAATCTACTCATTATCCTCTACGACCATGTTTCTGGTACACTCCATAAATTGGGGAAAAGTACGCTGGATCCTCGGGTGCTAGCTCGAGACCTGGCCATGCAAAACCAGTGGGGTTAAACCCCAAATAGCAAGTACCACAAGGAAGCACGAAATAGAAAAACAAAAATCCAAGAAAAATATATAATAATACATAAGTTCAGTGTCGTAACTTAGGTCCATGGCATATCCTAGCGCAAAGGCCCAACCCTATAACCAAACAAGGACAATGGTTGAACCATCACACTATGATAGTCAGTTTCTCTAGGCTACTAACCGAATAATACAATCACAACCAAGTCCATTTTCTTTATATCGGCCAATCACTTGTACGATTTGCTATTTGTGGAGTCTGAGGCTATCTCGAAAATAATGCATAATACATATCCTCAGATCACGCCAGTGCCGAACATGAGCTAACAAAACCAATAGATGAATAAAACAGGTATTTACAAGATGCACCAGTTTTTTAGTAGGGCCATTACGCTAAAAATACGATATTAGTGGTTCCAATGTTTCTATAGTAAAATAGTGGCTCGATATAATAATAGGTCAGATAATGCATGCACTCCACTAAGGCAGATGATATACAGTATCTATGGTGGCTAGTCCACAACGCACTTAGAATGAATCTTTGTGGGAAGGTTCGTTAGTATGATCTCGAAATATCATTTCCTCCAATGTTACTACCACTATTAGTTACCTAATTAGCCCTATGTCGTGTTTAAAATCTCAAGGCATAGTCACATAAGAATTTACCTTAAGATATCGTACAAAGTACAGGCACGCTAGATACGAATCCAGGGAAGTCAAATCTGGATTAACCCGAGCGTGTATGCAACATTCAGTCAATTAATATCCTAGCTATACTTTGGTAGTTGACTCGCTTATTATACCCGTGCTGGGGAAATAGTATATATATATTTATAATATCATGCACAAGAATTTGAAGGCATTCTCGATGCACAATCCAAATATAATCACTTAACAAGTGACACGATGTGTCGTACCTTAGCGCACATTAAATCATGGACAAATATCAGGCAATAGTGGTATCAGCACAGATACAATATTCGAGTCCAATTACCAATTATACATTGGATTACAAAATAATAAGGAAATATTCAATCAAACAATCAAGGCCGCATGGGTCTCTAGGCCGCATATGAAGTCATGGCCACATATGAAGTCAGGCCGCATGAGAAGTCCTGGCCGTATATGAAGTCAAGGCCGCATGAGAAGTCCTGGCCGTATATGGAGTCAGGGCCGCATGAGAAGTCCTAGCCGCATATGGAGTCTGGGCCGCATGCTCAGGGTTAAAGTCTAATCCTTAGGACAAGTGTTGAAGTGACGGACAATGAATAAAGTTTCAGTGAAGTGACATAAAGTGATTGATGTGATAAGCCATAAAGCGTGTCAGAGAGAAAAGATAAAAAATTATAGAAATATATGCCACGGTTCGGAGTCATGAGTCCAAGAAAATGGTGGCTGCATACTCTCTAGGCCGCATAAGTCACATGGTTGCATGTTCACTCTGACGCATATTGCTCTCTGGACTTATAAAATTTCTTATTCGTTCAGCGAGTGAAAATACAAGGAGTTCAAGGATTAGCTCCAGAACACTTGTGTGATGGCAGTCATGCATCCAACAAGATGGACGCATGCTGGTCATATGCGGTAAAAGTTCAAGCGCATATCCCTCTCAAGCCATATAATACTCTCAATCGCATAACTTGTTGGCTGCATGAAGACTTCGTCTTCTCCAAACAGCAGGTTCGGCCAGGCGAAACTCCAAAAACTAAAATTTTGTTTTGTCCATAAAATCCTTATTTTAAGTCCAAATCGAGTGAACCAAAAGCCAAAACGCTTAAAATTGAAAGCTCTATCATTTAGCAAAAACTAATTTTCTAAAATACATGTTTAATAGATCAAAATAAGAAAAACTCAAGAAACCCATAAAACCCTAAGTTAGAAATGTAGATCTACTCAAAACCACCCATAAAAATAGAAAACTCCAATTTCTAAAAGTGCTTAAAAACACATAACAAACATAATGAACCAATAATATGGATGGTTTTTCTATTTATCATCCAAGGTGTACTTGCCTATGGAAAGGGGAGAGAAAACACAATAGAGAGAAAGAGAATGAAGTAATGAAGAAAGAGAAGGAAAATGCTAGGTTATATATGTTAGGGTTAAGGGTTGAACCAAGGGTTCTCATGACTTGAACCAATCCATAAAATAAATCATGAACAAGGTTAAACCAAAAAATGGGTCTAGTCTCCATGCACATGCAACCATGCTAAAATAAAAATATATTCTAAATACGTATACCGGGAACGGAGAGTGATATCTTTATCCACCTTAAAAAAATTCTGTCCTCGAAATTCGAATCCAAGCAATAGCTAGAGAAGTCAGGACAAGCACGATACTAGCAACTATATATGCAAGCAATATCATCACAACACATAGGTGATCACCTGATCACATAATTTGAGATATAAAGGCGTAAGAAATAATATACCTTCTGAATTGAATAGGTTCGGGTACCGGGATCGAATATGCTCCGGGGCACCGGGACCGTTCGTCCATGGAGGAGACAAATGATAATGTGCCTTGGGTGCGGTGTCGGTAGTTCGATACGACCAGGCGGACTAGCTACTCAGTGCTGGATCGGGTGGAACTGCAGTTGATTAGTCCTTTATGGCTTGGTCGGTGACTTCAAATAGATAAGAGTTAGTTTGCTTTGGTTTGGTTTGTGCTTTTCGTGTAGGCGCCGGCCACCTTGCCTCAAGCAAGAGTGTGCATATCGATATTTGGATTACTAAGACTTGGATTATGGCATGGTTTGAGGATGGATATTGGGGCTTGGATTGTGGTTCGATAGGTTCACGTGTTGCTTGGGTTTGAGTAGAACGGTTTGCATGCTAGTTTTCTTTTGAGTTGGATATATCTGCTTGTATATTTGCTTGAGTTGAATGATTGCATGTTTAACCTACTTTACAGTTTTTCTTAACATGTCATACATCTGCCATGGAATAAATCTAGGATTCTAGTAGAAAGATCATCATATAACTGTTTGCATTCACTATTCTATTTAGTGTCGGTATAGACGAGTGAGTTACCCTGCTTACCAGTATAGCTGTGTACTAACCCACGTTTATGGGCATTATTTTAGGTACGCAGGTGTACTGGCGCTGCTTGGGTATAGAGGACATGATGTATGGAACGATATGTACCTTTGTGGGCAAAAGAAAAAGCAAGAGTGTTGCATCGCCTTAGTGGCATTCTCCTTCGTGGTAAATTCATTTGGACCCTATCGAGAGCTTCGCTGCGTATACTCTGATGTGTGCTTGATACACAATACTTTACTTTCGCTGCAACTTGGCCGTTTCGATGATAACTATGATGTTTGACATCATCACCTTATACAAGCGCAACTCTAGACTCGTACAACATTACGCCCCGATGAGAACATTTGTCCTGCGTGAGCGCTGCAACATGGTGATTCACGTTCAGCAGGGACGATCGAGATTGCAGGAGATTGGGGAGTGACAAATTGATATCAGAGCATCCAGTTTATTTTCTCAGACTTTTAGTTTATCACAAACTCTAAATATCTTTCGCGTGTCGTTTGGCTCTTAGCTCTACTCGGTGCCGCATTGGATGTTTCAAGCAATAAGTCTATATATTTGTTGGTTGTGGGTGCATGTTGTTCTTCGTTGCGTTGGCTTTTGTTGGTTTTCGATAGATCGTGTAGCATCATTTGGCGTTGTTGCATTCATGCAGCAAGTTGTTTGGTGTTGTTGTATTTCTGCAGCAAGTTGAGAGGCATTGTTGCGTTAGTTTGGCTTGTCGTTCAGGAGATTCTGGTTGTATCAGTGGATCAGTTGGTTGACAGACGAGATTGGTTATGTGGCATGTTGTGAGTAAAAATATTAGACGAGAATGAAATATTGTATGAGTTTCTCATGTAGCGAATGTGTTAGAGACGAAGTTTGATTTTTGGCTGGACATATCATAGAGAGCGTTGCACGAGTTGCTCGTGTGGCCCATTGGTTGAGCAGGTTTGAGTTTTGGCTGAGAATATCAAGAGAGTATTATACGAGTTGCTCGTACGATAAATGTGTTGAACAGTTGGGTATTGGATTAGATTACTTGGAAAAGATCGTTACATGGATTGCTCATGTAGAAAAAAGTATCAGACGGTTTAAAAAATAGTTAGAAGTATTGAGAATGAAACATGGCATAATTTGCATAGCGAGATTGACAGAAGAGTTAGATGGTTCATGCATTTGCTGAGTTTTGTGTCAGACTTTGAATTTGAATGGCATGATTATGCATAATGGATGGTTCAAACGGATCTTGGATCAGTGAGAAGAATTATAATGCGAGTAGTGGTTTGATTCAGAGTACTATATGGTATACCACATAGTAAGCGTGGTATTAGAATATTTTGGATAGACCTCAATGGAATTACTACAATGGACACGGGTAACAGGAATATAAGTTGGTTGGTGCATATCGACTGAGTTAAAAAATAGAACATGGAGCAAACGAATGTTGAGTTACGATCGACAAGATCACCCCAGAATAGTCAGTTTGGAATAAACGTTCGTCGACGCAGAGTAAGCACGAGAGCACCCTATTTCCAAGTAGTAAATGGTACAATAGAATTTGACTTAGGTATTCTTCGATACGTTATACTTGAGCGATCAAGAATGGACTTGAGCAAATAGAAGTATTGTTGGACTTGAGTGATCATGAATGAGCTTGTGTAAATGGGAGTTTTATTGGACATGAATGGAACCAGCAATGGAAAGAGTGTTTAGAATTTGAAGGATTGATGCGGACCAAGTATTGGAAACAAGTTTAGATCAATCAGATGGAAAGTTGAATATCAGAGTTCGCTTACACGATTTGGAAGTTCGATGGAGCATTCATTGATGCAAAGAGAGATAGTTGAGCATGAAGAACATGCAGTTAGGGTACGCTTGAGTGAGCGATGGGTGAATCGAAGGGTAACGAGCACGATTACGAATTTTGGCAACACATTGGAATTATTGGTTGAGCAATAAAACATGATTTGGTTTGGAGGAGCAATACGATGGAGTCGCACAAACTGGAAGGATTTTGGATATTGGCGCTCGAGAAGTTTGACTCAAGGTTTAGCGGAAGTATAATTTGGTAAAATGGTACAACGATGGTAGACAGATTCTTCGAAAGATGTGAACGGACATGAGGCAAGTCAGATTGGAAGTTAACACTTGCAGTACTGAGGCAGATTGAGGTAACAAATGATGGTGATATAATTTAAGATTTTGTTAGAACTTGTGCATGAGTCATTGAGAGTGTGTGAACTAATCAGAACATAAAGATATTAAGCCAGGCTAAGGAATGAAACAAGAACAAGAATTATGGCGGATGGACTTTTGAAGATAGCTAAACGAGAGAGCAACGTTGAAGCAAATTACCGTACTACTCAAGCAAGTTGGGCGTGCACTGTAAAACATGGCATACAGATAAGAATTGGAGCAAGTCTATAGTTTCGGTAATCGTTACAAGTAGTAGTGCAAGAAGTCAAATATTTCAGTTCAGAAATTTGATGGATTTAGGGAAGAACGATGAATTGATGGAAGACGATTTCAGCGAGCGCAGTTTGATAATTTATGGCTTGGATAGATAGCAAGACTCTAGGTGGTTAGACAACTTTTGGTTGAGAGATTCGTCAGAGGTAGTGTATAAAGTTCTCAGAGTTAGAAGTTCGTTCGGATGGAATAGTTGAATTATGGCTTAGATTTGCAGAGAAGATATAGCATGGTTCATAGTAACTGTCCATCGTGATGACTTAAAATTATCGATCATAACTTCGGGACAGCTGACTCTAGTGACTTGACCGCCAAATAAAAAATGAATATTATAGACCCATAGAACGACCCTTGTGGCGGCGTATTTGGGAATGCGTCAAGGGTGGATATGAGTGGTGTATATTGGAGATAGGTCTAACTAACTGAGTGTTGGATTTAAGAGATCCTTGGGATAGCCTTCAGCTGAAGATGCAGCCGGAAGATCGAAGTGATGATGAAAATGACCTAAGTCAACTGATGAGATTTGGAGTCGCTAATTTTTTAATATGGCATCATCTCTGACTCGTCGTGCCTCGGAAGGGAATAACATTCATATGAATTGACGACTGTGTGACTAGCTTTGAGAAGTTGAAGCAGTGGCTCGTTCAGATCAGATCCTTACAAGATCGGATGGGACAGATGTACCTCAGATCTATAAGATGCATTAAAACTTAGTCTGGGATGTATGCTCATACAGAAGGCGAAGGTGATATCCTGTGCTTCGAGGCAGTGGAAGCAGCACGGAAAACTATTTCATGTGCAACCTAAAAATTGTGGCGAGTGTGTCCACGTTGAAATCGTGGCAACACTGTGTCACGCCCCAGTCCCAAAATACGTAGGACCAGGAATACGTGATACGCCAGCTACGCATTCGACCAGACTCTGGTCTGACTCGAATACGTATAAGCTGTAATATAAAAGGACACTATCTAGATATCCCATAAATGTAAACCTTTATGTCTCAATCCACAATGTACAACAGTATACAAGAAAGAGCTATATGTGCTAGAGTCGTCCGCCCCATAACACACTAACTCGAATAGACTCGAGAAGAAGTATGAGTCTATAAAACTAGGCTACAACAACAGATGAATCATCAATGTACAATAACCATAATGCCGGTAGATAAGATGTGAGTACCTGGTACCATGCTCGCCAGACATGCGTCTCCAACAGCAACTCCAAATGCTCTGTAATCATCTATGCTGCAAAATTGGCAGGGAACCAGGTCCTCAGAGGGACGTAACAAGGTACAAAAATACAATATGCCAAGTAAACAGAAAATACAAGTGCACGACAGGGTACTCTATCATAACCAAACAAGTGCGACACAGTTTAAAGACAATGTTCGACGCGTGGACTGTCCAAAATAAAACTGTAGCTCCGAACACAGAGACACACGGGGCGTACCGTAGCTCCGAGCACAGAGACACACGGGTGATACACTACTCTAGAATACAGGATAACTACATATACATATATAAGCTCGTGCATAGGAGCCCAAACGTCTAGTAACTGTCTTCCCCTTCCCAAGCGGTCAACGATGGTGCGCTGAACCTGAACCTCTATCTAACAGTCTTGATTCACGGAAGTAACTCAACAGACGCGACCCTAAGGTCGTCCCAGTCTCTGGTCATGATGTCAGTATCAGGATACAGGAATCTGGCACGATCACAGTATATGAGTGTGTCCTGAGGTGTCGATGTACTCAGGTACATGCATCGAGGTACTACAAAGCATCTAACAATTATTCTAAGACATTACGACGAACGTCAGCACCCGGTTGTGATCCGGAGTGAGGTATCGAACGTCAACATAAATACGTGCACAATGTACATAACGAAATAATAAATATCTGTAAACTAAAATACAGGATGGCAAGGTACACTTGCCTGCGTGCGACTGCTGATGACGGGGTCCCGGTACCACGTCCAAATCCTCAGATCCTGTAGTACCTGAAATCCTTGGAACTGCTATTTTCTATATGAAGCCTCCTCTTTCTGGCCCATGCTAGCCCACACATCTGAATAAACTACATCAGCCCCCTTCACTGCTTCTTTGGGATCATAGCTAATCTCAATTTTGCTGATTCCAGTACTCCGTGCCTTCTCAATGGTTTTTACATCTGGTTCAAATCTTTTTGGGCAAGCACATACAAAATAAAAAGGTATCACAGATGCCAACAGAAGCCATGGGTGCACAATGTTGTTGCCATCTCCAACATATACAACCTTTGTTTCTTCCAATTTTCTAATATGCTCAATAATTGTAAGCGCATCAGCCATTATCTGGACAGGATGGTTATAGTCTATCAGGCCATTTATGACCGGAACTGATGCATATTTTGCCAAGTCAAGTATGTCCTGATGGGCAAATACACGTGCCATAATTATGTCATTATACCCAGAAAGCACTCGAGCAACATCTCGTATTTTTTCTCATTTACCCATCTGGATATCATCAAGACCTAAGTATACGGCATGTCCACCAAGCAAAAAGAAACCCGTCTAAAATGAAACGCGAGTTCTCATGGATGGCTTGGCAAAAATCATGGCCAAAGTCTTTCATTTGAATGGTTGAAAAGACCTGTCTCTTGATTTCAACTGGGACTTGACATCAGATGCACTATGAAGGATCTTCATAATTGTTTCCTTGTCAAAATCACTTATATGAAGAAAATCCTTCAGCGCCGTTTTTGGAGGGGCCACGGCGGAAGCTCGATAGGAGATCCGGCAAGGAGAGGAGGCGACAACGAGCTGCGGTGATCGCCGGAGGAATATGGCGGCGGTGGAGGAGCGAAAAGAGGACGAGGAGAGGAAGGAGACGTCGTTTCGGAGAGAGCAGCCACTTGAGAGAGCTGCAGCCATTGTTGAACACTGCTCTTCTTCTTCTTCTTCTTCTTCTTCTCGGTGCTGGTAGTGAAGTGGAGAGTGAGAAGATCGGATGAGGGAAGGGGCGGAGCAAGGTGGTGCTGGCCGGATGGGGGAGGCCGCACAGTGGTCGGCGGAGAATCAGGCCGGCGGTCGGGGGAGCACCGGGGCCGGCCGGAGTAACTCCTTCAGGGGGAAGGATGGGTGAAGAAGAATGAAAGAAGAAGAAGAAGAAGAAGAAGGAGGAGAAGTTGGCTGTGGTTATTATGAGGAAGGAGGAGAAAGAAAGTATGGGGGGTTTCCACACCTAGGGATTAGGGCCGGCCTTGGGGGTTGTGTGATGGTGATGTGATGGTTTTATAAGGAGAGGTGTTGTAGATTGAGTGGTGAGGATACTTCAAAAATTGAATGAGTGGCTAGGATTAGTCATGAGGGAAAATTATTCATTCATGAGGAATGGAGGGTGTAGATTAGTCCATTTAAAAATAGAGGGCTAGGATTTCACATAAGTAAAAAAAATCATTTCTTAATGAGGAATGGAGTGGGGGCTCTCCATATGGTCATGGCCAATAGGGTGAGGACACCTAAATTAATAAATTGCAACTAAGCCCCTTAAATTCGGAAAATTGCATGAACACATAAAATGATGCCAAAATTATGGAGAAAAATATGGGTGATGATTTGCAAGGCGAGGGGGTGTTGGGGTTTTGGCACGGGTTTAATTTAGTGGCCATCGGGATTTATTAAGGATTAAAAAAGGATTAGGCAAAATTGGTATTCCTAATTTAAATAG
Organism: Iris macrosiphon; assembly: GCA_036927795.1. Classification (NCBI taxonomy): domain Eukaryota; kingdom Viridiplantae; phylum Streptophyta; class Magnoliopsida; order Asparagales; family Iridaceae; genus Iris; species Iris macrosiphon. Next base: position 274,188,093 of record JAYESA010000005.1, read on the forward strand.
AATTAAGGTGTCCCGTGCTTTTAAATTAAATGGGGGCACTTGGGATCAAAATCCGGGAATGACGCAAGGTCAAAAATGGTGGGGGCTTGGAGTCAGTCTTGGACCTTTTAGTTGGTCCGGCTCGACGGGTTAAGTTGGTATCTCAAAATTTAGGATAATGACACAGGTGTCCGACACGGAATTAAATATGGATTACGGTTTCAGAAATTTGTGCAATTAATTTAGAGCACAAAGAAATCTAATTTTATGAAGACGAAAAAGTCCAGTGCCTAATTTGGCGGGTCAAGTCAGAAGTACAATAATTCGATGGAATTTATGGGCTGATATTGGACTCCGAATAATCAAGCAATGATAGGGCGCACCAAGGGTTTAAATTAAATGAATTAAAATACCAGGCAAACTTAACTCTACTCTAAACCTCAACATCTGCTGCTAAATCCAAAATTTTCAAATCCAACCTGACTATCTACAGAATAAATTGAGGGGGTTTACATTCTTCCCAACTTAGAAAAATTTCGTCCCCGAAATTAAAAGTAAAGCACGATAATATCTAAAAGAATTTTAAAACAACTAGTAATCAAATTTCGTACGTAAATTCGTACCTTGCTCCTCAAATAAGTAAGGGAACCGCTGCTGAATAGAATCTTCGTGCTCCCAAGTAGACTTGTCTGGTGAATGGTGTTTCCATGAAACTCTGACCAGTCGAATAGTCTGCCCTCTCAAAGTCTTCTCGCTGCGATCGGGGATCTCAACTGGCTGCTCTACGTAAGACAGACTGGGACCGACTGTAATCTCCGAATGATCCAGCACGTGGCTAGGGTCTGCGACATATCTCCTCAACTGCGATACGTGAACCACGTCATGCACTCCTTCTAATGATGGAGGCAATGCAAGACGGTAAGCCTCTTCGCCAACTCGTTCCAAAATATCAAAAAGGCCCAATGTACCTCAGACTCAGCTTGCCTCTGCCTCCGAATCTGATGGTACCACGAGTGGACGATATCCTCAAAAATACATGGTCACCCTCTTTGAACTCCAATGGCCTGTGGTGCGCATCTGCCCAATGTTTCTGTCTGTCCTGTGCTGCACGCAGGTGGCTCTGAATCTGCTTGACTTTCTCCACTGTCTGTGTCACTAACTCTGGACCAAGTATCTGACGCTCTCCTACGTCACTACAATATACCGGTGACCTACACTTCCTGCCGTACAGTGCCTCATAAGGTGCCATCTGTATGCTAGCCTGGTAGCTATTATTTTAGGTGAATTCCACCAAGTGTAGATGGTCCTTCCAAGATTCTCCAAAATTGATCATGCACGCTCTCAACATATCCTCTAATATTTGTATCGTGCGCTCTGATTGGTCATCAGTCTGTGGATGATATGCAGTTCTGAATTTGAGACGAGTTCCTAGGCTCTCCTGCATACTCCGTAAAAAATACGACGTGAATCTGGAATCACGATCCGATACGATGCTGACAGGCACTCCATATAATCGTACTATCTGCATCATATATATGTCAGCTAGTATCTCTGTGGATTGTCCAACTCTGAAGGGCAAGAATTATGCAGACTTGGTGAGTCTGTCTACGACAACCCAAACTGCATCCTTCCCGCTAGGGCTTTGCGGGAATCCTGTGTCGAAGTCCATGGTAATGTGTTCCCACCTCCACTCGGGAATGGAAAGTGGCTGCAATAATCCTGCAGTCCTCTGATGTTCAGCCTTGACTTGCCGACAAACTAAACACTTCACCACAAATCTTACAATTTCTCTCTTCATCCCATGCCGCCAGAAATGCTGTTTCAAGTCTCGGTACATCTTCGTACCCCCGGGATGAATGGAATAAATTGAGCTATGAGCCTCGGTCATCAACTCTTGGCGTAGCTTGCCACTCTGAACATATAGGCGATCTCCATACCTCAATGTTCCGTCTTTATGAATCCTGAGTCATGTCTGCATGTCGGCCTCTGTTCTCTCTCGCAGACGTCGAAATCCTGCATCTGTAGGCAATGCTGCCTTGATCCTCTCAATGAACCTCGAGACTGGCCATCTGTCCATCCATGCCTAGCAATACATTCTTAATCCTGAGTTCCTGAAAATCCTTTAACATCTGGCGACGAGTCGTAAGCTACATTCGCCTTGCCAGGGTGGTACTGTGACTTGATTTCATAATCTGTCATCAATTCCAGCCAGTATCTCTGTCCCATGTTGAGCTCCTTCTTTGTGTAGGCATACTTCAGACCTTTGTATTCTGTATAAATCTCAACACGCTCTCTATAAGGGTAGTGTCGCCATAGCTTTAGTGCAATATCACTGCAGCTAGCTCTAGACTATGCATCGGATAGTCCTTCTCATGAACTCTCAGCTGTCCTGATGCATAGACTATCTATTCCATCTGAATATATCTCCTATTTGCGGAGCTTGGCGTACAGCCTTTCTGTCTCAACATCTCCAATACGATCCTGAGATGTCTCTCATGCTCCTTCTGACTCTTGGAACATACCAATATGTCATCGATAATTATCACCACGAACTTATCTAAGTACTGGTGGAAAATACTATTTATTAGGCTCATACTTACTGCTGGCACGTTGGTTAAACCAAACAGCACGACTAAAAACTCATAGTGGCCGTACTTCGTCCGAAAGGCCATCTTCGGGATGTCCTCTCTCCGTACCTTGATCTGATGATAACTGGATCTGAGATCGATCTTCAAAATACATATGCGCCACTTAGCTGATTCAAATTAATCTTCGATGCGCGTCAAGGGTACTTGCTTTTTTTTTATCGCTACGGCATTTAATGCCCTATAATCGTTATGTGACGTACCGTCCTGTCCTTCTTCGGTACTTTACGATGGGTACTCCCCATGGAGAAACACTAGCCCGACTGAAACCCTTGTCTAAGAGGTCCTCTATTATGGAATTTCAACTCAACCAAACTCTGTCGGTGCTAGTCTGAAGACGAAAAAATAATCGGCTCGGCTCTTGGAGTCAACTCTGTAACAAACTCTTTCTGTCAGGTGGCAGGCCTAAAAGATTATCTAGAAATACATCCTCAAATCCTGATATAAGGCGGGGTACACTGATTCACTTTCTGCAATGTGTGACTCTAAAGTAGATGAGCACCATACTCCCGTGCTCCCTGAAACTCAGGTAATCTGGTGGTCTAATTAATGTAATCACGTCGACAACTCTCGCGTCGCGTGGTATTGGCTCAACCAATCCATTCATAGGATAAGGTCATAGTGTAGGCCAAACCTCAAAATAAATTCTCTTGTTCTATTTTCAACATCAATCCCCAAAAGAAAATATTTCCTTACCTAATGTAAAATTTCTCTTCTCCTCAAGGTTTTCCTTAAAATTTTATTCCTCAAATTTCTTCTTTTCGTTATTCATCTCTCCAAGTCACAATTACAATTATAATAATGATGTCACCCAAGCACATACTAAAATTTCTGGTATTAGATCATCATCTTCCAAGTGAGAGCTTAAAATTTTATCTCCTCTAGTCCATAATATCATTCCTGATATTGCTATCATATCCAACCACTAGTTTCCATCATCAGGCTATGCATTCCCATAAATTATTCTAGGTCATGATCAACAATCCTTCTAGCTCTCAGTGCTTCCAAGATTACTGTTACCTCAAGCACGGGTAGGGTACTAGTGGGTCCAACTCTCTTGCCAACGTTTCCTACTAGATCTAGAATCCAAAGAACCCATCAATCTATCCTGATAAGGTAACAATCTTCTCAGAGAAAGGTATACGAATTCTGTCTTCTGTCGTCTGGTCTTCGATCTTCTTCTAGAGGAAAATCATCAGTCACAAGCATTCGTCTCCCCGAATAATAGGGGACGAGAAACAAGGATAGCGATATTGACGAAGATTGAACGAATGCAAATAGGAAGTCCAAGGGCGATAATCACATACAAAGAGATTTTAAAATCGATTATGGATTGAGATCCTATTTAACAATCATAATATCTTTTCCTAATTTGCAGCCTCGCTTGGCACAATCAGGTGACCAAGACGATTTAAATCGGACCTGCATGGGCCACTACAAAAATATATCACACCCCAATCCCAAAATACGTAGGACCAGGAATACGTGACACGCCAGCTACGCATTCAACCAGACTCTGGTCTGACTCGAATACGTATAAGCTGTAATATAAAAGGGCACTATCTAGATATCCCATAAATGTAAACCTTTATGTCTCAATCCACAATGTACAACAGTATACAAGAAAGAGCTATATGTGCTAGAGTCGGCCGCCCCATAACACACTAACTCGAATAGACTCGAGAAGAAGTATGAGTCTATAAAACTAGGCTACAACAGCAGATGAATAATCAATGTACAATAACCATAATGCCGGTAGATAAGATGTGAGTACCTGGTACCATGCTTGCCAGACATACGTCTCCAACAGCAACTCCAAATGCTCTGTAATCATCTATGCTGCAAAACTGGCAGGGAACCAGGTCCTCAGAGGGACGTAACAAGGTACAAAAATGCAACATGCCAAGTAAACAGAAAATACAAGTGCACGACAGGGTACTCTATCATAACCAAACAAGTGTGACACAGTTTAAAGACAATGTTCGACGCGTGGGCTGTCCAAAATAAAACCGTAGCTCCGAACACAGAGACACATAGGGCATACCGTAGCTCCGAGCACAGAGACACACGGGTGATACACTACTCTAGAATACAGGATCACTACATATACATATATAAGCGCGTGCATAGGAGCCCAAACGTCTAGTAACTGTCTTTCCCTTCCCAAGCCGTCAACGATGGTGCACTGAACCTGAACCTCTATATAACAGTCTCGACTCACGGAAGTAACTCAACAGACGTGACCCTAAGGTCGTCCCAGTCTCTGGTCATGATGTCAGTATCATGATACAGAAATCTGGCACGATCACAGTGTATGAGTGTGTCCAGGGGTGTCGATGTACTCAGGTACGTGCATCAACGTACTACAAAGCATCTAACAATTATTCTAAGACATTACGATGAACGTCAGCACCCGGTTGTGATCCGGACGCGAGGTATCGAACGTCAACATAAATACGTGCACAATGTACATAACGAAACAATAAATATCTGTAAACTAAAATACAGGATGGCAAGGTACACTTGCCTACGTGCGGCTGCTGATGACGGGGTCCCGGTACCACGTCCAAATCCTCAGATCTTGTAGTACCTGAAATCCTTGGAACTACTGTTTTCTATATGAAGCCTTCTCTTTCTGGCCCATGCTAGCCCACACATCTGAATAAACTACATCAGCCCCCTTCACTGCTTCTTTGGGATCATAGCTAATCTCAATTTTGCTGATTCCAGTACTCCGTGCCTTCTCAATGGTTTTTACATCTGGTTCAAATCCTTTTGGGCAAGCACATACAAAATAAAAAGGTATCACAGATGCCAACAGAAGCCATGGGTGCACAATGTTGTTGCCATCTCCAACATATACAACCTTTGTTCCTTCCAATTTTCCAATATGCTCAATAATTGTAAGCGTATTAGCCATTATTTGGACAGGATGGTTATAGTCTATCAGGCCATTTATGACCGGAACTGATGCATATTTTGCCAAGTCAAGCATGTCCTGATGGGCAAATACACGTGCCATAATTATGTCATTATACCCAGAAAGCACTCGAGCAACATCTCGTGTTTCTTCTCATTTACCCATCTGGATATCATCAGGACCTAAGTATACGGCATGTCCACCAAGCAAAAAGAAACCCGTCTAAAATGAAACGCGAGTTCTCATGGATGGCTTAGCAAAAATCATGGCCAAAGTCTTTCCTTTGAATGGTTGAAAAGACCTGTCTCTTGATTTCAACTGGGACTTGACATCAGATACACTACGAAGGATCTTCATAATTGTTTCCTTGTCAAAATCCCTTAAATGAAGAAAATCCTTCAGCGCCATTTTTGGAGGGGCCGCGGTGGAAGCTCGGCAGGAGATCCGGCGAGGAGAGGAGGCGGCAACGAGCTGGCGCGATCGCCGGAGGAATATGGTGGCGGTGGAGGAGCGGGAAGAGGACGAGGAGAGAAAGGAGACGTCGTTTCGGAGAGAGCAGCCGCTTGAGAGAGCTGCTACCATTGTTGAACACTGCTCTTCTTCTTCTTCTTCTCGGTGCTGGTAGTGAAGTAGAGAGTGAGGAGATCGGATGAGGGAAGGGGCAGAGCAAGGTGGTGCTGGCCGGATGGGGGAGGCCGCACAGTGGTCGACGGAGAATCAGGCCGGCGGTCGGGGGAGCACCGGGGCCGGCCTGAGTAACTCCTTCAGGGGGAAGGATGGGTGAAGAAGAATGAAAGAAGAAGAAGAAGAAGGAGAAGTTGGCTGTGGTTATTATGAGGAAGGAGGAGAGAGAAAGTATGGGGGGTTTCCACACCTAGGGATTAGGGCTGACCTTGGGGGTTGTGTGAGGGTGATGTGATGGTTTTATAGTGAGGGGTGTTGTAGATTGAGTGGTGAGGATACTTCCAAAATTGAATGAGTGGCTAGGATTAGTCATGAGGGAAAATTATTCATTCATGAGGAATAGAGGGTGTAGATTAGTCCATTTAAAAATAGAGGGATAGGATTTCACATAAGTAAAAAAATCATTTCTTAATGAGAAATGGAGTGGGGGCTCTCCATATGGTCATGGACAATAGGGTGAGGACACATAAATTAATAAATTACAACTAAGCCCCTTAAATTTGGGAAATTGCACGAACACATAAAATAATGCCAAAATTGTGGAGAAAATTGTGGGTGATGATTTGCAAAGCAAGGGGGTATTGGGGGTTTGGCACGAGTTTAATTTAGTGGCCATCGGGATTTATTAAGGATTAAAATAGGATTAGGCAAAATTGGTATTCCCGATTTAAATAGAATTAAGGTGTCCCGCGCTTTTAAATTAAATAGGGGCACTTGGGGTCAAAATCCGGGAATGACGCAAAGGTCAAAAATGGTGGGGGCTTGGAGTCAGTCTTGGACCTTTTAGTTGGTCCGGCTCGATGGGTTAAGTTGGTATCTCAAAATTTAGGGTAATGACACAGGTGTCCGAACACGGAATTAAATATGGATTACGGGTTCGGAAATTTGTATAATTAATTTAGAGTACAACGAAATCTGATTTTATGAAGATGGAAAAATCCAGTGCCTAATTTGGTGGGTCAAATCAGAAGTACAATAATTTGATGGAATTTATGGGATGATATTGGACTCCGAATAATCAAGCAATGATAGGGCACGCCAAGGGTTTAAATTAAATGAATTAAAATACCAGGCAAACTTAACTCCACTCTAAACCTCAACATCTGCTGCTAAATCCAAAATTTTCCAAATCCAATCTGACTATCTACGGAATAAATCGAGGGGGTTTACACACTGTCCCTATGGCATGGCAGCAAAATCTTCATGGATTACATGAACCTCAATATAGATATTCACCCAGTGAGGTATTGAGATTGAGGAAGAGGTGTTCAGCTGAGCTGATCTAAGTGCATAGTGCAATGTATGGGTAAGTCGCCTAGCGGGGGTAGTATCAATTATGATGATCGTTCGAAACAAGAGATAAAAGTTGGAGATAGTGCATGCAAAATATTATGCGATTGGAGTCATGCTAGAGTTTGGTTGGTTGAGCTTGGACGGTGCTAGTGTAGATTCAGAAATAGTTGGATAGATTGAGTTGGAACACGAACTGATTTAGGTTAGGTGGGAAGATCGTCAGTGGAAAATTATCGTATTTGAGTATAATACTTGTGCAAATGAGTTATGGAATGAACGCCAGGATTGGTTCAATCGGGATTGAAGCGAATAAATGCCTCGGACATAAAGATACCCTTGTAACTTGTCCAAATTCGCTTTCGCTAAGTTCGGCTGAATTGTATGTATTTCAGGGACACCTTAAATATGTGTATGATCCAAACTAAGTGATATGAGGAATTCGAATTGAGCTGCAAGGAGGATGTGAGAATATGGAATTTGTGCGATCTTTCAGTGTGAACGAGATGCTAAGTCTGGACCAGGAGAATGTGAGTTGCATAGAGCAGAGTTATGAATTTGGAAAGCGTCATATGAGTAAGGAATCGATACTGGTTTGGTTCAAAGATGAACCTGAATCTAAGTGGTATATTATGTAATGCCCCACAACCGTACGGTGCATTATGCTGAGTCGGATTGAATAAGGCAATAGTTGGTTATATTTTGATTTGTTGGATTTGGTAACAAGTATTGATTTGAGTTGGTTTTATGTGCAGATCGTAAGTGGAGTTCGATAGAATCAGGTGTTCGTTCAGAGCAATAGTGGGATAGATGGATTAGAGCGATAATGTCGTCTTTCTTAGTCCAACCGATCGAATGATTTGTAGAACAAGGCCTGCTCACACGGTCATACCAATTGAGTAGATCGTGCTTTGTATTGGACCACAGGTTCAAGGGATCGGCCGTATCGGCAAGACATGGTGCTTAATGGAATCAGACTTGGTGAGTGGGCTCTTTTCCTTCTCCTCTACTTCTTTATGCCTAATAATATGGAACACATGTAATGGCTTAAACACTTGGACTAGAATATTGGAATCACCGTACTGTGGCGTGCATAGAGTGTACGTTGTTTGGTTGGATAAGATTTGTGGTTTGAGTTGGTTTTGCATTGGACAGTTGGATCTTGAGTAGATCATCTTAGTTGGAACATCGAGGCACTTCGGGCGAGCGAGCGTGCATCCGTGCATGAGTATCAAGTTGGGCGCTTTGTCATACAAAGCGTGCAGTTGTGGTTAAAAATTGGACAACTGCATCGGTGAGGGCATTGTGCCACTGTTGGGGCATTATGCCACAGAGCTTTTGGAGCGAGGGGTGTTGCACCAATTGGAGTATTGTGTCGAAGTGTCATAGTGGCTATAAGGATAACTTAAGATGGTGCCTTGGGATATAAGTTGGAGAATGGTTATGGATAGTTGGTTGGATTGAGGCGAGTATAGTTTGGTGGGCCGAGAAAGCTCAATTCTCTCATCATACCTACTTAGAGTTTGTATTGGTCACGGACAACCTGTTGCGCACAGGGTTTGATTTCCTCGAACGGGATATGCTCCGGGACACCAGGACCGTTCAGCCATAGAGGAGACAAATAGTAACGTGCCTTTGGGGCGGTGCCAGTAGTTCGATACGATCAGGCCAGCTAGCTACTCAGCGCTGGATCGGGTAGAACTGCAGTTGATTAGTCCTTTATAGCTTGGCTAGTTACTTCATATAGATAAGAGTTGATTTATTTTGCTTTGGTTTGGTTTATGCTTTTCATGTAGGCGACAGCCACCTTGCTTCGGGCAAGAGTGTGCATATCGATGATTGGATTAGTAAGGCTTGGATTATGGCATGGTTTGAGGATGGATATTGAGGCTTAGATTGTAGTTCGATAGGTTCACGTGTTGCTTGGGTTTGAGTAGAACGGTTTTCATGCTAGTTTCCTTTTGAGTTGGATATATCTGCTTGTATATTTGCTTGAGTTGAATGCTTGCATGTTTAACCTGCTTTATAGTTTTTATTAATATATCATATCTCTGCCATGAAATAAATCTAGAATTCAAGTAGAAAGATCACCATATAACTGTTTGCAATCACTATTCTGTTTAGTGTCAATTTAGACGAGTGGGTTACCCCGTTCACCAGTACAGCTGTGTACTGACCCACGTTTGTGAGCATTATTTTTGGTATGCAGGTGTACTGGTACTGCTTGGATATACGAGGCATGATGTATGGAACATTAAGTACCTTTGTGGACAAGAAAAAGAGCAAGAGTGTTGCATCGCCTTAGTGGCATTTTCCTTTATGGCATTTTTATTTGGACCCTATCGAGAGCTTCATTGCGTATACTCTGATGTGTGCTTGATACACAATACTTGACTTTCGCTGCAACTTGGTTATTTCGATGATAACTATGATGTTTGAAATTATCGTCTTGTGCGAGCGCAACTCCAGGTTCGCACGATATCACGTCCCGATGAGAACGATTATCCTACGGAAGCGCTGCAACAGGGTGATTCACGTTCAACGGGGACGATCGAGCTTGCAGAAGATTATAGTATGATAAGAAGGAACAAGAAAGCAACCAATCTGGAAGAATTGAAGTTAAGTATCAAAAAGGACGAATTCAAGATTTTGAGAGGGATCATGTTTGATTGAGACTCCTATGACCATGACACCCCACAAGACTGAAGAACAGACCTGCATGGACCACTATTAAAACCTTATCATGCCCCAGTAACGAAATAAGAAGACGGACATGGCCAACTACCCTGTACAAGGTGCTATATGTCGTACGGCGATCACGGTTGTAAAAGACAAGGGGGTGCATGCTACAATCAAGTCTCCTAGGGTCAAGAACTTCTCTGTCTCAATCATTCAAACAAGAAACAGTAAACATAGAGCATATGTGATAAAGCAATAAGTTGTCCCAAATGCTTTCTCAAAATATTTTGGAGACCAGCTGTGCAAAATAAAAGGCTGAAAGATTAACAAAAGTACATAATAGTGATTAGCTGCAGTCTGATTTAATACAATCATGTAAGAAGACTAATGTCCAGATGAGCCGGCTAACAGGTGCCGGTAGCTAAACGCCCAAACGAAGTAAATGTACAATGAAGAGTAAGGAAGAAGAAATTCCACTCGTTATCATCTGCGACCATATTCCTGGTATACGCCATGATTTGGGGGAAAGTACGCTAGATCCTCGGGTGCTGGATCGAGACCTAGCCATGCAAAACCAGTGGAGTTAGACCCCAAATAGCAATTATCACAAGGAAGCACGCAATGGAGAAACAAAAACCCAAGAAAAAATATATAATAATATATAGGTTCAGTGTTGTAACTTAGGTCCATGGCATATCCTAGTGTAAAGGCCTAACCCTATAACCAAACAAGGACAATGACAAGGGTTTAACCATCACACTATGATAGTCCATTTTCCTAGGCTACTAACCGAATAATACAATCTCAACCAAGTCCATTTTCTTTATATCGGCCAATCACTTGTATGGCTTGCTATTTTTGGAGTCTGAGGTTATCTCAAAAATAATTTATAATAGGTATCCTTTGATCACGCCAGTGCCGAACATGAGCTAAACGAACCAATAGATGAATAAAACATGTATTCACGAGATGTACCAATTTTTTGTAGGGCCATTGCTAGTCTCTGCACAAATAAGACAAACATTTACTCTTATAACAAAACAAGTATATATTCCATCAAGCTTTAGCATCCAAGACAAGCAATTATATACACGATGACAAACAAACATATGAACGGTCTATGATTTAAGCAGGCATGGCATGAGTCTATTTATCTCTTCAAGTAGCATGCAGTTCTACTCTTTCTTTTTCTAGCATGGCAAGGTTCGTTCGGTAGTTGTGTCAATGTAACTAGCATGCAATATTTCATATACTTAGCATTGCAATGGTTCTATCTCTTTTAGGCAAGTAGGTTCTCGTTCTATCATTCATCCAAAACTTATCTTATTAAGCAAACAAGCAATTCAAAAACTCAGATTCATTATTAAGGCGTGCAAGAATCAGAGAATAAAGTTTCTGTCCACTCACCTAGATCAGTCATCTTCTGCTTCAACAAGGAGCTCTTAAGGAAGATATCTTTTTTGAGTCAGCAAATCGATATCGCTTGTACATAGTGCCTACGCGGAGCGGAAAAATACATACTTACCCACCAAGAAAAAAGTTTTGTCCACGAAACTTCAAGGAGAAATATTCGATATCCAAAGCAGTAATAGTCCTCATCCCTCACCATCCTCATTCGAAAACTCTAGCAAACCACAAGCACGAAAGCACAACTCTCAAGCAACAAATCAAATCCAGAATTGTTTTTGCTAGAATCTTTGAGAATATCTATGGACTTATTGTATGGAACGTTCAACTCAGTAATGATATCAATACACAAGGAATCGTCATTTAAGAATAGCAGCAAAATGGGCGTAAGGCCAGAGGATCGAGTTGCTTTGATACCATTATGTCACGCCCCGATATCGAAGGTCCCGACAACGCCCCCGTCGGGCGTGAATCACTGTATCGCAGTGCTCCCGCGGGGCGTATGAGTCATTTGCCATCGGGACGTGATGCCGTGTGAGCCTGGGGTTGCGCCCGCACAAGGCAACATCGTTAAAGTTATGGCTATCATCGAATCGATCGAGTACGCAGCGGAGGGACAGTGTTGCAAACAATAATCCATCTGATTATACGGGGAAAATCATAAGGCATGAGGTTCTCCGAATACAATGGCATCGTTCCATGCATTATGTCCCTCTATATAAAAGCAGCTCAAAGCAATCGATATGGCCCAAGGCATCGAAACCAGATTTTTGGGTCTTGGAGATGAGGCACTCCTATCGCTTCCTCAGACGATCCAGTACCTGCGAATAAGAAAATTGTTGGTGGGTCAACACTTTGAAGAAAGTACTGGTGAGTCTAAAATCAACAAACAGAAGCAACATTCATTAAAACCAACACTAAGTAATTATGTGATAAAATATTACATTACTAGTAATCTTTCTAGTTTTACCTAGGTTCGTTTCATGCAGTACGAGAACGGAGTCATATTACTTCTTTTAAAAATATCTCTTGAAAAACAGAGTTCATGTTTGATTCATTCAAGCACACAAGGCAAGCTGATTATTCTACTATCAGGGTGTGCGCAGCGTGTCTCGCGAGCTATACCCAAAGACTCTAGGGACAATGCACCATCTAGAAACTATCCTTATATCAAGCAAACAAGATGAACTATCTATATGCTTTTGGACCCCGAGAAACTCAGGATTAGTAACGGTAATCTAGCTAACCAATGACTATTTTATCTGATGCTATTAGCAGTTGTGACTCATGGTTGCTCTTCACTAACATTATAGCAGCTGGGACCAAGGTTCAGCTTTTCACTAATAGTCATTGTCCGACCGATGCGAATGCATAAAATACTATCAGATAAACTCTATGATGCAGACAAAATGAACAAGCAGACCATCTATCGCTTCTTTTCTATCTCTGTGCGGACTGGCCGCCCTCTCTGAACAAGTTCAAGCACGATATGGTTCTATCAAAACATAAATGATATGGAAACATGTTCAAGCAATCTCTTACTCTTCTTATTAGCATGGCAATATTTTCTATTGACAAGCATTCAAGTTCTAGCTAAGCATGCAGTTCTATTATTCATGCAACAAAAATAATAATCTTCTTAGCAACAGGCATTATAAAACTCAGATTCATTATTAAGGCGTGCAAGAATCTGATAACGAAGTTCTGCCCACTCACCTAGATCAGTCATCTCCTGGTTCAACAAGGAGCTCTTAAGGAAGATATCATTTTTGAGTCAGCAAACTGATATCTCTTGTACATAGTGCATATACGGAGCGGGGCACTACACTTAGCAAATTTCTCATTCGTTCAGCGAGTAAAAATACAAGGAGTTCAAGGATTAGCTCCAGAACACTTGTGTGATAGCATTCATGCATCCAACAAGATGGACGCATGCTGATTATTATGCGGTGAAAGCTCAGGCCGTATAGCCCTCTCAGGCCGCATAACACTCTCATCTGCATAACTCACTGGCCGTATGAAGACTTCGTCTTCTCCAAACAACAGGTTCGGCCATGGCGAAACTCCAAAAACTAAAATTTTGTTTTATCCATAAAATTCTCATTTTAAGTCCAAATCAAGTGAACCAAATGCCAAAATGCTTGAAATTGAGAGCTTTATCATGTAGCAAAAATTGGTTTTCTAAAATATATGTTTAATAGATCCAAACTAAGAAAAACTTATAAAATTTATAAAATCTTAAGTTAGAAATGTAGATCTACTCAAAACCACCAATCAAAACAGAAAACTCCAAGTTCTAAAAGTACTTAGAAACACATAACAAACATAATGAACCAATAATATGAAGGGTTTCTCCATTTCTCATACAAGGTGTACTTACCTATGGAAAGGGAGAGAAAACACAAGAGAGAGAAAGAGAATAAAGTAATAAAGAGAGAGAAGGAAAATATTGGGTTATATATGGTAGGGTTGAGGGTTGAACCAAGGGTTCTCATAAATTGAACCAACCCACAAAATGAACCATGAACAAGGTTACCAAAGAATGGGTCCAGTCTCCATGCACATGCAACCATGCTAAAATAAAAATATATTTCAAATACGTATACCGAGAACGGGAAGTGATAGCTGTTGTAGTAGCATTGGGAACTGACGTTGCACAAATATAGTCATCAAAATGAACAGGACGACATCGAGATCTCTGCGACCCCTGTGATAAGATAAGAGGATTGGGAGGCGGCGAGTCATGTTCCGCCAGAGATGGTAAAGTTGATGAAGGAGAAGGATGAGATATAGCCGGGGATGCAGAGGTGTCCGAGATGATAATATCGGAGTTATCGAGAGATGGTGGGGAACCGCCTGTAAGCGGCGTGGTCGAAGTAGGGAGGGGGCGGCTGGAAGTAGGCGACTGGAGGTCGGTGACTGGGAGATATGGTCTGGTGGTAGGGGCGACTAAGGAAGATATGAGTCTGGAATCGGAGGGGGGATGGATTGGAAGTAGGTCCACAACCCGATCTAAAACCAGAAGTGGAGGCTGGACTAAAGTTAAAGAAACTGGGCTGGGCAAGGAAGCCCTAGAATTGCTATGATCTGAATTTATGAGTAAAAATTGAGTAGGATTAGCATAAGGAAATATGTTTTCATAAAAAGTAACATCCATGTTAACAAATACTTTGTGAGAAGCCAAATCAAAAAGTCGATAACCCTTCTGTCCATAAGGGTATCCTATGAAAATACAACGAGAGGCCCTAGGAGAGAACTTGTCCCTGTTATAAGAGAGGGTAGTGGAGTAACAAAGGCATCCAAATGTGTGAATGTGATCATAAGATGGTGCCTTGTTAAACAGTCGTTGGTAAGGTGATATAAAAGAGGTATGGAGGTACGATTAATGATTAGACTGCAGTGAGAAGGCAGTGACCCCAAAATTTGAAAGGTAAGTGTGCCTGAAACCTAAGGGCTCGAGCAACCTCAAGCAAATAATGGTGCTTTCTCTCAACAACTCCATTTTGTTGAGGGATAGCCACACAACTTGTTTGACGAATAATACCTTTATCATGAAAATAAGACCACAAAGCACAAAATTCACTGCCATTATCGAATCTTAAATATTTTACTGATTTAGAAAATTGAGTTTGCACCATAGAGATGAATTATTTTAAGAGAGACTGTATTTCTCCCTTAGTGTTCATCAAATAGAGACCTACGAAGTGTGAGAATAATTATCTACTATAGCGAGGAAGAATCGGGCTCCCCCTATGGCCGGAGTGGAGTATCCACCCCATATGTCCACGTGAATCATGGAAAAATGGAAGTACTAGTAATGGTGCTTATTGAAAATGGTAACCGAGTTTGTTTAGCATGGTGACAACAGTCACAAGGTGATAAAGAAGAATCAGTACTTTTATTCAAAGATAAAAGTAACATATGCAGTCTTTTGCTAAAAATATGGCCTAAACATCTATGCCAAGTATCAAGAGATACATTATTTGACGTGAAAACAGAATGTGCAATCGGTAAGACTTAAAAATAATATAGTCCATTATATCCCTTAGCCACTCTAATCAGCATCTCCGGGTGTGGTCCTGAAAGAAACAAAAATCATTAAAAAAATGTGCAGATATTTTTTCACTCTTAGTCAATTTACTGATAGAAAGTAGATTGAAACCAAACTATGGCACACAAAAGACATTTTTTAAAATAATATGTGAAGATAAACGAATTGAACCAACATGAGTAATTTGAGCATAAGAGTCGTCATGTAAAGTAACAGGAGGATGATTGTTAACATGAATAAAATAGATTAAAAGTGACGGATTAGAAACAATATGATGAGATGCTCCAGAATTAACAATCCAAGAGTCACGATTATTAAAGGTGGCTGAACAAAAAATTTTACTTGCTACATTTACATAGGGTCCAATGTAACCTTCCTTTAATATTGCTAAGAATCGCCGGTATTGCTCAATAGTAAGTGAAAGTGGAATTTGATTAACACTATCTCCTCCCGACCAACTCATAGCCATTTCATCACCGGCCTTAGGTCTGTGATTTTTGTGTCCCGATGGGAACCCGTGCAATTTAAAGCACTTGGTTCCTTATCGCGGTAATGACTTGGCCTTTTGCAGTAATCGCAATAAGGTATTTTTTATTGATTTTTTCCTTGCATATGAGAATAATAATTTGTTCGATTACTGTGTTGGCCAAAAATTACAGATGCGGAAGGCCCATGCTGGTAAGATGGGGAGGAAGGGACGTGTTGAACTGCCATCGCGGAATTCTCCATACCGCCATGTTGGTCATCAGAAACTGATCGTTGACGTTCTTCTTGAAACAGAAGTGAGAATGCTAGTTGTACTGATGGGAGATGATCCATAATTAGAATATTTCCATCGATAATTTTGAATCCCTCGTTCAATCCCATCAGAAAAGCAATCAGGTATTCACGTATGGCTTTTTGTTGATAGATTTTACAGGTGCCACAGGTACATGCTGGTGCATCCTCCAATGAAGTTAATTCCTCCCAAAGGGTTTTAAGCCTTGTATAATAGTAAGAAATTGATGACGAACCCGGGCTACAAAGTGTTATTTCTCTCTGAAGTTGGTATTCCCTTGGGGCATTAGATTCGATAAATCGACCCCGTAAATCAGACCATACTTCGGCAGATGTGTTAACACATATTATGGAATCAGTAATTTCATGAATAACTGAATTAAATAGCCATGATTTTATGTCGTCGCATCTTGTCCATACATCATACTCTTGAAATCTACATCTGGTTTTTGCAAGCAACCATCAATGGAGCCAACTTTATTTTTGGCGTTGAGAGCAACTGTAATTTGACGACTCCATATGCCATAGTTGTTGCCGTCCAATTACTGTGAAACGTGTGATGCTCCAGGTCTGTCCGAGTGATGCAAGTAATAAGGACTCGAGAGATCTCCATGGAGGTTTTCTTTTGTTTGGAAGAATCAGCCATGATAGGTTCCGATTACTTTGTTGGACGTGGCTCTGATACCATGTAAATATAATGGCTGTATTATAATATTGAAATGAATAACCAAAAATATATAGTCTATACAAAAAAAAGAAGTAGTTGTTAAATATAGAATCTCTCCTATTTATATGATATGGAAAGATTTACAAGGAAGTAGCTAAGGATAACTAAGTTACCAAGGATAATTATAAACTCTTACAAAAATAAATAAATTTTTTTCTAACTATCTATATATCTCACGTAGTTAATAAAAATACTTCTAACTACATTAACATATAACAAATTCCAAAATATATTAAATATTCAAATTTATTAAAAATAAGTACATAATATAATCTAACTAAACACATATCAAAAATTCTAAAAATATATCTATAACAAATACTAATTAAAATATATTGATATCAATGGAGCACCTCAGCATGTAGTGTATTTCTTCCAGCTCGGTTGGACTTACTGTCGTGGTTCCTAATTCTCATGGCTAGCTTGTGTCTTAGGAAGAAGAAGAAGAAGAAGAAGAAGAATAAGTAGTAGTAGTAGTAGTAGTAGTGGTGTGTATGTGTGTGTTGTGTTGGGAACGAAAGCGCAGAAACCGTTCCCCAAACCAAGAAGTCCTGCAAGAGAACCGAGCAAAAGAACAAACCTAAAAACGCAAAACAAAAATCGTGACACAGAAATTTTTACGTGAAAACCCAAATGGAAAAAATCATGGGACGATCAGAGTCCAACCCTGGAAAGCCTCCACTAATGGAATAAGAAATACACTGACTCCTTAAAAACTTCTCACCGATCCAAACGGATCATCATAACTCTTTGGAATAGAAAATAGATAAAAAAAAGAAGAACGGAGATGATGAGAAAAGAATTACCCAAAATTGATCCCCTCTTCGAAATAGCCTTCAATCTCTTCCTCTCTCATTCTAATGTTGTAAAAGTATTATTGCCTCCTTTTGCAATATTTTTGAGATATGAGATATATTTTAGGGCTAGAAGACACCTAATATATATAGCCTCAAACCCACAGCTAGTATTCCTATTATATATAGGAATACCCAATCCAAATCCAAATCCATTGATATATTTCAATTATATGTAGGAATATCCAATCCAAATCTAAATCCATTGACATATTCCTATTATATGTAGAAATATCCAGTCCAAATATATTGAGGTATTCCTATTATATGTAGGAATACTCAATCCAACTCCGGGGTATTTTCTACATAGGTTGGGAACCCCACCCAATCTGACAAATCTCTCCATTCACAACTATGTGGGGGGGGGTCTTCATCACAATGATCCGCCTGCAGTACTCAAAATTTTCCCTTGGAACATTTTTGTGAACATGTCTGCTCCGTTGTCATCCGTATGAACCTTCGCAAGCGCTGCTTACTTCTTTTCAACTACATCCCATAACCAATGATATCGAATATCAATGTGCTTGGACCGGCTATGAAATGTCTAGTTCTTCACAAGGTGAATTGTACTCTGGCTATCGCAAAGCAAAGGGTACAACTCTTACTTTAGCCCCATTTCCTGCAGCAGCTTCTTTGTCACGCCCCGATCCCAAAGGTCCCGACAATGCCCCCGCCGGGCACGAATCATCGTGCCTCGGCGCTCCAGCGGGACGTATGGTCATTTTCTATCGGAATTTGATACCGTGCGAGCCTTGGGTTGCGCCCGTACAAGGCAATATCGTTAAAGTTGTGGCCATCATCGAATCGATCGAATACGCAGCAGAGGGACATTAATGCAAACAATAATCCATCTGAGTATACGGGACAAATCACAAGGCACGAGGTTCTCTGAATATAATGACATCATTCCATACATTATGTCCCTCTATACAAAAGCAGCTCAAAGCAATCGATACGGCTCAAGGCATAGAAACCAAATTTTCGGGTCCTGGAGATGAGGCACGCCTATTGCTTCCTCGGAATATCCAGTACCTGTGAACAAGCAAACTGTTGGTGGTTCAGCACTTAGGATAAAGTACTGGTGGGTCTAAAATCAACGAACAGAAGCAACATTCACTAAAACCAACACAAGTAATCATGTGATAAAATATTACATTACTAGTGATCTTTCTAGTTTTACCTAGGTTCATTACAGGCAACACATGAACGGAGTTATATTACTTCTTTTTGGAAATATCTTTGAAAATGAAAGGCAGTTCAATACAACCAAGCATACAAGGCAAACAGTTCAAGCACGATGTACCAATCAGGGTGTGTGCAGCATGTCTCGTGAGCTATACTCAAGAACTTTAGGGTCAATACGGCATTCAAGAACTATCATTTACTCAAGCACACAAGTTGAACTATCAATAAGATGTCGGTCCCCGAGAAACTCAGGATCAGTAACGGTAATTCAGCTAACCATTGACTCATTTATCTGATAATATTAGCAGTTGTGACTCATGGTTCGGCTCTGAACTAATAGTCATTGTCCGACCGATGCAAATACATGAAACGCTATCAAATAAACTCTAAGATGCACATGTTCATGAACAAGCAGGCTATATATATACTCTTTGTGTTTTTTACCCTTGCCAATCGGTTATCCCTGCAGCAAACATGCAAGTTAGCAACGTATGAATATATAAACATATAGTTCTCCTTCTCTGTCCGTCTCTGCATCAAACAGTTAGGTATGCAAGAAGGCTAGCCTAGCATGCTCCCTAATTGCTTGAATGCAGCTATCTCCATGAACAAGCTAACTTCTCTAACACAAACTCAACTCTTCTCAAAAGAAGCACCGCCTCCCATCTAATAACCACGCCCCCTGGATCCCGTAGAACCAAAACATCAGGATGCACTATTAGTCTCACCATTTCAATCTTTATCTACTATTCTAATAGCCATGCCCCGAGCTCAGGGCGCATAATTAGTCTTATAACACACACAACGTGACAATACAATATTTCAATCCACATATCACTTATCTAATAGCAGCACCCCTTAGATCCCGTAGGACCGGAACATCATGGCGGACTACTAATCTATGCACAAACAAGACAAGCATTTACTCTTATAACATAACAAGCATACATTCCATCAAGCTTTAGCATCCAAGACAAGCAATTATATACACGATGACAAGAAAAAATATGAACGATCTATGATTAAAGCAGGCATGGCACAGGTCTATTCATCTCTTCTAGTAGCATGCAGTTCTACTCTTTCTTTTTCTAGCATGTCAAGGTTCGTTCGATAGTTGTGTCAGTGTAACTAGCATGCAACATTTCTTACACTTAGCATGACAATGGTTCTATCTCTTTTATGCAGGCAGGTTCTCGTTCTATCATTTATGCAAACTTACCTTATTAAGCAAACAAGCAATTCAAAAACTCAGATTCATTATTAAGGCGTGCAAGAATCAGATAATAAAGTTTTTGCCCACTCACCTAGATCAGCCATCTCCTACTTCAACAAGGAGATCTTAATGAAGATATCCTTTTTGAGTCAGCAAACTGATATCTCTTGTATATAGTGCCAACGCGGAGTGGGGTACGACATTCTTCATTCACAGCAACTCCTTGCAAGCCTCCATCGTCGTAATGTACTCTACCTTTGTCGTTGACAAAAAAATATACTTCTGCCATATCAGCATCTGTATAGCCAACCAGCTTCGGCTCGTCACCACTAAAAAAAAGTATTATATTGGCAGTGCCTTGAAGGTATTGTAGAATCCACTTGACCACACTCCAATGTACCCTTCCAGGATTGGAAGTATACCTGCTAACTGTGCCAACTGCATGAGCGATGTCAGGTCTCGTATACACCATAGCATATATGAGACTCCCCACAGCTGAGGCATATGGAACCCGCTCTATATCTTTTTTCTCATCCTCGGTAGATGGATACTGCTCCTCGGTGAACTTAAAGTGAGCTGCAAGGGGGTTACTCACTTTCTTCGACATGTCCATCCAAAAATGCTGAAGTACCCGGAGAATGTACTTCTTTTGGGACAAGTATAACATCTCTCTCTCTCTCTCTCTCTCTCTCTCTCTCTCTCTCTCTCTCTCGGCTGATCTCCATCACAAGAATAGTCTTCGATGCGCCCAACTCCGCTATCCTAGTGGCATTCTGACCCACCAGTAGCATATCATCAACATAGAGCAATAAAATGATGAAATCATCCTCGGCAAAGTACCTCACAAATACACAGTGATCCGATGTTGTCCGTGCATAACCATGTTCCCCCATAAATGACTCGAACTTCTGTACCACTGCCTCGGAGCCTGCTTCTGACCATACAAGCTCTTCCTCAACCGGCGGACCAAGTGTGACTTGTCCTTCTCACATAATCCCTTTGGCTTCTTCATGTACAACTCCTACTCAAGATCACCGTAGAGGAATGTCGTCTTCACGTCCATCTGCTCAACCTCCAAGTCAAAACTGGCTGCCAATGCTATCACCACCCGAATAGACGACTACTTAACGACTGGCAAAAAGATCTCATCATAATCTATGCCCTTCAGCTGGCCATAGCATTTAACTACTAGACTCATTTTGTATCGAGGGCGAGTAGCATCATCTGTCTGTATCACTCTGAATACCCATCAATTTTTCTAAGCCTTCTTGTCCTTTGACAACCGCATCAGCTCATAAGTAGAATTGGTATGTAAGAAACTCGTCTCCCCCGCATAACCTCCATCCATTCCTTCATGTGTTCATCTTCCATAGCCTCTGCAAAATATTTAGGCTTTCCCCCGTTAGTCAGTAGTACATACTCACCTAGTGAGTATCTCGTAGATGGTCAATGCTCTATATCGCTCCTCCTCAATGGAACCACTATTGCTGGTTGTATATCAAAAGCCTCCTCCTCAAAAACTGCCTCATCGGCATGCTCATCCTCCTGAAGATTACCCTAACCACCATCAGTGGGCTGATGATCAAGGTTTGGAGCAACTCTATGTACTTGCTCCCCCATAACTGGATCTCTGTAGTGTCCTCTGAAAACTACTCGAAGCGAAATAACTCTAACTCAAAAAATTCCTTAGCCAGAAGGCATCTTGAAATCCTGAGTATTGATTATGGTCTGATCCTCGACAAACACAACGTCCCTGCTTTTGTAGAGCTTTTTTTTCACTGGGTCATAGAATCTATAGCCAAACTCATCCCGACCGTATTTGACAAAGACGTATCGCCTCTTCTTTGGCTTAAGTTTGGATCTTTCATCCTTCGGTGCATGCACGAAGGCCTTACAACCAAACACCCACATGTGATTGTATAATGGCTATTTGCCATACCATACTTTGTTAGGCACATTATCCTGCAAAGGAACACTAAAAGATAAATTAATAATATAAGCAGCAGTGTAAAGAGCATCACCCCAATAGCTGCCTGATAAGTTTGCTTCTGACAGCAAACATCGCACCCTCTCCATCAGCGTCATGTTCATGCGCTCCGCTGCACCATTGAGCTGCGGTATCTTTGGTGGAGTCTTCTGGTGTCGTATTCCTTGCTCTCTTCAATAAGCATCAAAGGGACCAATGTACTCGCCATCCTTGTCGGACTAAACACATAGTAGCTTTTTGTCCGTCTCCCTTTCAACAGAGGCCTAGAACTCTTTAAAAGTGGGCAGCACTTGATCCTTGGTCTGTATGGCATAGATCTAAACCTTCCTGGAAAATCATCAATAAAAGTCACAAAATAAGATGCACCACCAATGGACGTTACCTTCATAGGACCGCAGACATCCGAGTGAATCAACTCGAGCAACGTCGGCTTCCTTAAACTTAGGTGACTTTGGAAAGATACTCTATTTTGCTTCCCCGCCAAACAGCGTGTACATCTCTCTAATTTTGTAGACTTTAGCCTTGGAATCACCTTCTTGTTCACCAAGTAGCTTATCCTGTCATAAACCGCACCCTAAATGAGGGTACGAGTACGTGAACAACGTCCAGCCTACGCCGTAGCATTTGCGGTAGAATATTATTTTGGTCAACAATACTATCTAACCTCATACACAATATATTTATAGTACCCATCATGTTATCTCAACTCCAAATGGAGGAATAAGTATAATGACATGATACGATATCAATACTCAATCATAATATCAAACTAAGGAAGATAGAGCACGATATGGAATAGAAAGATGAAATAAGAATCACAAAACATCCACAAGTCCACACATGAGTCTAAGCACAAACAACTCCTAAAATACTAATATACATGCCATGAGTCTAAAATAAGACTAATACAATGTCTAACATATAAGTCTGAGCCTCCTCGGTCACTGGCACTAGGTTCTCCTGCTCTAAGGGGGTATCCTCTAATGTCTCACCGTCTTGCAGCCCGTAGTAAGTGGGACACTTCTCCTCGAGCCAATCATTTGAAAAATATATCCAATCAGGATTGGAGCAAAGTATAGAACTCTGGATGTAGTTCCAAATACATGATAGAACATATATGACAAGTAATAGAAAGGAATACAAGATAAACTAGCAATAGGAATAAAAATAAACTAAATTAAACAGGTAATATTCTGGAAAGGAAATAACATGCAATATAGAATAACTGCCGATAAAGGAAATAGATAAAACTAGCTAATGTGCCTTAGAGTACAAGTTCGTTATATGATCGGGTTAGGTTGAACATAAATATAATATGGTAACTCGATTACACGTGTGATATATAATCGATATGTACACGAATACACTGGGCTTGATCACATAACCAACTCCTACTCATCCCCAACAAATACTTATGGATCCAATCACGACACGTTACGAACACGAGTAATATAGGCACACTGTACACGAGCAGTGTATGAATATGAAGTACATGAGAATCAATACCCGATACACACGATAAAATACATATAAAGAAGTAGCCGCTGAACGCGGTAGGGGATAACATCTCCTGACAGGATCCATATAGCACCTGTCCGTGTAGCCACTGTGTCAAAATCAAGTATACAGTTCTAGAATATGTGATATATACACTATCATGAAATAAAAACCAACAGCGAGATGTACTCGCCTCTGATCCTGAGCAAGTGTCATGCCCCAATCCCAAAATATCGAGGGACTAGACACGTGGCAATGGCCAGCAGCACAAACCGATGGGCAAACCCAATTTAATGGACCCATCTGGGTGTACTTAAGCTGTAAAACAATAGTAAGGGTCTATTATACTAATCTCATCCACAAAAATGAATACAATCAATATCAGAAATATAAAGCAATATCAAGTCTCAATAATTATAACTCGGGGAACAACCCGATAATATGTCTGATACAGCAGCTCAATAGACAGAAAAATAGAAGTCCAACAATTAGAAATAACTGAGTATAATAAACCATATACTCAGAAGAAATCCTCGACGATCACCTCATCTTCTGGTTCTGGTACGGCTCTAGTGCCTGCTCCTGTTCCGTACACCTCGGGGTAGATCTCTTCTGCTAAACCTGGGGACATAATCCGGATCCAGGTTCTCAGGGGACATAGCAAGGTACAAGAATCACTCATGCCAAAAATAAATGCAGTACAATAATAAATAAATCAATAGGGTAAACTATATAACCAGCTAAGTGATATGCAAGTTGAGAGAATCACTAGAACTCGGGCTGAGACCACTACAAGCTCTGTGTCGGGGAGCCGGTAGCAGTGATATCATGTAGGAGTCTAGCTCGGAGAGGCTACGACACCGTAATAATATAATCAACCTGTAGCCCGTGTGTCTCTTTCCACCCAATGTAATCACACATCTCATGTCCACGATGTCTCATGTCCATGTAACGTAAGATCATATCTAATGTAGCAAGTCATAATGATATCTAAGCATGTATAAAGTATATGTCACAAAATATGTATCCTATACAGAATCACCATGAATATTGCAGGAAGATTCTGTCTCATGAATAGTGTCAGGTGTCCTGTGGTATGACATACTTGATGATGCAAGTACGAGAATGTATAGGGTTTTGATATCCATCTCTAGTGACGTTACACAACTCTGCGTACGGCGTTGAAACCTGAATATTATTCGGACGTTAAGTAATGTCACACGGTCCTAGGTTGAACATATATATCATATGATTAAATCAAGGAAATAACATAAAGTAATTTACTGCAAGTATGGCAAGGTACACTTGCCTGGGGTTCTGGCTCCAACTGCTGCTCTGGTATCAGCAGGATTTGCAGGTACTCCTCCGAATGCTGTAATAAACATTACCATCAGGTTCAAAAGATATCAAATAGCTAGAATTTCCTGTCCATAAGTCTAATTTGGACACAGGGGCAAAAATGACAGTTTCTGGTCAAAGCGGGGTCCACATGTGGCCTGCTTCGCACCAAAAAATGTGCCAGAGACAATATTCTCCAAATTCATCAAGCTTAGTGTCTACAAGTCCAGAACGATGATACGAACCCAACGGAATGTCCAGAATTAGATTCCGATGAGCCGATCACAAAATTGTTCGTCAAGTGGAGCCGTAGGGCCCACGATACGGGATTTTATCAACGTTCTCAGAATCGAACCAAACTTGGGTCACAGGACCAGCGTATTACTATGAGTCCGATGGTGCAAGTTCGTTTTGAAATGACGAGCGTACACAAAGTTACAACGAGTTTTAGAACAGGGCCGATATGGGGCGTTGTCGACGGATACGCGTTTATTCCGGTGTGGCACGCACATCCAAATCAACTTCTGTGAAATCCCACACGTACGTATTAACGGCGCACCCTTTCGGTGAAGTCCGCACATGGCCAAGTCATCCCATTTAGCGGGGCACACCCAGTTTCGAGAAAATCAGGGTATTTAAATAACCAATATTTTGGTCATTTTCACCCTCGAATTAAATACAAATTATAACACAATAAATTACACTAATACAGGGTTTTAAAATTAGGTTATATAGTCTAAATTACTATTCAGGTAGATTTTAGAAATACTTAACAGGTTGCACACAAAATGGTCGTGAACCGGGAAGTTTGGATCAAATTCTGATTTTTAGAAATAGGGTAGTTTTTCCTGCTTTTGTGTCACAGTTTGCGATCGCCACAGGACGCGATACACCGAACCGATGGCACGGGTATTGAGAGGGTCATACAGGGTATATGCACGAGTCGACAGAACAGAAAATGGAAGGGCGAGGAGAAAGAAAACCTCACTTGAACGATGGCTCGGAATCGACTAAAAATTGCACGTACGCGAGGGCGCCGCGACGGAGCTCGGCCGGCGGGTGCTGCGGTGGCTGCTGGGGCTGGGTGACCGGAGGGGAGTGGAGGGAGACAGTGGTGGTGGCTAGGTGTTGGGGGCTTGGCAGAGACAGGGGAGCTCGGTGGCCGGGGGTTGACGGAGAGGCGGAGGGAGGCGGATGAGATGGTGGTGATGGCGGTGAAGGGGGTGGTCGTGGAGGTTTTATAGGGAGGAAGAGCCGGCGGTTGGGGAGTCGACGGGTCGGCGGTTCAGGGAGGGGGAAGGTCGGGACAGTGAGCGGTCGCGGCGGCTTCGTAACGGCCGGGAAGAGGAGCGGCCGACGGGGGCGGAGGGGACCCGAAGCGGCGGCCGGTCGGAATAACGCCACCGGTGAGAAGACGGAGGGACGGGTAATACGAAAAGCTACAGTTACTATAGCAGTAACTAATGGGTTCGGGTCGGGTCGAAGCGGGTCGGGTCGGCTAACGGATCCGGATCCAACCCGGTAGGAGTTTGGGTTGGGTCGGTTCAGTTGGTCCGGTTCGGTTTATTAAACCGGTTGGTTTGGTTTGGTTTATTAAAATATTAATTTTTAGGTCTTTAAAAATAGTTCTGGGGTCCAATAAATTCCAAAAAATTGTTGTATGTCTAATTAATTATTTTATACCAAAAAATATTATTTTTATAATATTTTAATATATATTTTAATACTTAAAAATATTTGATTCAGAAGAACATTTATTTTAATTCCTGAAAAATCACAAAAATTCAGAAAAATTTTGAAAATTAATTTTTAAATTCCTGAAAATCTAAGGGTTTACAGCAAGTAGGTAACTAGGTGTCCGACCTGGTGTCACACAACCCTATATAGGAAATATCATGTCACTTGGGTGTAATGAATGAGGAATGAGTAAAAATACACTAATATGATTTTCTAGGCCATTTCTAGGTCATGCACAAGTTTATAGGTCCACACTAAGCTAATTAATCCATATAGGTCACTAACTAGCTAACACTAGCTTATATTAGTTATACTAGGTCAAGCATTATCTATATGTACAATTAATACCTTAACTAATACTTACACTATCTAGTATATCTAACTAACTAACTAACTTATGATTGATACTAACAGACATTTATATACTAACTTACTAATTGTTATACACTTAACTGATAACTGAACCTATACTAACTGATACTAACATATACTGACACTCTATTAGCTCTAATCCACTTGATACACACTAATCAATGTGTTTACACTGATATCCCCCATCAGTGTTTTACACTGATACACTCTGGTACATACCTGCAGATGCTAAGACACATGATACTCCCCCTCTGATCTCAGTTGAGAACAATACCTCCTAACATCACCAAATAAATTATGAACTATCACACACACCCTCCATCAGTCCTAACTCGAGTTCTCAACATTGATACATTCAAGTATCAGTACTTCTCATATAACTGTAATACAACATGTATTAACACACCTTCACTCGAACTCAATCACCTAACACTATAGGATATACATGTGATCTAACACACTGATACCTATTCAAGGTCTGATTATAAGGACTGATACATACATATATAACATCTGATATTTGACACACAACTTGCAGTGAAACCTGAAACTAATTCCCCCCCCCCCCCCCTTAACTTCCTAACTGACTTTACCTGTTGGTAAGATCCCCCCCCCTCCTCTACCTTTATGTTACTGTAGTTGCATCAGTTGGCTTGTAATGCCAATGATGAAATGCTATAGCTACTACTTCTTCTGAACTAATACCCGAGCTCTTCCCAAGAGTGGTTACTGTTTCTTCTCAACCAATACCCGAGCAATTACTGGTTCACAAATTGATACATGTACCCCTCCCCATCTGCATTTACAGCACCAACACACTTGAGCCCATCACTTCCTACTTCCTGAACCCACCTGCACAGATACAATACTGCACAATACAGTTCCTAACCCGACCTCTCTTTACTTGCACCCCCACACTGTCACAAGCACAGTCCCCATCACCTACATTGTGACACAGTCTAACACAGACCTTACCTCACCCCCTTCCATCATTCACACACACACACAACCTGCAATATGACACAGCACCATCTTTATATACAAGCACACACAGGCACACACATAACTAACTGATACTCATCAGTCCCAAGTTAGACACACACACACATAGTTACACATTACACAGGTAGCTATATATATTATGTATATATATTGACATACATATGGAATTCATACATATATATATATATATATATATATATATATATATATATATATATATATATATATATATATATATATATATATATATATATATACACACACACACACACACACATATTAGTAATCTACTATGAATACACAGATACTTATATGCGAAAAACTGAAATTAATACTAGAATAGACCAATAGGCATTCCAACAAACACTTAGCATGCTATATGTGATACTTGATGATACACACCCATGTGACATACTAAAACTCACAATTTTCCATGGTTTACATTCCCACATCTCAATTATACCTATAAATAATTAATGCATCTAGTTACAAAATAATTAATGCATCTAGTTACAAGGAAAATTAAAGAGAATTAGCACCAATCACCCAAAATGACTCACATATCATAGCGTATCCTAAAATACCATGATACGGCCTACTCGTATCCATTTGTGGACACGTATCTAGTCTTACACCACCAATCTAAGTCTAATTAGACTAAATTAGTCCCATGACACACACTTGATGTGTCAATCTCGTAATTCCCCTAAAATGGACACAAATTATCATGTAGAAATTATAATACACATCCAATGAGCCTAGAACTTGTTCCTATAGGTAGCCCTATGCCATAGGAGGGTTCTTAATGATCAAATGTATTATTTAGAACTCAAAATAAAAGGAGAATTCAGATTTATACCTATTGGGATATGGATTCTCAATAAATTATTCCCACGGACACGCTCCGAATATAATCTCCTTGCCAAAGCTCCTCCTTCAAGTGCTCCTTGCTACTCCAAGCTCCAATGCCCTTTGAGTAATAAAAATGAGAGAGAATATGAATGAATTGAGAGGGATTGATAGAGGGATGAAGTGAATTGGGGATCTAGGAATTTGGGGATCTAGAAATGAATGCAAATGAAGAAGAGAGAGAGAGAGAGATAAGCCTCTCTATAGTGGCCGGCCCCTTTCCAACTCTCCAAGTCACCAACCAAATATCAAAGTTGCTCCTACATGAAGAATTATGGAGAATAATTAGGGATGACTATTTTGAAAAGTTTCTACACTAATGCATATTAATCTAATCCTTCTAATTAATTAAAGGAATGAGTATAATGGGCCTAATCCATGTTGGACTCACTAGTTGTCATTACAAGTCTTATTGAGTTTACTAGGGTCAAGTCTAAATAATAGGCTAGCCCACTACTATAAATAAATAATACAAAGCACCAAATAATTATATAGCACACTAAATAATATTTAAATCCTAAAAATAAATAACTATGCCAAATTACTAAACTACCCATATTTGCAAAAGTGAGGGTGACAATCATATACACCTTAGAAAAAATTTGTCCTCGAAATTTAAGGAAGAAACTAGCTACAAAAGCAATCACAGCAAGCAAGAAAGAATTATACCTCATGGCTCAAACAGATAAGGATATCGCTGGCGCATCTTGGCTTCTCGCTCCTAGGTAGACTCTCCTGGAGAGTGATACCTCCACGCAACGTGTAACAAAGTAATCGTTTGGTTCTGCAGCACCTTCTCCCTACGATCCAGAATCTCCACAGGCTGCTCTGGGTACCTGATAATCGGACCCACCTCGATCTTCGAGTGATCCAATATATGGCTAGGATCTGTCATATACCGTCTCAGTTGTGACATGTGGAATAAGTTGTGCACTCTCTCTAGTCTAGGTGACAAGAGTAGGCCACTGTACCGACCCTCTCAAGAACACCGAAGGGTCCGATGTACCGTAGACTAAGCTTTCCGCCTCCACCATAGAATCGTGTCCCGTGTCGACAAAATCCTCAAGAACACCAGATCGCCAACCTAGAACAAAAATACAGCCTTAGCACTCTAACTAAACAGGCAAACGCAATCAATACAAACATAACCTATATATCAAACTCCAAAGGTCTCCGGTGGCTATCGGCCCAATGCCACTGTCTGTCCTACGCCACCCAAAGTCTATCTCTAATAAGCTTCACCTTCTCACCTGCATATATGACTATCTTCGGTCCCAATAAGGCTCTCTCACCAACATCATCCCACGACAACGGAGTATGGCATCTCCGTCCATACAACGCCTCAAATGATAATATTTTGATACTGGCCTGGTAGCTGTTGTTATAAGCAAACTCTACCAGGTGAAGGTGATCCTCCCAAGGGCCTCCAAAATCCAAAATATAGGTGCGTAGCATATCCTCGAGAGTCAGGATAGTCTTCTCCGACTGTCCGTCTATTTGAAGGTAATATACGGTACTAAACTTGAGCTGGGTGCCCAAACTAGCATGCAAACTCCTCCAGAAGTGGGATATGAAGCGACTATCCTGATCCGAGACTATGCTCACAAGGACTCCATGCAATCTGACTATCTGTCGCATATACATCTCTGCGAGCTTCTCCGTAGACATACCCATTTTGAATGGCAAGAAGTGGACCAATTTGGTCAACCTATCTACGATGACCCAAATTGCGAGTTTTTTTCCTGAAGAACGCGGAAGCCCTGAAACAAAATCCATCATCACATGCTCCTATTTCCATTATGGAATGGGTAAAGGCTAAAGCAATCCACCTAGCCTCTGCCTCTCCGCCTTTACCTACTGACATACCAACATCTGGATACGAAGCTTGCTACCTCCCACTTTATACCATACCATCAAACATGTTCTCTCATGTCTCTATATATCTTATTGGCACCTGGATGCATAGAGTACTTAGATCGATGCGCCTCCTGAAGAACCTTCTCGTACAACGCTCCACTCGGCACACACAATCTGGTACAATGCCACAATGATCCATCCTCTGTAATACTAAAGTCCTCTGCCAAATCCTATCCAGACCTGCGCTCTAATGCTCTTTAAAGACTCATCCTCGAATTATGCGGCTTTGATCCTATCCATCAACTCTGACTGTACCTGAAGTCCCCACATATGTGCCGCAACTCCAGAAACTAGCACCTCAATACCCAAGCTATCAAGATCGGCCAATAAATGTATGTCCCTCGTCAAGTACATAGCTACTGGATACCTGCTCAAAGCATCAGCGACTACGTTGGCCTTCCCTAGATGATACTGCAAAAAAATATCAAAGTCCTTCATCAACTCCAACTAACGTCGCTGCCTCATGTTGAGCTCTTTCTGTGTAAACACATACTTCAAGCTCTTGTAGTCTGTAAAGATCTTCTCACGCTCTCCACACAACTAGTGTTTCCATAGCTTTAGAGCAAAGATGACCGCTGCCAACTCCAAGTCATGGGTAGGGTATTCTTCTCATGCAGGCATAATTGTCTGAAAGCATAGGCAATCACCTTCCCGTTCTGCTGCAAAACACATATCAAACCCTTACCTGAAGCATCACTGTATATGAAAAAACCCCATGTCCCCGATGGCAACGTTAACACTGGAGCTGTAGTCAACCTTTTCTTCAGCTCCTTAAAGGCGGCCTAACACTCCTCTGTCCAGACGAACTCCACATCCTTCCCGGTCAGCCTAGTCATCGGCTTTGCAGTCCTGGAGAAATCCTAAACAAACCTCCAATAATAGCCTACCAATCCAAGAAAGCTCCCGATCTCTTCCATTGAACTCGGGGTAGACCATGACTCAACTGCTGATATCTTCTTCGGGTCTACAGAGATCCTGTCTTATGTAATCACATATCCGAAGAATTTAACCTTATCAAGAAAGAACTCACACTTTGAAAGCTTGCCAAACAGCTTCGCCTTTCTGAGGGTCTCCAGAACTAGCCTCAGGTGCTTCTCATGCTACTCTGGGGTCTTCGAATATATCAATATATCATCAATGGATACCACAACAAACTGATCCAGGTACTGATAAAACACCTTATTCATCAGGTTCATGAATACTATCGGGAAATTGGTCAACCCAAACGGCATCACCAAGAACTCAAACTGTCCATACCGAGTCCTGAAAGATGTCTTCGAAATATCTTCCTTCTTCACTTTCAGATGGTGGTACCCCGACCTCAAGTCTGTCTTGGAGATTACCTTCGCTCCGCTCAACTGATTAGACATATCGTCAATTCATGGCAACGGGTATTTGTTCTTGATAGTAAGGTTGTTAAGAGTCCTGTAGTTGACACACATGTGTACCGACCCATCCTTCTTCGGTACAAATAATACCGGAGCACCCCTATTCGCCATTAAATTTAAAAATTCTAAAAAAAGCTTGATTTAATCAACAAATGAAAAAAAGTACAGAGAGGTCCTGGATGGACAATCTAAGTACAATATTTTTTGATTTAGGGGTGACGATGGACAAGGAGTATTATGGCATCTCCTTTACTCCATGGATGATCCGATGCAGGAGGAGAAAGCTATTCTCTCTTGCTTGACTGTAGGTTCGCAGATAGAAAGCCTCTTGTATGGGTGTGGTACCCTACTATTTATAGTCATCCCTGGGTGATTATATGTTGGGCCGCATGGATGCTGGAGGGTGTCATGTGTCCCTTCTTAATAGGGTACAGTTGTAACTATGAGTAGGTTGAGCTTCTACGTGGGCGCTTGTTGGAATTTTTTGTTGCTGAAGATCTGGATGGTTCTCGTCCTTTGTGGGCGTGACTTGGTCAGCTTGACACATAGTCCGCACTTGGCTGGAGAGAATCACTCTTGTCGTAACAGCAAGATTTGGTCTTTATGGAGTCTGAAACACATATGGCCAGAGACGCGTGGGACACATGGAGTCTGGGATGCATATGGAGAGAGACACATATGACACCTGAAGTCTGGGACGCATGGAGCCAGAGACGCATGGAACCCATGGAGTCTAGGACGCATGGGGCCAAAGACGCATGGGACCCCATGGAGCCTAAGATGCATAAAACGCATGGAGTCTAGGACGCATAGGGCCAGTTGTGTTGTACATGTGGTGCTGCACATCCGTCGAGAGTGAAGTTCTATGCTGACGTGAGACCTCTGTCGTTTAGTATGTTTGCATCTTTTGAGGCATTCAAAAAATCTTCTTTGTCAGGATTTTTTGTCAGAGACAATCTTGTTGCTAGGATGCCATGACAGGTCCATCTGCAGCCAAAGACGCTTCGGCTGATTGGGACGCATAGATGTCGACTTATTGGACCGCAGGGTGACTCTACGGCATGATCTCTTCTAAGCTTTTATTTTAGGGCGCAGGATTATATGGATGCATATTTTTTATGCTTCTACAAGACCCCCTTCAAAACTGATAAGTTTGGAATATTTTGAATAAGAAGCCTGGAGGAAGAAGCACTTTTGGCCGCATGGCTGGCAGGTCGCGTGGACGTTGGATCGCATGGACGTTGGGCCACATAGGCATTGGGTCGCATGGGCGAGCACTTCCAGGCTGTCAAATCATCATTAACTAACAGATTTGTTTTGATATTTTAATGGACCTTCTTTGGGATTATGTGTCATCTCCTGACGTGGGACCCGAGAGACCGCTGTTTCCAGGGAGATTAAAGTGGAGCCCGCGAATCGAGGTGTTAGGTTCATTGCCTCGATCTCTTCACACAGCTTTAAAGCCTATAAAATAGGCCGCCAGGAGGAGAGAAAGAAATTTATTTCTTTGCTTCGTTTCTTCTTCCCTCTAAAGAATGCCGACGGTTGCGGCTCTTTTCATCGAGGGGTAGATCAAGGGCGGTTTTAATCCATGGCCCCCTGGTCCGGGTGTTTTGCTTGGAGGTACGGCAGTACCGTACTTCTCATGCTGGGCTGTAGAGGAAGAGGCACCAGCACACCATCCTGCTGTAGGGATGCGCACAGACCCTTCACAAGATTTTGTCGCCTGGATGTAGACTCGTCTTGGACATGCGCAGGCCTCTTCACAGAGTTCTATCGTGTGGACGAGCACTCCTCTGTAACATGCGTACCGAGCTTTGGTGTGGCCGCATGGGTGGGGGGTTATTTGTTTCATGCGCACAAAAATTTATCTCTGGCTTGACCGCATGGATGAGATCTTCTCTTGCTTGTGCGTGCAGGCTCGATCATGCGTCGCTGTGGCCGAAACAGCCGTATACGACAGTTGTGCCTTAATGCGTTCTTTACTGAGACTAATGTGTGTCTGCCTTTTGCAAGTTTTTTTCTCGCTCGTGTTGCTCATGATGGAGCATGGAAGGATATCATAACACCCGTCATTCGAAGAGAATGTCACCCTTATACGGCAGTTCCTCGTCAAGAACTAATCCAATAGATGAGGACGGTTCACTAAGAATCGATCCACGAGACGAGGACCGTTCGACAAGGATTGATCTAGAAGACGAGAATGAATATCATGCATCACGTACTGAGTCATCCTTGTTCATGCTGCATGCTAGCTGTGTTTCTTTCTTTTATGCGGCTTGCTACCGGCTGGGGCCTTGTGGCGGTAATGACAAGATTTTGATTTATTGATATTCCTGTCGTCGATCTTTCTGCCTGGTTGTAGAGCGTCTGCTCCTGCTCTTCCCTTGCTATCCATCATTATGGATTCTTTTCCATATACTGAGGTTTACACTGTGGAGTG
The DNA here is from genome assembly GCA_036927795.1 of Iris macrosiphon. Lineage (NCBI taxonomy): Eukaryota > Viridiplantae > Streptophyta > Magnoliopsida > Asparagales > Iridaceae > Iris > Iris macrosiphon. Next base: position 274,223,094 of record JAYESA010000005.1, read on the forward strand.
GTGAGCCAGAAAGCATTGAGCTCTGCTGTTGGGCCCACTTGTGTCCATGGCAGAAACAACACAGGGGCACCTTGTAAGAGAAGAGGTTCTTGTCGGCGAGAATCCATGGAAACCCTTAAAGGTATTTTTAACATATGTACCCGAGACCTTGAATATTAATGAAAATCCTTAAAAATATAGTGGATTCCCATCATATGTACTCATAATCTTGAATAAAGAACTCTCTTTTTTAAGAACTTCTTCCTTCATTTGTCTTATTGTGCATAAATTTTATGTGATCTTTGGATATTGTACTAGAGGTAATATGGATGTAGTATAATACTGTGGCTTTTTAAGGATATCCCGCTGGGGGATCTTTGGTAGACTTATTACTTTTGCGCACTAGAGTGCAAGTAATAAATTCGAAAATAATCCCTATCAGAGGTAATATAGATATGATTGGTTTTGTGGACCCGTTATTTTTTGCGCATGTTAGTGCAAGTAATAGGTTTGGAACAAGCCCTGCAAGAGGTAATATGGATGTGGCAGTTTTTATGGACTTAACACCGCTGGTGTACCTTGGTGAGTACGGGTGATAAGTGGGGATGACAACCGATATCAGAGGTAATATGGACGTGATGATCGATAGCCAAAACTCGGAAGGTTTGCTTAGAGGTAATATGGATATGGCAAACTCAGCCCGGGAGAAATGTTTGGACGATAGTTCAGAGGTAATATGGACGTGAACCGATGTCCGAAAAACTCGTTGAGGAGTGATTTATTGAGTGTGGTATATCCGAGAGTGAAGAGATACCTGAGGATTTCTCCGCTGGGGAGATTGGTGGGTTGATAACTCAGAGGCAATATGAACATGGCTAGCATCTAACAAGATTAGTTTTTGAGTGGTAACTGCGAAAGTGTGCGAGTGGACCTGAGGACTGCTCCGCTTGGGAGACTTTGAGGATCCATCATCCGTTGCGTATCCAGGACTCCTAGATACTCTGGATAATCAATGGCCACTACTATCATCATCGGCCAGTAATAACCCATTCTCCGAAGACGGTCGTATAGATTTGGGCTGGGTTGGTGTGCACCGCAGATGCCATCGTAAGCTTCGCGGAGGGCCTGCTTCGCTTTTGTATTTGATAGGCATTGTAACAGAAGGTCGTCGTAGGACCGATATAATATTTTGGTAGCAGTATCATAATAGAGCTGGAGGGAACATCTTCTGATTGATGTGGCTTCCTTTGGGTTCTCGGAGAGAATTACATAGACCGCGTAGTCAATGAATGGAAGCCCCAGTCCTGGACATCAGCGTGTACTTCCGTCACGTAGCTTAGACATAGGCAGAGGTTATTTTTTGGGCAGACTAGCTCTTGACCGATTATCGTGATTAGCTGATGGGTGTTGTCTGGAAATGCCAAGGAGTCACCGAGGCCGTCCAGGGCATCAGCCTCGACATTCTGCAGTCGAGGTACGTGCTCAAAGAAGAATCCCTCAAAGGTTGAGATAATGCCAAGTGCAGCTTGGTGGTAAGGAATTAGGTCTTCGTGTCAGACTTCGTACTCACCCCGGACTTGACTGACTATTAATTTGGAGTCACTGTAGGCCTCCAGATACTCCACTCCTACTTGTTTGGTGAGTTGGAGACCAATGACCAAGGCATTATATTCTGCCATATTATTTGAGCATGAATTTACGAGAGAGTAGGCCCGGTTGATGACCAGATCGTATGGGAAGATTAAAACTATCTCGACCCCCGCAGTGATATCCTCCTTGGGACCTGTTCTTAAAGCATCGTCAAAAAATATTGGCCAAACAGCCACGCATGAAGTTACAGTTGAGTCTACCACTTCGTCTGGAATCTCGTCGTAGAGTTTCAAGGTTTCTGACACCAGATGTGCTTCCAGGAAGTCAGCCAGTGTTTGACAACTTTCTAAGGGACAAACACCATGCTATACGGAGACAGTAGCATCGCCCAGATATTCAGGAGGGAACTGAGTGCCCCTGGTTTGGTCATGAGGACTCTGAAAGGATTGACTTGTGAGCTCACATGAATGGTTTGTCCAGTCACATAATATCGAGTCTTCTGGACGGTAAATACTAGAGCAAGGCATTCTTTCTCGACAGGGGGTGTACCTATGCTCCTCGCTAACCATCATCCAGCTGAGATAATAGATGGCCTGCTCGTGGCCTACATCGCTATTCTGGGCAAATAGAATATCGAGGGTGTGATCCATCACACAAACATAAAGCAAAAAGCGCTTCCCCGTGACCGGGGCTACCAGCACTGGAGGGTTCGATAGGTATTATTTGATTTCGTCGAACACGCTTTGGCATTCTTCATTCCAAACAAAAGAGACACCTTTCTTCATGAGCTGGGTGAATGGCCGACATCACCCAGAGATGTTTGATATGAACCTTCTGATGTATGCTAGCCTCCCTTGGAGGCCACAGAGTTCTCGGAGGTTCCTCGGTGGGTTCATCTCAAGGATTACTTTAGTTTTATCGGGGTCTATGTGAATATCCTAAGAAGTGATGATAAAGCCCAAGAATTTATCGCTAGAGACTCCTAGGAAGGATTTGGTAGGATTCATCTTGAGCTGGTACGTACGCATGAGGTCAAACACCATCTTCAAGTCCTTGAGGTGGTCACCTTTGGAGTAACTTTTGACGGCAATATCATCGACGTAACACTCGACCATCTTGATCTGATTGTAGAACCTGCGTTCTTCAGACCGAAGGACATGACTGTATAGAAGTATACTCCTATCGACGTTCGGAATGATGTATGCTTCTGATCGTCAGGGGATATCTTGATCTGATTGTAACCTAAGAATTCGTCCATGAAGGACATGTGCTCGAAGCCACAAGTGTCATCGATCATTATATCAATGATCAAGAGAGGGAATTCATCTTTGGGGCAGGCAGCGTTTATATCACGAAAGTAAATGCAGATCCAGATTATTTCGTTCTTTTTGACGACGGGCACGATATTGGCCACCTAATCTGGATGTTGTTCTTCACGGACGAAGCCACTAGCTATCAGTTTGTTGACTTTGGCTTCGATGGCGTTTATTATGTCTAGCCAGAACCGTCATTGATGCTGCTTGACAAGCTTAGCGTTCGGCAAGATGTTAAGCTTGTGGATCGCGATTTGGGGGTCTAGTCCTATCATGTCTTTGTAGCTCCAGGAAAAGACCTTAATGTATTCTCTGACGAGCTGTAGCAGAAATTCTCGATCCTCATCAGTCAGACTTTTGCTGAAGAAGATAGGTTTGGGGGAGGATTCGTCGCCCATATTGACTTGTACGACTTCGTCCTCGGTAAGAGGTTCTCGTTGTTCGAATCGCATATCCCATTGTGCATCTAGGCTTTGGGCCCACGGTTCTACTTTAAAGAGTTCTGGTAGATTCCCGTCGTCTTTCTCAGGGTCAACTGACACCATGTTGGCAGATAACATTTGCTTGAGCATCTCCACAATACGGATGTCGGAGTCCCAAGCGAAAGATTATGAAGAGTGAGAATGCACCTCGTCTCCTTCATCTGAACCCTCGAAAGTTGTAGGAGGCATTACATACCCCAAGCCATGCTTGGTCTTATGGTAGTAGTCCTCGGATTTACCTGTAGGAGCAGGTAGACGCAAAGGCAGCCTTCGGCCTTTGCCATAGTTTAAGCCCTTAGTGGACTTCAGATCGTATCCCATCTTCTGGATAAGGTGCCTGGCTTGAGACTTATACCGGTAGAGTAATATTTTGCTGGTATCGGGCTCTAGATCTAGTTCTTTGGGGACAAAGGATCGAGGATAGAAGATGATGAGTCTGTCTCCCCTCTTCCAAGCTGGGACTAGAAAGTGAGAGTTTTGGCTGGGGAGAACCCAGTTTATAACATGGGTGGTAGTCACATATGTCTGCAGGTGCAGGCCCAGACCGTGCTCCATTGAGTACAGTGTACTTATGTGTGCAACTTCAAAGTAGTTCAAAAATAGCCCTTTATTCATAAAGTAAGGTATCTTTTTCCCAGGAATTATATCATCGAGGGAAGGGACATCAGCGTGAGCAGCTAAGTACTCCTCTATCTTGTCATTCCTGTGATCTACCCAGTGCGAGCGGCGACTTTGGAGATTTTTTGTACAGCTTTACCATAAGAGGTTCAGCCGCGGTAAGAGGTAAAGGAGCATCCTTCGACGGTCGACTCGTCCTATGAAGGCGAACGACCAACGGTTCGGGTGTAGTGGATGGTGCCGAATATATTTTTAGCGATCGAATTGGCCTATGAGGGCGAAAGACTAGAGGTTCGTGTGCCTTGCTGCATAGTCTTAGGAGGGGAGTGGTTATGTCAGGAGTGTGCGTACTTAGATGTACTCCCAAGGGTTTATCCGATGTTGTCCCGACCTCTGTCTTATTGTCAGCATCATTGCCACCTTTATCTTGGTGGACTTGCTTGTATAAGAGTGCATCGGAGTAGTAGGCCTCGATCCCCTTGAAAGGATTGACATCTACGAACTCTGTCTTGACCACACCATGATCGTTCGCGTACTTTAGACATTGGTATAGGGTTGATGGCACGATTATGTATTCGTGTATCCATGGCCATCCCAGCAGGATATTGTAGGATACATCCACGTCTATGACGTAGGAAGTGACCTCGGTTTTCAAGTCGCCAATTTGACATTTTAGGCAGATCTTTCCAAGAGGGTAGCTTCTTCCTGCATTGAAACCAGTGATGGCAGTATTATTGGCTGCCAGGTGATACATCAGAATGACCAAGGTCTAAAGCAGACTCTATGGGATGATGCTGATTGACGAATCGGGATTGATGTGCATCTGGTCCACCTTGATGGAACATATGTACCATGTGTAGTTCAGGGAACGATCATGTCGGTTAGTTTTGTAGCAACATGTCCTGTTGCGAAAATGTGATATTGGGCACCGCCTCAGTCACATTATTGCAGTGGGGGCATGCGGCAGGGTCCTCTGCTGACGGCTTGACTTACGCCAGGTAGGCGTCAATATTTTGCAATGCCTCACTTAGAGCGTTATGGGTGTCTCTGGAGAGTCGAATAAGCTCAAATAGTGACAACTTTGTCGGGGTATTGGCGAGTTGAACCAAGATGTCAAAGTTGTAGGGCTTTTCCAGTCCCTGAGCTATTTCTTTACGCAATAACTTGTCGAAGCGTCCCTCTTTTTGTTTGGACTTGTCCGCTGGTGGGGGTTGAGATGGACCCAGATCAGACACGACAGGTGCAGTAGTTGGAGCAGCATTGACGTTGGGAGCTCTATAATCTTGCGGGTATGCAAGGCCCGACCTGGTTGCCCATGCCCAGGCCTCCTCAGTGGTGGGAGAAACCATGCGGCATGACTTGGTTTTTCGTATTTTAGGCCAGACGGTGGAAGGTGATGCTTGCTGCTTCAAGTCTGGGACAAGATCGGGGTGGACCCACATGATCTTGTCCCGAGGTGTAGTTAGAGGTATCAGCCCGGATGCTTGGTCGCAAGCTGGTGGAGGATTGACTACCTCCATTGTTGCCCTCGGGATCGGTATGACTCCGTCCTGGACTTCCATCGCGAAAAAGTTGCCAAACTTGAGGGACACCATGTTGGCGGCAACCGTCTTGTCGTCGAAGTTCAAGGTTAGGGCTTTGGTGTCAAGCAGGCGCTGGATGTACCGCTTGAGGGTGTAGCAGTCCTTCGTCGCTTGTTGGACGTAGCAATGGTAGTGGTAGTATTTTGGATTGTTCATCCCGGCAGCCTTTACAGGGCATTTGACGTCGGGGAGCCGAAGCTTGCCACCCTTCATTAACACATCGAAGATGGGCATGACGTAGCTATATTCGAAGGAGTAAGTCTCCTAGGGATTTGGAACCTCAGCCGGCTTTTGCTCGGGCTTCTTTATTAAGTTGGCCACCAGGGCCTGCTTCCTTTTTCCCTCACGGTTGTTGTTGTCGTTGTTGCTATTGTTGGGATATTTTCCCCTATCATCTGCGACAGGGATCTGTATTCACAGGAGCCGGGCATTTTTAACCTTTTTTTCAACACTGACTGCGTTGATGATGAACGATGTCTAGTCTTTGAATTGACTGCCAACCATCCAGAGGCTGACTGTCAAAAGTAGGTTCCTGTGGCATATGTCCATGAGTGTAGACTCAGGATTGCTTGGAAGCAACCTTAGTACTGCTTGGCAGAAATGCTCGATATAATTTTGGGTGAGCTCCCTTTACCCTTAGGTGACATCCATCAGGGAAGATATCGTCATGTCGCTTTCTCCGTCATAAAACCTTTTGAGAAAAAGACTCTTGAAGTCGTCAAACGACGAGATACAGTTATCTTGTAGGTGTTTGCCATTAAATCAAAAGGAGAACTAAAAGAACTCGATTTGATTAACAAACTAAAGAAAGTACAGAGAAGTCCTAGAAGACAATCTAAATACATATTTATTTTCTAGGGGTGACGATGGAGGGTTTGGAGTATAACAACTCTCTTTACTCCGTGGATGATCCGATGCAGAAGCTCTTCTCTCTCGCTTGATGTAGGTTTGCTGATAGCTAGCCAGCCCTTTGTATGGGCATGGTACCTTGCTATTTATAGCCATCATGTGGATGTGCTATGGATACCGCATATGTTCCTGCCGGTGGCCGCGTATGGCTACTTCAGCAGCATGTGGTTGTAACTGTGGCCGCACGTCATGGGGAAGCTGCCACGTGAGTTCGGTTCAGATATGTTGTTGATGAGATATCAGGGTTGTTATCAACCCGTTGTGGGCATGACTTGGCCAGCTAGATACGTAGTCAGCACCAACTGTACGAAGATCTATGTTGTTGTAACGGAAAGATCTTCTGAGATAGAGGCCATATAAAAACTTGGCCGCATAATGGTGAGGCCGCATGGGTCTTGTAGCCGCATGCGTGCTCTCGTTTAGGCCTTGGTCGAATAGATACTCTAGCTAAATATTGGTGAGGTCGCATATGTGCTCTCATCCGCCTTTGGTATCATAGACACTTAGGCTTCATGGGGATGAGGAGGCATAGAGTAAATGCCGCATATGTGCTCTCGTCCGGCCTTTGGTCTGATGGACATTTTGGTTTCATGAGAACGAGGACGCATAGGGTCGAGGTCACATATGTGCTCTCGTCTGCCCTTGGTCTGATGGACACTTTGGCTTCATGAGGATGAGGATGCATAGAGTCGAGGCCGCATGTGTGCTCTGGCCGCATATGTGTCCTAGTCGCATATAAGATCTCATCTTACTGAGGTACATATCATCGAGGCCGCATAATGTTAAAGCCGCGTAGGTGGGACACGTGGCATGGCTCGTCTGACGAGGTCACTAATTATTGGATGTGACTCTTTATCTTTTTGTATGTCGCATTCTATCGAGTCTTGAGGTCGTCAGGCCTTTTTTCAGGCATTGGAGAGTGTGTCAAGGATCCTTTGTGGCCTATTGCTACTTGGTTGGTCTGGCTGCATGAAGGCTATTATGCGGCTTCCATCTGGCCGTATCTATCAAATTTTATGCGGCATGAGCTCTATGTGGCCTGTAGTATTTTTATGCTTCTACAAGACCCCCTTCAAAGTTTCCAAAATGACGAGTTTGGAATACTTTGAATAAGAAGCATGATCGAGCACTTTTGGCCGTATAGTAGAGACATGTCGCATAACTCTGTTTTGTCACATAGCACGTTCTGCCAGGCTGTCAAGTCATTAAATGAGTGAATTTGGTTCGATCTCCGAGGAGATCTCTTGGGATTCTATGTTGTCAGATGACACGGAGTCCGAGGCGATATTTTAGAAAAGATAAAGTGGCTCAACCAACGAGAAGTCACCGTCATATTTTTGATGTTTCGTGGATCTAGGCGTTGGGATTCATACCGCCGCCGTATTTATCCCCATCCGCATATCCCCACTTATATAGGGGTCCTGAGGAGAGAGAAAGAAACTCTCTACTTTCTCCTCTTCTCATCTTCCTTTTTTTGCTGCAACTCGCTGACATGGCCCCCAAAGTCGCTTTCTCCACCGTTGCTGCCGTTGTTAAGAGCAAGGGGAAGGCCAAGAGCAAGGGGAAGGCCCGCTCCACTGTGGCGGACCCTCCGTTGTTCCCCATCAACGTTCAGCCGCCGATCAAACGTAGGTTTAGAACGAGGAAGATGAAAGGGTTCAGTTGAACACAGAGACACATATGCACGATTGTACGCATGGATCTATTTATGCGCTAACTTACTCACTACAACATGGGTGGCTTAGCCGCATAAGCCACTCGGCCACATGACCAACTTTGTCGCATGCATGGCTGGCCTTAGTTGGCTGACTGGCTCTGCCACTTGGGTAACCATGCCGCATAGTTGACCTCAGTCGCAGGGTTGTCTCTGTCGCGTGGGTGCCCCAGCCTCATAATCTTCTCTGTCACATAGCTAAGCTTTAGCAGAATAGGGGCATTCCCCTTGGCCGAATTCTTTTCATTAATTCTGACCTTGTTCCCTTATTTGATTTGCAGTGGTATTGCCTACCACACCCCTTGGAAAACTGGTACTCAGGCAGAACCTGCTACTACTCAACATGAATCTTGGAGACTTGGCGGTGGCTATCAGGAACCAAGTTAACAATGACTTCCCACATGAGCGTCAACAGAAGATCGTCGAGCAGACGCCTTCCTTCCTTCTGAGTCAGATCAACGCGGGGAAGATCCCTGCTGAAGATGGAAAGCATTTCTTTCAGAAGTCGTACTTCATGTTCGGGGATGCACTAGAGTCTCCTCAGGTGGGGCCCATCAGGGAAGACTGGTCTTTTACTTTTAACGGATCGGAGATGATATTTCCTTCCTACAGCCGTCACTTGGTTGTATCGGACATGAAGGTGCTGATGGGTCCACGATGGATGGATTGGGACCTGACCCCTGAACTGGAGGGGGGCCCTCTGGGCAACATCCGTCCTGGGATCGGACAAAGCAAGGGGTATTTCATAGCACCAAGGAGTCACCCTCTTATTCCCTAGTCGGACTAAAGCCTGGTCTCATCAGCAGTAAACTGAGACCGAACATAAGTATATATGCGGTGGGCACTTTTTTTATCAGATTACCAAGAAGGGCTCCTACCCTACGGGCCAATTACGGGCTCTCATCTAGGCACACTACAGTGAATCCTGGCATCGCCTGACTCTATAGGTCCTGATGAAGTAGGAGCGGGAACTTAGGGCGGCCAATCTGTTATTTGTCGTACGGGGCACATGCTACGGACTAGAGGTTAACCAGCGCCTATTTGTCGCTTTGATGGAGTTGTACAATTGTTGCACTGGAACCTTCTTCATACCTGGTAGAAAAATGGGTTTGGCTTTGCACTAAATGTATGTCGTCTCAAAACTTTCTTGGGGCGACGAGCCCTATGAAGAGTATACCCCGAGCAACAAAAAACTCGGGGAGTTAGAGGCGGAGAACCCAGAAATCCTTGTGGTGTACCAGGAACTACTCTGCCACCACGGCATCTGTCAGCGAATGTCAAAGAAGAAGAAGTCATCTAAGGGGTCTTTCCCCCATATCACCACCTGGACTCGCTACCTATTTCCAGAACTGAAGGATTCCAAGAAATTTCAGGTCCAGACATCGCAGACTAAACAGCAAGTGGCCGACCTGATTCGGGCACAAGAAGAACCGGCCGTGTGTAAACCCCCACACCCGAAATTAGGCCTACTTGGCTTAGATAGTGAAATTAGGGCTAGTTTGTATCCAATTAGAAATAGAACACGACATTTTATTTAAATATGCAATATTTATGACACGTAGCGCACCTTACCGTTACTTCGATAATTGGAGCACCTCGCTAGCCATTGCCTTTCTACAAATTTCACAACCTTGTCCTAGACGTGACCGCCTACCATTCTGACCTCGGTATAACTTATAATTATGCCTTCTTGTGCTACATTTTAGTCGTACGACTTTTGCCGCAGACGTTATTATTTAATTCTAAATAAAATACAACTTTGTACCCTTGTGCGTTCCAAACGAAATTGGAGACACAATCATGATCGTTTTATGCAACCCAAATTTTATTAATATTCTATACTGAATCCTTTACGTCCATGACCCTTGCGTCCCACCTAATTTTGATCCTATGTACTTCTAATTAATTCCAGAACATCATGCGCACTAATTTTAATCAATTAAATCCAATTTCCGTCTTTGTGCAATTTTCCAATTGTTGGGCACTTTTATACAAAAATGTATTGAGGTGTCCCCACCATTGGACAATACATGAAGAAATTCAACTTTTTCCTTTATAGGAATTTTTTTATAATTTTTTCGGAATGTGCAACGCGCACATCGTCCCCCATTTAAATTCTAACCTTGTATTTAATTAATGCAAATTATAGCCCTCCCAAACATCCCCATGTGAGCCCAAGGCTCGACCCAAGAGGATGTTGACCAAATTCAAGTTTTCCTAGGTCAACAAAACCCCAAATCCCACATATAAATGCAACTTTCTTTCTTTTTCTTTATTTTCAAAAACAAACCTAAATCTCCTAGCCGACAACTGTTCATCCCCTCCCCCATCCATGTTCAGCACCTTCCCCGGCCATCCCCTTCACCGGAGTCCGATGAGCCGACCTCCTCTCCTCTACGCCTGTCTTCCTCCTCGACCGAGCCACCCCGCTGCACCTCGCCACACCACCGAAGCCCTCTCGACTCGCCGGACGAACACCAGCAGCATCTCCATCGTCGTCTCCTTCATCACCACCCCCAGCTTACCTCTTCTCCTCCTTCTCCACGACTGGAGCCGGAGCCCAGCCACCCTGCCTTGCCGGACCACCACCTGCTGTACGACCTTCATCTCCTTCCTGCTCTCTCCTCTTTTCTCCGCCTACCCCGCAAACCAATACCACCATCGTCTTCGTTCCTCTCACACCGAAACCGAACCACAGCCTTCCTCTTTCCTCCGCCTGAGGACACCCGCCGCAGTCGCCTACCTCGACCACCACTCTTCCCTGTCAGCCTCCTTCTCCACCACTCCACATCCTCCAACCCGACCACTTCCCCGTTGTACCTCGCCGGACTTCGGTCATCTTCCTCCCCGCAATTGATAGCCACCATAACTTCACCACCTCCCTGTTCCCTTCCTCCCTCGACGAACAGCCCGTCCCCCATCACGACCACCACACCACAGCCTCCTCTCCTCCCTGTCCTCCTCCTCCTACTGGCTGGACTCTCCCCCACTGGCTGGACTCCGGTCAGCAGCCACCACCAGCATCATCATCATCATACTCATCATCATCTTCACCATGAATATATCAAAATCATCACCAACACCAACCTTAATCACTTGTTCATCATCCAAATCATCCTCATCATCATCGTCGCCAATAACATCTTCATCATCATCCTAGTCATCATCATCCTCGTCATCATCGTCACCAATAACATCGTCATCATCATCCTAGTCATCATCATCATCCTCATCATCATCGTTACCAATAACGTCATCATCATCATCCTAGTCATCATCATCATCATCGTCCTCATCATCTCCATCACCCACATCATGTTCCTTGTCATCACCATCATATAATCATCATCGTCACCTCCCATTATCTTCACAATCATCACCATTATTATCATCATCATTACCTCCATCGTAACCCTCATCGTCATCATTGACATCGTCGTCATCATCACCATCGCTATCATCGTCATCATCGTCGTTAACTTCGTTATTGTCATCCACATTATTGATATCATCATCGTCGTCGTCATCGTCAACCTCATAGTCGTCACCGTCATTTCCGTGCGCGTACCACGAGGACCGATTAGATTATCTGTGCGACTTCAGGAGCAGATTATTGACACAACGTAGCTTCTTGCCAAGCAAGTATACCTTGCCTTGTTGTACTTTTTAAATTCTGTATTACTAGCTGCATGTTTACTATTTAAACTGTGCGCGTCCGAGAGAGACTCGGGTGCAGTCAACGAAGATGTTGACGTTAGGACTTGTGTCTGACCTAGAATCTAGTGGAACCACCTAAAGTCGTGGAGTTATTGGTATGACTCTCCAGGCCTTGACATATTTCTTACACGTGTTGTGAGTCTCATGTAGGGCACAGACTTGCGTATGTGGTTGGCCACCTGTACGTATAGGTCGTGCGACGGATAGGGTATAACTGCTAATAGTGATGCATGTTAGAGACTTAGCAGTTATTAGTAGTCGGAGCATAGACTATTATAGTACGAAGGTCCAATCCTTGTCCTTATTTGGTTGTGAGGTTGGACTATCGTTCTAACGATAGACTATGAGCCAGAGTTACGACACCGATACTTGTACTCTGTCTCAGTGTAGTAGCTACTGCGTGTTGTGGATACAATATACATAGATCATTGGGCGGGAAAGATAATTAGTAGGCGTATGGGACAGACATTTGGTTGCCATAGTTTCTGAGTAAACTGCGGGGCCGTGAGCTTCAGTGTTACCCGGTTATGGGCCAGTATTACCCAGTTATGGGATCAGTGTTACCCGGTTATAAGATCAGTATTGCCCGGTTATGGGAGTATATGCTTGTCGATACATCCGGCAGAGGTTACTAGCTGAGCGCTATCATGATCGGTGATATAGTTAGCATATACATCTGGCATCCAGTTTACAGCTAATGCCAGATACTTAGCCTCTGGCTCGACGCTATACTTTATACCTTTCATCTACCCATACGTACCAAGGTTGTCTTCAAAGTGTATTTCACTTAGCTGGTTAGGTTACCCTCGAGTTTTTACAGTATTTATTTTATGGCATGCTTTTATGTATCTTGTTATGTCCCTCTGAGGACCTGGCCCTTTTCAGGTGTATTGTTCATAAGTATTCGCAGGAGCGCAGATCTGGACTTGCTACGTATATTGTGATGAGGTCTTCTCTTCGAGCCGTGATTGTTAGTTGATATTCTTATATTGCATTTATCTTGTTTATCTATATTCTGATTCGGTAGTGGATTTGTTTCCATCCGACTACCATCAGTATATACTTTATGTTGAGATCTAGTTATAGATATTGGTTATTCATTTATTTTTGATTTTCTGTGGATGAGATTAGATCATACCCTGTGACTTGTGATAGTTTTACCACTTGTGAATTATTGTTCATTATACAGCGTACGCATGTGTTATGGTTTCCATATATTGGAGTTGCCATATACATGCGGCTGGCATGCTTACGTGTCCTAGTCCTACGTATTTTAGGACCGGGGCGTGACACCGTGGGCGAGGAAGAAGAAGTTGAGGGTTCCACAGGCGACGAGGAAGAGAAACCCGTCGATGAGCTGACTACTCCCAAAGAGGAGCTTAGTTACTTCTACATGGACGTGTACAAGTTCTCCGCCAAAGCCATGTTGGCGGGAACCTTGATGCTCTAGTTGCGGAATTGCGTCGTCCCATGCGGGTTCGAAACCATAGACAGGATCATTCGTCCCCTCATTCTCCCGGTCATGAAGTTAGCTTTCGGCCACAAGGTGGCTCTTCTACCGGCGATGGTATGTTGCATCCATCGGGGGTATCGCAACTTCACCCTAAAGTTCAAGGATCATCCGGGCAAAGGATATTTTAACCGGATTGAGCTCCTGTATCATTATTTGATGGCTTGGCTTCTCTAACACCATGGTTCCCTGATGAGCCCTGGAATCGATGATGATATATTGGCGGCAGATGCCACCATTCATAAATATCGGGGGATGAAGTGGAGGCTCGACACAGTCCCTGCTTGTAGGAGGAAGCTCTATTTTATGACTGACTAGAGTTTTTTTACTTACGAGCCAGATTTTACGCCCGAGGAACGGGATACCGTCCATCAGGATGTCAGGGGAGAGTCTCAGAATCTGTCTGAGAGGCTTTTCCGTTGGTTTCAAGCTATTCGTCCCTCACATTTGGTATATCAGAATTGGGACAAAGTCTTTGCGGAGCCTTACCTACCGAGTCGCTTTGCGTGTCAGTTCGGTTATACCCAGTTCCTGTTGGGTCAACCGAGTGCTTCCCTCGGATATGGCAGGAGCTTGCTTGATGGAGTTCGGGCTTGGAGTTACTACAATGCCACTAGAACTCAGTCCGGTTCCGCTTGCCATCGGCTGTTGTAGCATCGCGGATGTAATACATGACGATGACGTATTATTGCGTAGCCAACGCTCTGTCGGCTGGATTTAACCCAGAGACGAGCTATATCGAAGGTACCATACTGATGCCTCCAGACACAAAAGTGCGATGGACGACAAAGAAAGGCAAGGGCGTCACCAAGCCTTTGCTTATGGATCTGGATCCCTCGACGGGAGAAGAGGATACGACTTCTCAGTCCGACGCTCCTCCGCCTACCAAGCGGAGAGCGAATGAGGAGACCCCCCATACTCGATAATCGAAGAAGGCCATGACTGAGGTGGCACCAGGGAAAGGGTCTTCAGTAAAAGCGAAACCTCTCACGAAGGAGGCTGCAAGGGAAGAGGTAGGACCCTTCACGATAAAGGATCCTAAAATAGACCCTACTTTAGACACTGGGGGATACCTGTAGAATCCCTTAGTTTGATTCTTCCTGGTCCTTTATATAAATATCTTGGTTCTGGTATTTTTGACAAGTCACAGACGCAAGGGAGAAAGGACCATCCCCGACTAGCGGCTGCCTCGCTTGTCTCTTATACGGAGCCGGAGGAGGAGACTTCCCCAGAGTCTAACGTAGGCGTCTCGGAGCCTGCACCTGAGTCTTTGAGGGTTCAAGAGGTGGATGCAGGCGTGTCAGAGCCTGCTTTTGAAATTTTAGGGGCCCAATAGGTGGGCGTAGCAGTGGCGGTGGTGGAGCCATTCACACCATTTGAGCACGTCTCCGTGGATGATATAGAAGCCATAGGAAAGGCTATAATTATGCTGGGTGAGCCGCAAACCCTGTCGCCTTCTTCTGGTATATTATTTCGTATATTTACATATAAAGGGATATTCTGGCTTCAGCTTTGCATTCTTCAGACGAAGCTGATCACAGGTTGTTCTGAATCTACAGGGTCGGCTTCCCTCCGAAGAACGGTGAACGTGGCCGCTGAAGAGGGTGTCGAGGAAGAGACTAGTGGGCTTATCCCAAGAAAGTCTGGACCTCTTCCTATTACTTCTGGGGGTGAGGAATACCTTGCAGGATCTGCAGCGGATTATTCTAGCACGGTGATTGCTTCCACTGTGATCACTCTTGATGGTGGAGCGACTCGCTCCGAGGCAGCTGCCCGCGAAGTTGTTGGCCCGATGGTTGTTGGGTCATCCTCAGATATTATTGTGATACCAGCTGATGTGGATACCCAAGGGGGTGTAAAGGGAGCCTCGGTTATTAGGACTGAGGTGACTGTCTCCTCATCTGATATTGTAGAACCGGCTGACATCGGCACATCCTCATATGTCAATCTTATGATGGTCGATATTACTCGATTGCCTAGTACCCAGCCACTTCTTTCAACTGGGAGGCAGTTTTTAGAAGCCAGAGTATCTCGACATTTCACGGCTGTTGTTCTGCCACCTGGGCTGTCTAATGTTGCTATGCCTCCTCCGCGGTCGACTGTAGTCCCTATAGTTATAACTTTTTTGAGTCCATCTACTTTTGTCGATGTGGAAGAAACCTCGAAGGATACTATTGAGAGCTTCTATATGAATCTGAAGCGGGGGGTGAAAACCGTCCTGGAACGAGGCAAGGATTTTACTTGGACCAAGCACTGTGCCCAGAGTCAGGCTGAGCTTTTGAGGACACTTCCTGGTCATAAGTAGATGGCTGAACTTTTGGGCCAAAAATTGGCAGAGTTGGAGAAGCGCCTAAATGAATTACAGCAGGCGCGGGAGGTCGACCCGGTCATTGCAGTAGAAGAGGAAAGTAAGTTCCTTCTAAAGTCCATGGAGCAGGTGAAAACCGCATATGTGCATAACAAGCAGGCCCTGGAACGTGAGCTCCAGAAGTTGGCCCTCAAGCATGATAAGTTGAACGATCGAGGGGAGGTTTGTCTTGCTCTGGAGGACTCTGCAACCAATGCCATGGCTGAGATCAACGAGAAATTACATAACTTCAAGCCCAGCTTGTTATTATGGAGGGCGACCTTCAGGAGCTCATCGAGAGAGGGAGGCCATCTGCAAGGAAACTAGTAGGGTGGCCCAGTCTTCCGCTGTCCTGGAGAATACGTTGAAGAGGCTGGAAGACAAGCGCCAGACCTATGCCCATTTTGAGGATCCTGCGGCTTTGGCTCAAGAAGCCGGGCGCAGAGTCAGAGCGAAGATTGACGCTTCCATTGCTCGGCTCCAAGGGCGAATAGAAGAGTTATTCACTAATAAGGAGCAGCAGTAGTTTGCGTTTGTATTTTATTCTTGTTTTGGAGTATATTTTGCGGTTGGGACATGGATAGTCTCCTAAGTGTAGTTTGCTCTTTTCACTTTAGTAAAATAAAATAAAAGATTTTTTTTTTGTTGCGATTGTTTGTGTGCACTTCGGATATCATACTAGAGGTAATATGGGAGTAGTATAATACCGTGTTTATTAAGGACATTCCACTGGGGGGATCCTTGGTGGACCTATTATTTGTTGCGTATGTTGAGTGCAAATAATAAGTTCGAAACAAGCCCTATCAGAGGTAATATGGATGTGATAGGTTTTGTGAACTTAGCACCGCTGGCGTACTCCGAATTGAGTACAGGTGATAAATTTAGACGACGACCGATATTATAGGTAATATAGACATGATGATCGATAGCCAAGACCTGAGGAGTTTGCTCAGAGGTAATATAGACGTGACAAACTTAGCCAGGAAGAAATGTGAGGAAAGTGGTTCAGAGGTAATATGGACGTAGCAAACTTAGCCGGGGAGAAATATGAGGAAAGTGGTTCAGAGGTAATATAGACATGAACCAATTTTCCAACACTCGCTGGGGAGTAGTTTAATGAGGGTGGTCCAATTGAGAGTGTATATAGATCTGAGGGTTGCTCCGATGGGGAGACAATAAGGATGATAGCTCAGAGGTACTCGTGAGCTAACGAATACTGGTTTTTTGGGTGGTTGAAGCGGGAGTGCCCCTTTGGACCCGAGGAATGGTCCGCTGGGGAGACCTTAAGGATCCATCATCTGTTGCGTATCCAGGACTCCTGGATACAAATGATGGCTTTTACAAAAATTTACAAAGAAGGAGAAAAAGTTGCACATAGGCACTTTTTCGGGGTGAAGAACCAAGAGTGTAGAAATCTATATCTAGGTTGTCCCGTTGGTGATGAGGGAAGTACAAGTCAAGTTTAGACGTAGTACTTTTTCAGAAACTTGTCATTGATAGGCATCATGAGCAAGTCACCATTGGGTTTTGCTAGCCGGTAGGCGCCATTGGAGAATACAGACTCCACGATGAATGGGCCCTCCTATTTAGGCTGGAATTTGTCGGATGTCTTGTGGGTTAAAATCATCGATCTTCTTACTGTCAAGACAAGATCTCCCACTTGGAACATTCTCTCCTTGACTCACTTGTTGAAGGTTCCAAAGAGACGTGCCTAGTCCAGCTCAATGCTCTGCTGAGCTAAGAGTCATTTTTTATCGAGTGCTTCCAACTCTTGTAGTCGTCGAAGATGGTTGTCGTCCACGGTTAGCTGATTGGAGAAAGCCACTCAGGGTGAAAGGATTTGGATCTCGAGGGGGAGGACCACTTCACTTTCGTACACCAAATAGAATAGTGTACTTCCTGTAGCTGTCTGGACCATTGTACGGTAGGCCCAGAGACATTCACCCAGCTTCTCGTTCCAGTCGTGCTTGTTGGATGACACAAATTTCTTGATAAGCTTGATGATGGTTTTGTTGAATACCTCAGCCAACCCATTTTTTGCTGGGTTGTAGGCAGTCGAAGCCACATTCTAAATTCGGCTTTTGTCACAGAAGCAGTAGAATCCAAGACTTGCGAACTGTGGACCATTGTCATAAAAGATCCTTTATGGCAAGCCGAAGCGATATATGACGTGATGCTTGACGAAGCTGATCATATTGGATGTCTTGACTTCTGTGAGTGGTACTGCTTTTGTCCACTTGGAGGAGTAGTCAGTGATGGCCAGGATGAACTAGTACCCCTTAGACGAAGGTGGACTTATTGGTCCGATGATATCCATTCCCTATGCCTCGAACGGCCAGGATGCTACTGTTGGGCGTAGGAACTCCGATGGCTGGTGGATAAAGTCTGCGTGGATTTGGCATGCTTGGTACTTCATTGCATAGTCAAGGGCATCTGCTACCATTGTGGGCCAGTAGTAATCCATTCTCCAGAGACGGTCATGTAGTTTTGGGCCAAGTTGGTGTGCACCACAGACATCATCGTGAGCTTCGCGGAGGGACTGCTTCACTTCTTCTTTTGATAGGCATCGTAGTAGAACGTCGTCGTAGGACCGATGATACAACATTTTGGTAGCTATATCGTAATAGAATCGGAGGGAACATCTTCTGATTGAAGTGGCTTCCTCTGGGTTTTTGGGTAGAATTCCATAGACCGTGTAGTCAATGAATGGAAGTCTCCAGTCCTGGATATCAGTATGTACTTTCATCGTATAGCTCAGACATAGGCAGAGATTTTTTTGGGGCAGACCAGCTCTTAGCAGATCACTTTGATTAGCTGATGGGTGTTGTCAGAAACTTTCTTGGAGGCAGCGAGGCCGGCCAGGGCGTCAGCCTTGACGTTCTGCAGCCAAGGGACATGCTCAATAAAGAATCCCTCGAAGGTTAAGATTATGCCAAGGGAAGATTGGTGATAAGAAATCAGGTCTTTGTACAGGACTTCGTATTTACCCCGGACCTAGCTGATTATCAGTTTGGAGTTGCCGTAGGCCTCCAGGTACTCCACTCCTATTTGTTTGGCAAGCTGGAGTCCAATGACCAAGGCGTTATACTCTGCCACATTGTTGGAGCATGTCTCTGTGAGAGAGTAGACGCAGTTTATGACGAGGCCATATGGGTAGATTAATACTATCCCGACCCCAGTGATGATGTTGTCTTTGGGCCCTTCTCTTAAAGCACCATCAAAGAACATTCACCACATAGCTTCGCATGACATTATGTTTGAGTCCGACACTTCATTGGGGATCTTCTTGTAGAGCTTCGAGGTTTCAGGTACCGGATGGGCTGCCAGGAAGTCGGTCAGTGCTTAACCCTTGACGGCTTTCTGTGGAACAAATACCATGTCATATGGGGACAATAGTATCGCCCAGGTAGCTAAACGGGAACTGAGCGCCCCTGGTTTCGTCATGAGAAATCTGAAAGGATTGACCCATGAGATTACATGAATGGATTAACCTGTCACGTAATGCCGAGTTTTCTGGATAGTGAATACTAGAGCAAGACATTCCTTTTCGATGGGGGTGTACCTATGCTCTGCATCAACCATCATTAAGATGAGATAATAGATGGCATTTTCGTGACCCGCATCACTATTCTGGGCTAATAGAGCACAGAGGGAGTGATCCATTGCACGCACATAAAGTAGGAAGGGCTTTCCCACGACCGGGGCCACCAGTACTTGAGAGTTTGATAGATATTTTTTTATGTCGTCAAACACGCGTTGGCATTCTTTATTCCAGACAAAAGATATACATTTCTTCATGAGTTGGGTGAACAGCCGACAATGCCCAAAGAGGTTTGATATAAACCTCCTGATGTATGCCAACCTTTCTTGCAAGCAGCGGAGTCCTCGGAGGTTCTTTTGCGGCTTCATCTCCAGGATTGCTCTGGTTTTGTCGGGGTCTACGTGAATACCTCAGAAAGTGATAATACAACCCAGGAATTTGTCGCTAGAGACTCCCATGAAGGATTTGGTAGGATTCTTCTTGAGGCGGTGTGCGCGCATCAGGTCGAACACAGTCCTCAAGTCTTGAAGGTGGTCATCTTTGGAGTGGCTCTTGACAGCGATGTCATCAACGTAACATTCTACCGTCTTGCATAAATAGTCACAAAAAATGGTGCTCATAACTCGTTGGTATGTAGCACCTGCGTTCTTCAGACCGAAGGACGTGACTGTATAGCATTATACTCCTATCGGTGTTCTGAACGATGTATGCTTCTCGTCTTCAGGAGACATATTGATTTGATTGTAGCCTGAGAATCCGTCCATGAAGGACATGTTCTCGAAGCCACAAGTGCTGTCGATCATAATGCCGGTGTTCGAAAGAGAAAACTAGTCCTTAGGACACGCTGAATTTAGATTACGGAAGTCGATGTAGATATGGATCTTTCCTTTTTTTTACGACGGAATGATGTTGGCCACCCAATCTAGATGTTGTTCCTCTCGGATGAAGCCACTAGCGATCAGTTTGTTGAATTCAACTTCGATGGCGTTCATGATATCTGGGCAGAATCGTCGTTATTGCTGTTTGACAGGCTTGGCGTCTGACAAGATATTAAGCTTGTGGACCGCAATTTAGGGGTCCAGTCCTGGCATGTCTTCGTAGCTCCAAGCAAAGATATCAATGTATTCCCTGACGAAATATAGCTGAGATTTTCGGTCTTCGTCGGACAGACTTTTGCTAACGAAGATAGGTTTGGGGGAGGATTCGTCGCCCAGATTGACTTGTACGACTTCGTCCCCGGTAGAAGATTCATGTTGTTCGAACCGCATCTTCTATTATACATCTAGGCATTGGGTCCACGGTTCTACTTCAAAGAGTTCCTGTGGATCTTCGTCGTCTTCCTCAAGGTCAGCTGATACCATGTTGGCAGACAATGTTTGCTTGAGCATCTCCCCGATACTGACGTCGAAGTCCAAAGCGAAAGATTGTAAAGAGTGGGAGTGAACCTTATCTTCTTTATCTGAACCTTCGGGGGTTGTGGGATGCATTACGTACCCTAAGCTATGCTTGATTTTATGGTAGTAATCCTCGGACTTGTCTCCGGGAGCAGGTAGACGCAGGGGCAGCCGTCGGCCCTTAGCGTAGTTTAAACCTCGATTATTTTTAAGATCATAAACCATTTTCTAGATGAGGCGTTTGGCTTGACCGTTGAACTGGTAGAGTTATATTTTTTGGTGTCCGGTTCTGGCTCTTATTCCAACGGGATGAAGGACCGGGGGCCTTCAACCCTGCCGAAGATGATGGGTTTGCCTCACCTCCTCCTTGCTGGAACCATGAAGTAGGAACCTTGGCTAGGGAGGATCTGGTTTATTGCATATATGGTAGTCACATATATTTGCAAATGAAGGCCCAGACCGCGCTCTATGGAATACAAGAGGCTTATACATGCAAGTTCGAAGTAGTTCAACGATAACCCTTTATTAATAAAATAAGGTAATTTTTCTTCGTGGATTACATCATTGAGAGAATGGAGGTTAGCATGTGCAGCCACGTACTCCTCTAGTTCATCTTTCTCGAGGGCTACCTCCAGCGCGAGCGAAGGTTTCGGTGGATTCCTGTGCAGTTTTACCACCAGGGGTTCAAAATTTATAAGAGATGTCGGAGCTTCCCTTGGTGGTCTTCGAAGGCGAACGACCATAGGCGTAGACGATGTCGGATGTTCCCTTTGTGGTTAATTCAGCCTATGAAGACGAACGATAAGAGGTTCGAATATTGTAGACGATGCCGGATCTTCCTTTGGTAGTCGATTCGGCCTACAAAGGCGGACGACCAAAGGTTCGGGTGTCTTCCTTTGGTAGTCAATTTAGGAGTACGTGCCTTTAGACAAACTCTCAAGGGTTCATCTGGTGTAGTCCCGGCCTCTGCCTCATTTTCAGTATTATTGCCACATTCATCTTGGTGGACTTACTTGTAGAGGATTGAACCAGAGTAGTAGGCCTTGACCCCTTTAAATGGGTTTACGTTCTCAAATTCTGTCTTGATCGTACCATGGTCATCCACATACATTAGACATTGGTGTAGAATTGATGGCACGATCATGTATTGGTGTATATATGGTCATCCCAGCAGGACATTGTAGGATACCTCGACGTCAATGACGTAGCAAGTGACCTCTATTTTTAAGTCGTCGATCTGTCATTTCAGGCGAATCTTGCCCAAAGGGTAGCTTCTTCCATCATTGAAACTACTAATGGCAGTATTGGTGGCTTCCAGACGATGCATCAAAATATCCAAGGTCTAAAGCAGACTCCGCGGAATGATGCTAATTGATGAACCGTGATCGATGTGCATCTGGTCTACCTTAATGGCGTCAATGTACCCAGTGTAATACAAAAGACGATCATGTCAGTTGTTCTTTAGCAATATATCATGTTGCAAGAACGTGATATTGGGTATTGCCTCCATGATATTATTGCAGTGGGGGCAAGCAGCCGGGTCCTTAGCTGCCGGTTTGACCTGCGCCAGGTAGATGTCGGCATTCTGTAATGCCTCACTCAGAGCAGCCTGAGTGTCTCTAGAGAGCCACAGAAGCTCGAATAATGACAACTTTGCCAGAGTGTTGGCCAGTTGTGCTAGGATGTCAAACTTGTAGGATGTTTCTAATCCCTGAGCTGTATCTTTGCGCAGCAGTTTGTCGAAGCAAACCTCCTTTTGCTTAGATTTGTCTGCCGCGGGAGGCTAGGATGGACCTGGCTCAGAGGCCGTAGGTGCTATAGGAGTATCATCGTCGGGGGTGTTATAATCCCGCTAGTAGGTGAGTCCTGACCGGGTTGCTCCTGCCATGGCTTCCTCAGTGATGGGGGACACCATGTAGCTGGACTTGTCCTTCCGTCCTATGGACTTGGCGAGGAGGGCGTGACTCGCTGTATCATGTCTGGAGCAAGGTCGGAATGAATCCATATAATCTCCCCCCATGATGTGGTCATAGGTATCAACCCGACTGTTTGGTCTCGAGCTAGTGGAAGGTTAACAACTTCCATTGTCGTCCTGGGGATCGGGATCACTCCGTCCTTGGCCTTTGTTGCTGTAAAGTTGTCGAACTGGAGAGACATCATGTTGGCGGCAACAGTCAGATCATCGATGTCTAGGGAGAGGGCCTTGGTATCGATCAGACGTTGGATTTATCGCTTCAAGGTGTGGCAGTCCTGCGTCGGGTGGTGGACGTAGTGGTGGAAGTGACAATACTTTGGATTATTTAAGTCTTTCGCTTCCGGCAGGCGTTTGACATCGAAGAGCCAAAGTTTACCTTTCTGCATCAGCATGTCAAAGATGGACATGACATCACCATCTTTGAAAGAGTAGGTCTCCTTTGGTTTTGGAGCCTCCGCCTATTTTTGCTCAGGCCTCTGGGTTACGTTGGCGACCATATCCTAGTTTCATTTTCCGTCGCGGCTGGTATTGCCGCTATTGTTGTTGTTGTTATTGTGAGTATGCTTTCCCCTATCGTCGGTGACAGGAATCTATATTCCCAAGAGTCGGGCGTCCTTGACCTTTTTCTTGGCGCTGACGGCGTTTATGATGAACGTTGTCCAGTCTTTAAACTGGCTATCACCCATCCAGAGGCTGACGGCCGAAAGTAAGTTTCTTTGGCACATCTCCATCATCGTCGTCTCGAGATTGCCAGGAGGCAGCCTCAGTGTAGCTTGTCGAAACCGCTCGATATAATTTTGTGCAAGCTCCCTTCCCCCTGGGTAACATCCATCAGGGAGGACATCGTCATATCATTTCATGCCTCATAGAATCTTCTGAGGAAGAGACTCTTGAGATCATTGAACGATGAGATGCAATTATCTGAGAGGCTGCAAAACCAATCGAAGGCTACCCCGGACAATGACCCAATGAAGATCCTAGTGAGAATAGCATCATTGTGGGGTAGATGCCCCGTTACGATCTCAAAGTAGCTCATGTATCGGCGAGGGGAGGACTTTCCATCAAATGTGTCAATATTGAAGGGTTTGTACTTGGGAGGATATGGTACATCTCTCCATTCTGGCGGATATAGTTGCTGCACTCTGAGATCGCGGAGTGAGTCCCAATTTTCCATGGAATCCAGGCGGGCTCGGAGTACTCGAACCTCCCTCATTGCTTCCCTAGCTTCATCTGTCCGGAAGGAGCAAACAACCCTGGTAGAGCATGATGGCCGCCAACGGGGGGAGCGGTTGCGTTTGAATCTGCATTAGTTCCAAGGTCTTGTCCTGAGGCCCTTGTGATTGGGAGGCTACAGTCGCCTTGATTTCTAGCACTTCTTGGGTCAAATCTTGCATTAACTCGCTTATAGTTTGCATCATGGCCTCAAGGGTTTCAAGGTACTGCCGGTCACTGGAGCCTTCGTGATCGTCCTCTGCCACATATGTCGTTCTTACATGAGGCGAGTAGGAAGGGACGGTTGATGTAGCACTTTCTGCCTCGTACTCTTGCAGTGAATAGTCATCGGGAAGATCTGGTAGTGTTTTATCATGTTCGTACTCTGATGCAACACTACCCCTAGCGTCGGAGGCTGTGTCTCCTTAGTGAGGGTGGCTACCCCCAGTATCTTTTCCTTAATAATCGTAAGCTCCTCGGAATGCCGGATTATTGTATAGGTCTGGGGGATTACCACCCCCAGCTTGCGCAACCCCCGATAGTTCTGAGAAAGAACTACCCCCAGCGGCTGGGAGCTTCTTCAAAATACCTTATGTAGGTCCCGCTGCTGGTCCTTCTAGTAGTCATCTTCGTAATGCACTAGTAGAGAGCGATGGACTGGAGGTACCCGACTTCTTTCCTCCCTTGGTGGCAGGAAACTTCTGAGTCGAGTAGCATGAGGCAAAGGGCTACTCCTCATCGTCTGGTACTTGCACATGATCTCCGGGTTATTGTCGGATAGGTGCTTTCTGGTACAGTTGCTGAAGGTCGACTGCCTGCTTGTGGGTGTTGCCACTATGTTGTAGCAGCAATTGATAATAATCCTGGTACAGTGATGCCCAAAAGAGGATATTTTGTCGGCCATAATTGTTTTCCTCACCTTGCGCTTGTGATTGATCATATTACGCAAGTCAAGCAAGGGTTGTTCCACCTTTGTACCCTTTTATAGGCCCGGAAGAACCGAGCGCACAGGTGAGTAGGTGTTGTATTTGCTCCCTAGTCCGAGGTTCGTACAAGAACTTCCCTCTGATCGTCAACGGAAGACTTTTGAGACCGACGATGTCCATTTGCCTCTGCGAACTGGACGCACGAGGCGGTCTTTATAGCTTTCCATTATAGGCCCGTGTAACGGTTAACGGTGCCTGCTGACGGTCAGTTAACTGGACAGTTGCTTGAGCCTAACGAGCTTGCACTGCCCCAGGCTTCTTTGACTTAGCACCTTCATGCGCGTAGTACAAAGAGTCCAAGTTTGGGCTTTACCCATTCTCGATGAGCCGCATAGGATCTGCGTCGCATAAGATACGATCAAAAACAAAAGTTTTATTGTTGTCAGGGCCGCATGCGGCTGTCTGCCTGTGACTGTGAGATGGTGACGCATGGTCAGTCTTATGCAAACTCCTTTTTGGCTGCATGGAACCTGCCTCAGCACCAGAAAGTCTGGCATCGTAGTACTTTCTTTTGCCAGAGTTTGGGTGCTGAGCAGTTTCTGCGTCAGACGGGGATGCTGCATAAACGTGGATATCCTGGGTGTTCGCCTGACGACCATCATCAACAATAGAGTGAGAGAAGGGAAGCGTCTGCTCTATAGTTGTGCGAGGCACAGCGGTCTTTGTTACCCATATCCTGCGGGTCTTATTGGGCTTGGCTAGCCTTGACGAAGGACTGGAACTTCCTTCCGAGAGCATTTTCTCAAACGTTTGCTGGTTGAAGCGAACTACCAACTTCTTTTGCATTGAGCCGAGCTTGGTCGCATCGGACTGCGTCACCAACTTCTCATTAGAGGAGAAGGACGTCCCCAACAGAGTCGCTATCTTGTTTGCCATTAAATCAAAAGGCGAACTAAAAGAACTTGATTTAATTAACATGCTAAAAAACTACAGAGAAGTCCTAGAAGACAATCTAGGTACAAATTTATTTTATGGGTGTGAAGATGGAGGGTTAGGAGTGTAGCAACTCCCTTTACTTCGTGGATGATCCGATGCAGAAGCTCTTCTCTCTCGCTTGAGTGTAGGTTCACAGATAGCCAGCCAGCCCTTTGTATGGGCATGGTACCTTGCTATTTATAGCCGCCCTGCAGACGTGCTATGGATGCCACATATGTTCCTGCTTGGTGGCCGCATAGGGCTACTTCAACAGCATGCGGTTGTAACTACAGCCGCACATCACGGGGAAGCTGCTATGTGAGTTTGGTTCAAATATGTTGTTGATGAGATCTCGGAGTTGTTATCAACCCATTATGGGCATGACTTGGTCAGTAGGACACGTAGTCAGCACCAACTGTGCAAAGATCTCTATTATTGTAACGGGAAAATCTTGTGAGCTCGAGGTCGCATAAAAACTTGGCTGCATAATGGTGAGTCTGCATGGTTCTTATAGTCGCATACATGCTCTCGTTTGGGCCTTGGTCGAATGGACACTCTGGTCGCATGATGGCGAGGCCATATATATGCTCTCAACCACCTTTGTTCTGATGGACACTTTGGCTTCATGAAGACGATGACGCATAGAGTCAATGTCATATATGTGCTCTCGTCCTACCTTTTGTCTGATGGACACTTTGGCTTCATGAGGACGAGGACGCATAAAGTCAAGGTGCATATGTGCTCTCGTCCGCCCTTGGTCTGATGGACACTTTGGCTTCATGAGGACGATGACGCATAGAGTCGAGACTGCATGTGTGCTCTGGCCGTATATGTGTCCTGGCTACATATGAGCTTCCATCTGACTGAGGTCGTATATCATCGAGACCGCATAATATTGAAGCTATATAGGCGGGACACGTGGCACAGCTCATCTAACGAGGATATTAATTATTGGATGTGACTTTATCTTTTTGCATGTCGCCTTCTTGTGAGTCTCGAGGCCATCAGGCCTTTTTATCAGGTATTAGAGAGTGTGTCAAGGATCCTTTATGCGGCCTCTTGCTACTTGGTTGGTCTGGCCACATGAAGCCTATTATGCAGCTTTCGCCTGGACGTATCTATCATATTTTATACGGCATGAGCTCTATGCGGCCTATAGTATTTTTATGCTTATATAGTAGGCTGCAAAACTAGTTGAATGCCACCCCGGACAATATCCCACAAAGAGCTTGGTGAGGAGTGTGTCACTATGAAGTAGGTGCCCCGTTGCAGTCTCGAAATAGCTCATATTTTGACGGGGAGAAGTCTTCCTGTCAAATGGGTTTACGTTGAAGGGCTTGTACTTTGGCGGGTATGGGACATCCCTCCACTCGTGGGGGTATGGTTGTCGTATCCCGAGCTCGCGCAGTGAATCCTAGTTGCCCATAGAATCTAGGCGATCCCGGAGTTTTTGGATTTTCCTCATTACGTCTTTGACTTCATCTCCCGCGAAAGGGGCAGACGAACCAGGCAGAAGGTAATTTTCTACTATGGGTGGAGCGGTTGCGTCGGAGTCCGCATTGGTCCCAGGGTCCAAGCTTGCTTGTCCAAAAGCCCTCGTTGGTTGGAAGGCTACACTTGCCTTAATGTCTAGCACAGCTTGGGTCAAGGCTTGTATTGATTCGCTCATGGTCTGCATAATAGTCTCGAGGGCCTCGAGGCATTGTCGATCACTAGGACCTGCATGCTCATACCCTGCCATGTATGTCGTTCTTGTATGAGGAGAGATGAATGGGACTATAGACGTAGCACTTTCTGCTTCTGACTCTTGCAACGAATAGTCATCAGGGAAGGTTGGCAGTGCCGTATCCTGTTCGGACTCAGATGGATTACTACCCACAGCATAGGAGGTGGTGTCTTCTCTCTGAGGGTGGCTACCCCCTGGGACTTCAGCATTCGTTCCTTGGGAATCCTCATCTCTTTGGAACACCGGGTTGTCGTATAGGTCCGGAGGATTACTATCCCCAGCTTGTGTAACCCCCAGGGGTTCTGAGGAGGAGCTACCCTAGCAGTTGATAGATTCTTCTTCGAGCGGGTGCCCTGAAAAACTCCTTTCGCAGGTCCCGTTGCTGGTCCTCCTCATAAACTGCCTTATCAATGTACTGGTTGAGATTGACGGACTGGAGGTGCTGGACTTCTTTCCTACCAAGGTAGAAGGGCCTTTCTTAGCAGAGTAACACGAGGTGAATGGTATCTTATCCTCCTCGGGTGTTTGTACCTGATCCTTGGATTGTTGCCGGATAGGTATCGTCGAGTGCAGTCATTGGAATGTCGATTGCCTGCTTGTAGGTACTGCCACTTTGTTACAGCATCGGTTGATGATGATTATGGCACAGTGATATCCTGGGAAGGATTATTCACCTGCCATAGCTGCCTCCCTCTCCTTGTGCTTGTGATTAATCACATTACGCAAGTCAAGCGAGGGCTGACTCACCTTTGCACCCTTTTTGTGAGCATGGGTAGACCGAGTGCACGGGTGCATGGGTGTTATTTTTGCTCCCTGATCTGGGGTTCGTACAAGAATGCTCCTAAGATTGTTAGTGGAAGACTTTGGAGATGAACCATATCCATTTGCCGCTAAGGACTGGACGTGCGGGTCGGTCTTATACAGCTTTCCATCAGGGGCCCGCATAACAGTTAGTGGTGCCCTTCAACCGTCAGTCGAGTGGACAGTTGCTTGAGCATGACGAGCTCGCACTGCCCAAGACTTCTTCGACTTGACACCCGTAGGCGTATAGTAAGAAGTGTCCAAGTTTGGATTTTTACCACTCTCAGCATGGCGCATAGGGTCAGCGCTGCGTGAGATTCGGTCAAAAATAGAGGTTCAGCTGTAGTGTTGGACGCACGTGGACTTTTGCCTGCGGCCACCGATAGGTGCCGCATGTGGACTTTTGCATACGTCTGTAGACTCATACGGCTTCTGCTGTTTCCACATGAAACTTTTCTCAGCCACCAAACTTCTAACATCGTAGTATTTTTCTCTGCCAAAGTTTGGTCCCTGGGCGCCTTTTCCGACTGCCGCATGAACAGGGCCAGTCTGGGTAGACGCATAATATGCATCTGAGGCAATAGAAAGAGAGGTAGGGAGCGCATGCTCTGCAGTTGGGTGAGGCACAACGGCCTTTACTACCCAAGTTCTACGAGTCTTCTTAGTCTTTGCTTGCCTTGGAGAAGGGCTCGCACTGTCCCCGAAGAGCATGTTCGCGAATGCTTTCTGGTCGAAGCGTACCACCATCATCCTTTGGGTTGAGCTCAGGTTAGCCGCATCGGACTGCGCCACCGTCTTTTCATCGTAGAGAAACTGGTCCCCAGCAGAGTCGTCATCTTATTTGCCATTAAATTTGAATGTTCTAAAAAGAGCTTGATTTAATCAACAAACAAATAAAAGTACAAAGAGGTCATGGACGGACAATCTAAGTATAATATTTTTTCATGTGGGGGGTGACGATGGACAAGGAGTGCTATGGCATCTCCTTTACTCCGTAGATGATTCGATGCAGGAGAAGGAAGCTCTTCTCTCTTGCTTGATTGTAGGTTCACAGATAGCCAGACTCTTATATGGGTGTGGTACCCTACTATTTATAATCATCCCCAGGCACGCATATGTTGGGCCGCATGGATGCTGGAGGGTGCCATATGTCCCTTCTTAACAGGGTGCAGCTATAACCGTGAGCAGGTTAAGCTGTTACTTGGGCGCTTATTAGGATTTTTCGTTTATGAAGATCTGGGTGGTTCTCGTCCTTTGTAGGCGTAACTTGGTCAGCTTGACACATAGTCCGCACTTGGTTGGAGAGAATCACTCTTGCTATAACAGCAAGATTTGGTCTTCATGGAGTCTAAAATACATGTGGCCAGAGACGCGTGGGATGCATAGAGTCTGGGATGCATGGGTCCAGAGATGCATGGAGCCTGGAAATCATGTGGCCATAGACACATGGGATGCATGGAGTCTGGGACGCATGGGGCCACAGACGCATGGAACGCATGGATACATTAGACCAAAGACGCATGGGACCGCATGAAGCCTGGTCCGCATGGGGCCAGAGACGCATAGGACGCATGGAGTCTGTGACACATGGGGCCAGTTATGTTGTACACGTGGCACTGTACATCCATCGAGAGTAAAGTTCTGTACTGACGTGAGACTTTTGTCATTTAGTGTGTTCACATCTTTTGAGGCATTCAGAAAATCTTCTTTGTCAGAATTCTGTGTCAGAGACAGCCATGTTATTATGATGCCATGACAGGTCCATCTGCTGCCAAAGGTGCTTCAGCTAATTGGGATGCATGGATGTCGCCTTATTGAACCACAGGATAACTCTGTGGCCAGATATCTTATGTTGTTTTGGGGTACAGGGTTGCATGGATACATATTTTCTATGCTTCTACAACCCCACGGTGATAAACTGGAATGGATGAAGCCCTTGTCCTACAACTCATCCACTTGCTTCTTCAACTCTGCAAGCTCGCTGTTGTTCACCCTATAGAAGTACTGTAATATCGGCTCTGCGCCAGGCACCAAGTTTATAGAGAACTCAACATCTCGATCTGGAGGCAACCCCGATAAATCCTCTGGAAAGACGTCCATATACTCTGCAATCAACGGGTGTGGTGGCTCCTGCTCCTCCACCAAAGCTTCACAGAAGTCTCCCTCACTCTGCTCCGCTGCTCCTCTGACGAACTCAAACTCTGGCTCTCTTGGCATCTGAAACAAAACTCTACCTCCATGAAAATCAATACTAGCATGGTGCCTACTTAACTAATCCATCCCGAGTACTATGTCATAGCTCGGAAGTGGCATTACGAGTAGACACGCGCTCAACTCTCGGCCTACCAAAGAAAATCTCCGATCCTTGCAAACATTACTGACCAGGATAATGCCACCCCTGGTCTTGATCTTGTAATTCATCGCCAACGGTTCAGCCTCAAGATGATGCTTTAAAGAAAAAATAAAGATACAAAGATATGTGAAGTACCGGAATCAAACAAAGTATGAGCTGGAAAAGAATCAAGATAGACTGAACCTGAGATGACATCTCCAACTGGCTCCTCCTCCTCGACGGTCAAGGCAAAAGCTTGTCCCTGCTGCGCACCTCTCTACTGCTGTTGGTGCTGTGTGAACCTCTGTTGTTGTGTCAGGAATAAAGTTTCCCTCTGTTATCCCGCTGGTGGTCTCACGGGTGCTCTCTGTTCCTGGTCCCCGCCCTGAGCTGGACGAGCCGGAGCCCTAAGACAAGCCCTCAAATGGTGGTCTCCTGATCCGCAGAACAAACACTGGCCCAATCTTATCCTGCACGCATCCTATACATGTTCTAGCTTCTTGCAGAATGGTCAAGAAATGGCCGGCTGAGCTGGCCTATGAATCTGGTACGCCTGTTGTATTGGCTCTCTAGCTGGTGCGGGGAACAACTGCTTCGGCTGCTGGAAGTGTCTCTAAGGCTGTTGTTGAAAGTGAGGTCGTTTATCTGGGCCCTCACTACTGCTAGCTCCTGAAGGATCCCTCATCCTCTTGGAGCCAAACTCTAAATCATCCTCTGCTGTGCCTCCGCTAGAATCTCCTAAAATGTAGCGGTGCATTGTCCACTAATATGAGATTTGATCTCCCTGTTCAGACCCTTTCTAAAATTCTTGGCCTTTACCCGAAGATTTTGTCCCTCCACAAAGTGACCTAATCTATAGTACTTTCCTACGTACTCGTCCACTGTCATACTGCCCTGGATGAGGTACTAAAACTGGCTCTCTAGAGAAGTCAGGGCCACGTCTGGAAAGAACTTCTCCTTGAAAAGCTCCTTAAAAACTTCCCAAGTAAGTCTAGGTGCTGAGATCCTCGGGTCTGTCCTGAACCATGTCAAAGCAATGTCATACATCATGCTCCCTGCTGCCTCCACCTGCAAGCTCTCTGGAATCTACGACAGCCGCAGGTTTCTCTCTATGTCTTCGATCCAGTCGTCAGCATAAAAATAATCCCTTCCATGCTTTTAAAGTCCTTAGGCCCCATCCTCTTGAAATTAATGATAGTCCCCGGCCTCGGCTGCTGTAGGGCGGACTGAGGTGGAGCTACCTGTGGATGGACTAAGGCAACCCTCTCTATGGCGGCGAGTGCAAGCTAGTAGACATTCTCAATGTCCTATCTCATGACCTCAGACTGGCGCTGTTGGGCCTCCTTCTGGGCCCTCTGTGCCTCTATCATCTGCTGAAAGAGCGCAAACACCTACGCGGGATCAACTGCTGGTGGTAGTGGTGGTAGCTCCTCTGAAGCTGTAGGCACCGTCCTCTGTGAAGCTGTAGGCACTGTCCTCTGGACTGGAGGTGGAGCACCCCCGAAAGCTGTTGCAGTAACTCCTACCTGGACCTGTGAAGCGGCCCCCTGAGCTGAAGTTGATGGAGCAGTGGCTGTCGCTACCCTACTCAGAGGCAACGAAGTGACCGACCTCGCTGACACTACGCCTGAGCGCTGGAATCGCGTCTTCGGCGGCATCCTCAAGATAGATTAAAATAAAGGAATCAATATTGAGTAAGATACGATATCATCAAAGAAGGACAGAATTATTCAAGTAAACAAGCATTCAGATTGATAAGGATAGCAAAAGCAATAAGTTGGAAGTGTTCCTAGCTGTGATTGAGTATACTTCCAGCCTATATCCTATATCCTAAAACAGGCTCGCAGCAGTACTCTAAGTCTGAGCACCACTATAAAATCGTACTACTTACGATCTCTTGACCTGCATGGGCCACCACTAAAAATGTGTCATGACCCGCATCCGGAATGAGGGTACGAGTACGTGAACAATGCCCAGCCTACGCCTCAGCATTGGCGGTAGAACGTTATTTGGGTCAACAATACTATCTAACCTCACACACAATATATATAGTACCCGTCATGTCGCCTCAACTCCAAATGGAGGAACAAGTATAATGACATGATAAGATATCAATATTCAATCACAATATCAAACTAATGAAGATAGAGCACGATATGGAATAGAAAGATGAAATAAGAATCACAAAACATCGACAAGTCCACACATGAGTCTAAGAATAAACAACTCCCAAAATACTAATATGAATGCCATGAGTCTAAAATAAGACTAATACAATGTCTAACATATAAGTCTAAGTCTCCTCGGTCACTTGCACTAGGTTATCCTGATCTAGGGGAGTATCCTCTAATGTCTAGCCGTGTTGCGGCCTGTAGTAAGTGGGACAGTGCACTTCAAGCCAATCATCTGAAAAATATTTTCAATCAGGATTGGAGCGAAGTATAGAACTCTGGAAGCAGTTCCAAATACATGGTAGAACATATATGACAAGTAATAGAAAGGAATATAAGATGAACTAACAATAGGAATGGAAATAAACTAAAGTAAACAGGTAATCTACTGGAAAGGAAAGAACAGGCAATATGAAATAATTACAGGTAAAAAAAATAGATAAAACTAGCTAATGTGCCTTAGAGTACAAGTTCGTTATGTGATCGGGTTAGGTTAAAAACGAATATAATATGGTAACTCGATTACACGTGTGATATGTAATCGACATGTACACGAATACGCTGGGCTTGATCATATAACCAACTCCTACTCCCCCATCCCCAATAAATACTTATGGATCCAATCATGACACGTTACGAACATGAGAAATATAGGCACATTGTACACAAGCAGTGTGTGAACACGAAGTATATGATAATCAATACCCGATACACACGATAAAATATATGTGAAGGAGTACCCGCGTCCTGACAGGATCCATATAGTACCAGTCCGTATAGCCACTATGTCAGAATCAAGTATTCAATTCTAGAACATGTGATATATGTACTATCATAAAATAAAAACCAACAGAGAGATGTACTCTCCTCTGGTCCTGAGAAAGGGTATAACTCGGCGTCTGAGCTGGTGTCACACAACCCTATATAGGAAATATCATGTCACTTGGGTGTAATGAATGAGGAATGAGTAAAAAATGTACTAATATGATTTTTTAGGCCATTTTTAGGTCATACACAAGTTTCTAGGTCCACACTAAGCTAATTAATCCATATGGGTCACTAACTAGCTAACACTAGCTTATATTAGCTATACTATGTCATTATCTATATGTATAACTAATACCTTAACTAATACATACACTATTTAGTATAACTAACTAACTAACTTAGGATTGATACTAAGAAACATTTATATACGAACTTACTAACTGTTATACACTTAACTGATAAC
The DNA here is from genome assembly GCA_036927795.1 of Iris macrosiphon. Taxonomy (NCBI): domain Eukaryota; kingdom Viridiplantae; phylum Streptophyta; class Magnoliopsida; order Asparagales; family Iridaceae; genus Iris; species Iris macrosiphon. The sequence continues at coordinate 274,257,140 of JAYESA010000005.1, forward strand.
TGAACATATACTAACTGATACTAACATATATTGATACTCTATTATCTCCAATCCACTTGATACACACTAATCAGTGTGTTTACACTGATATCCCCCATCAGTGTTTCACACTGATACACCCTGGTACTTACCTACAGATGCTAAGACACCTGATACTCCCCCTCTGATCTCAGTTAAGAACAACACCTCCTAACATCACCACATAAATTTTGAACTATCACACACACTCTCCATCAGTCCTAACTCAAGTTCTCAATACGGATACATTCAAGAATCGGTCCACCTCACATAACTGCAATACAACCTGTATTAACACACCTTCACTCAAACACAATCACTTAACACTATAGGATATACATGGGATCTAACACACTGATACCTATTCAAGGTCTGATTATAAGGACTGATACATACATGTATAACATATGATACTTGACACACAACTTGCAGTGAAACATGAAACTAATTCCTCTCCCCCCCCCCCCCCTAACTTCCTAACTGACTTTACCTGCAGGTAAGCTCCCCCCTCTCTACCTTGTTGTTACTGCAGTTGCATCAGTTGGCTTGTAATGCCAATGATGCAATGCTACAGCTGCTACTTCTTCTTAACCAATACCCAAGCTCTTCCCAAGAGTGGTTACTGCTACTGCAATCATTGCATTGTTCATAAATTGATACATGTACCCCTCCCCAACTATATTTACACTACCAACACACTTGAGCCCATCACTTCCTACTTCCTGAACCCACATGCACAGACATAGCACTGCACAATACATTTCCTAACCCGACCTCTCTTCACTTGCACCCCCCCCACTGTCACAAGCACAGTCCCCATCACCTATACTATGACACAGTCTAACACAGACCTTACCTCACCCCCTCTCATCATTCACACACACACACAACCTACAATATGACACAACACCCTCTTCATACACAAGCACACAAAGGCACACACCTAACTAACTGATACTCATCAGTCCCAAGTTAGAGACACACACACAGTTACATATTACACAGGTAGCTATATATAACATGTATATATATGGACATACATATGGAATTCATATATATATATATATATATATATATATATATATATATATATATATATATATATATATATATACACACACATTAGTAATCTTCTATGAATACACATATACTTATATGCGGGAAACTGGAATATAGGCATTCCAACAAACACTTAGCATGTTATATGTGATACTCGATGATACACACCCATGTGACACACCAAAACTCTCAATTCTCCATGGTTTACATTCCCACATCTCAATTACACCTATAAATAATTAATGCATCTAGTTACAAGGGAAATTAAAGAGAATTAGCACCAATCACCCAAAATAAGCCCCGTATCACAGCGTATCCCAAAATACCATGATACGGCCTACTCGTATCCATTTGTGGACACGTATCTAGACTCACACCACCAATCTAAGTCTAATTAGACCAAATTAGTCCCATGATACACACTTGATGTGTCAATCTCGTAATTCTCCCAAAATGGACACAATCACCATGTAGACATCATAATACACATCCAATTAGCCTAGAACTTGTTCATATAGGTAGCCATATGCCATGTGAGGGTTCTTAATGGTCAAATACATAATTTAGAACTCAAAATAAAAGGAGAATTCAGATATATATACCTATTGGAAGATGAATTCCCGATGAATTATTTTCACGGATACGCTCCGGACACAATCTCCTTGCCAAAGCTCCTCCTCCAAGTGCTCCTTGCTACTCCAAGATTTAATACTCTTTGAGTGGTAAAAATGAGAGGGAATATGAATGAATTGAGAGGGATTGATACAGGGATAAAGTGAATTGGGGATCTAAGAATTTGGGGATCTAGAAATGAGTGCAAATAAAGAGGAGAGAGAGAGAGAGAGAGAGAGAGAGAGAGAGAGAGAGAGAGGCCTCTCTATAGTGGTTGGCCTATTTCCTCCTCTCCAAATCACGAACAAAATATCTAAGTTGCCCCTATATGAAGAATTATGGAGAATAATTAGGGATGGTTATTTGGAAAGTTTCTACACTAATGCATATTAATCTAATCCTCTTAATTAATTAAAGTAATGAGTCTAATGGGCCTAGTCCATGTTGGGCTCACTAGTTATCATGACAAGTCTTATTGGGTTCACTAGGATCAAGTCTAAATAATAGGCTAGCCCACTACTATAAATAAATAATACAAATCACCAAATAATTATATAGCACACTAAGTAATATTTAATTCCTAAAAATAAAATAACTATGCTAAATTACTAAACTATCCCTATTTGAAAAAGTGGGGGTGGCACATCCTCTTTCTCGTTGATATGGCTGAGACATCTGTGCCACAACTCAGTAGACGCATCAGTAGCTGCGTTCACCTCATGCGTCCCATGTGCGCTCACTTTCATATAATAGAGTCCAGACTTCTTGCTTCCTCTGGTAATCACCATCGAACCTCTGGAAAGCTTCCACTGACCGTTCCCGAAGAGGTTGAAGAAATCTACTTCATCCAATCTTCCAACCGACATCAAGTTGAAACGGATATCAGGGACATGACGGACATCTTTGAGAACAAGAACTGCACCCGTCTTCGTCCTCAAATGCACATCTCCAATAGCAACAACTTTCGACACATCTCAATTGCCCATCTTCAACACTCCACAGTTGTTTGTTGTGTAAGTAGCAAATAGTACCATGTTGTGGGATACGTGCGCTGAAGCACCTGAGTCCACCAGACAGGAGTTGTCATCGCAGGTGAACTTCATAACTACCTCGTCACCTACAATGATCATGTCGTCTCCATGTGCCGAGGCCATCGCTGTAGTGTTCTTACTCTGCTTTCCCTTGTCGTCCTTCTTCTCCCTGTTCCAAGTGAAACAGTTCTGCTCGATGTGGCCCTTCTTGCCACAATGGTAACACTTTGAGTCATCGTACCGACCCTTAGACTTGTCCTAGCTCTTGTCTTTGCCACCACCTGGACCCCTAATCTTGCTCCTTCTGCGGCTCTCTGAAACTAGCGCCTCTGAGTGGGATGTAGATGAAGTGTCCTGAGAACGTCTCTGTATCTCTTCATTCAGAATCCCGCTATTGGCAAACTCCAGACTGACTACGTCTTTCAGAGCAGAAGCAACCATAGACACTCGTACGATTTTTTACGAGTCTGACAATGTACACAACAGCCATAGTCCCTGAACCTCGTTGTCGAACTTGACTCTCATCGAGGATAGCTGGTTAACCACGCCCTGGAACTCACTCAAGTGATCTGTAATAGACGCACCATCTTTGTACCGCAGACCCATCATCATTCGGATCAGGAACAGCTTGTTTACCCTGGTCATCTTCGCATACAAAGATTTCATCTTATCCCACGGCGTCTTCGTGTGCTCAATATTGGCAACGTGATTTTACATGTTCTCGTCAACGAACTACCTGATATATCCACACACTACTAAAATATAGAGATTTAGCGACGGAATATTGGCGACGGCTGATATCTGACGCCAAATAGCGACGTCTCAACGGCATTATAACGACCAAATCAATAGATCAATAATTTAATATGATTCTGTCGCCAGATCATCGCTATGTCGTCACCGTGCCACATTATGCGGGAACTACGTGGTAAACCTTTACGACATATTGGCGACGGCTACTCGATTGTGGCGACATACTAGGACATCGCTGGTCCGTCGCCTATGTCTATGCCCTAAGTTAAAAGAAAACGTGACCGGTCAAAATTTAACATTTCGATTGACCGCTCTCTCTCTCTCTCATCTCTCACTCAACTTTCCCTCTCTCCCTCTCTCCGGCATTCCCCTTCTCGTTGTCCCCTCCGATGACCCCTTTCCCGTGGTCCCCTCTTCTCCGGCGATCCGCTTCCCGTGGTCCCCTCTCTCAGCTCCGACGTGGTCGTGCCCACTCCCCTCCGTGCATGTTCCCCCTCTCGGCTCCTCCGTACCCCCTCCTCCTCCGTCGTTTTCCCTCCTCCTCTAACGTGTCCCCTCCCACTGTAAGTTCTAGATCATTTGATCTCTCAATATATATTGTTGTTGACATTTAGGGTGTACCATTTGGGGATGATTTATGTGATGATTTCTTGTTACTACTCGACATTTGGGAAGATTTATGTGATAATTTTTGTTATTGCTCGAACTACGTGATCGGAAACTTTGTCATCGTATTTATCGTAGAACTTGTTGAGGCTTGAAGTGCAGATTTAATATGAGGGCAGTTGTACAGCAGCAACTGTGATTGTATATGTTGCTGCACAGTGAGTGTATGATATATTAGTGTGATTATATGAGATTGAGTGGCTAGGTATCAATGTATCAATATACGTAGATGTGAGGAAGAAAAGAGGTATGTGGCACAGTGTATTATGGGTGTATGAGTGTGAGGATAAGTAGTATCAGTGAGTACTAAGGTTTTGGGGGTAGAGCTCGAGTCTGTAGGTGTTTGCAACTTTGGATGAACAACCACCATAGAAAAACGAGTTCATAAGATCAAATTTTAGATTGTCACAGCATGTCCTAGCTCCCACTAAAGCATATCATACAAACTAATTAGAAAATTTGGATTACTTCTCTAGGAAGCAAGGACTTGGCCCAATAACGGCGAGGCATAGTCCATGCAGCCATTTGACTGGCGAGGTAGAGACCATTCAGCCGTAGATAATATTGACTGTTCTTCGGCCCCCATCCCTCGGCAATGATGATACCACAACCCATCAATATATTTTATATTGTGAGCTGATGTCTTAGCATTACATTATGTGGGTTCATCTTAATTCTGTTATATCCTTCAGATACTACATTTGATAAGAACATATACTGTACTGATGTACAGAACTTAGATGATTCACACTAATGTATGCTAGAATAAATTTTGGGTGGTGTTCTGAGCCATCGATAATCGAATCCATGTCGATACTATGCGGAAAGGCATCATATTGAACAAATGTCGATGTTGTAACTTCCACCTGTCATCGTCAATTTCTACCCGCGTCACATCCTTGGAGAAAGAACAAGGGGACATTTAGAGCTGGAAAGCAATAACTTATTTGCACCTAAATGCACATCAAGGTCGAGTATCATAATTAAGCTAAGGAAAGAAAATAATCTGTTTTGAGGGGAGTTAGACTTTGCTGTTTTGATAGCCGGTCTTATAGAATTAGGATGAACTAATAACCGAGATGGGGAAGATGCTACGAGAGCTACAGTGAGGACAGAGAGATTGTGCGGATGAAAACACCCATCACCTCTGGGTGTTTTCATCCAGAGTTGATGTTGACGATGACACCCGTAGTTGATGTTAGTTTTGTGCTGCAGCAAGAACGTCTTTGCTTGTGCTAAGCATTTTGTACGTTGGAGATTGACTCAAAGGACTAAATGAAGGCAATACCATCTGTCGCTTTGAGGACTTGGGAAAGAATTCATATAAGGCCTGGATTTCTTTGCTCAAGGTGTGTGTGCCGTTATGGTATCCTATTTCAGCTGGAAAGGGAGGCCATTGTATTCCGACCGATGCCTCATAACTTATATATTGAAGGACAAACTGGGTTTTAACTTTCAAGGTAATAAAATTTGGTGCACTTCGCTGAAAAATCTTTTTTTCTTTTAAGCTATTTGTGTTAGGTGCTATTGTGAGCATAGTTTGCGTTATTTGCCAATATCCATACGATACGGCCGATACCGATACGTACCGATCCGGTACCGATGTTGAGGGTCTCTTTCCTAATCAATTTGGCAGAGAAAATTGAACAAAAAATATGAATCAACAAGAAGGTTGTAAAAGTATGTAAAAGAAGAAAAATCATTTATTGCATTGCAGGTTAAATAATGTGCAATAGTGGCTACTATTTTATTTTATTCAAAACTACTAAGAAATAACACATTTTATTATATGTCTATATCGTTGCTTAGTTCTATTTATCAGATGTCTATTATGTTGCTTAGTTCTATTTATTAGATGTCTATATATGTGAATCGTGATCATAGATGACTGATGGTCGTGGTCGTGGTCGTGATCGTGGTCGTGGTCGTGATCGTGATCGTGGTGATCGTGGTCGTGAGTAGGGATCGTTGTCGTGGACGTGATCGAGGTAGTCGTGATCTTATACTACCCGGGGATGGATTATCTCCTCGATCACGTGATCCCGATACCTCCTCGTCGGTCGTAGGCACCTCCACTCTGCCATCAGCTACATGCACAAACACTCCGTCATTTGTTTCATACGTCCCCGGCGCTCCATCATCGTCATCTATGTCCCCGTCATCATCTAATGTAGATCCTGGCACCCCATTGTCAGTTCGTCCACCAGCTACTCCGGCAATTGTACGATGGGCCCCGGAGTATCCGGACTTAGAGTATGATGCTAGTGGTCGGTATATCCCCCAACCAGGTGGTCCTCCGACACAACCAAAGAGACCGGAGGGGCAGTTCAGAAAAGAGCTTTGGCCCGCGACCAAAGAGCTGTAAGTAAATTTATATCATCTGATGCAGTTAATTTCATATGTTTCATTTATTTATTCAACTAAATAATTTATTATTCTTTTTTTGTAGGTTTTTTTCCTACAGTGCTACTCCAGCACTTGAAAAAATCATTAGGGGGAACTACAACGGCCCCTACCTTAGATTCTTCGATGTGTCGTCCGACATGCAGTATATATGGCTTGACCAGATGAAGGTATATGCAATCTTTTCTGTTATTCTATTTATCAATTATTTTTTAATCTATTTATATTAACTGTTAATTGAATTTGTATGTCAGAAAATCTACTGGTGGCCCGAGCATCGTGATGCGGAGATCAGGAAGACATATCGCGGCGCATGTAGCAAGAAGATGCGGGATGAGAAGGATGATTTGCAAAAAATGGTAAATGCTGGAAAGGGCAAGAAACCCTGGATCCATGATAACTTTTGGGAGAAGATGTAGAAGGAGCTCGATACTTCTTAGTTCAAGAAGAGGTCCGAGCAAGGAAAGAAGGCGTGATTTCATGGGAGTCTGCATACTGGTGTATCGATCCCCATCGCTATGCACCATCGAAACATGGTAAGATAACGCGAATTACTTAAATATTTTTATTATATAGTTAAATAACATTAATTATCAAGCAAATATGTTTTCTTAATGTTTCATACACAGGCGGAGAAGCTGGCGAATGAGGGGAGAGATCCCTCTAATATCAGTTTCGCCGATGTTTTTGAGTATACGCACAAGAGGAGGAAGGACGGGAGCTACGTGGACGAGAAGGCCAGCAAGACTGATGTAAGTATTTCAATTTATATTATAAGTTAAAATAATATTAAATATTAGAATTTATATTATAATTTAGAAGTCCATTAGAAAATTAAGCACGAAATTAGATAGGCTACGTTCCAGTCTCTGCAGACTGAGAGCGCCTCTCGGGCCACTCAGGATAGGGTGGAAGAGAGTGTCGTTGAGTCTTCGTCCGCCACAGCGTCCTCTTCCATGGCCGCTCGGACGAACGACATTTTTGTACAGGCCGCTGGCGGAAGAGGGAAAGACGGACGCGTCTACGGCATCGGCTCCTTTGCGTCGCAGATGTCGATATACTCGAGACCTCCACCGCCGGCGTCTTCTGCTGCAGCACAACCTGATAGGATAGAGCAAATTGCTACAACGATGACCAAATTGCAGGCCACAGTGGTGGGTATGCAGGAGTCGATCAGCAGCATGCAGGCCTCTATGGAGCATGGTTCTTCCGGTGTTCGTGCACCTCCCGTTGTTGTTCCTGGCGCCACAATATATGATCCTTCTGGTGCCTCTGCTCCTCCTGCTGCTGCTTCTGGCCCTATTCTATCTGCTGACGCAGTGATAAGACTCCTAAGTTTATTATCGCCAGAGGTGTTAGGTTCACTACCATCTGAATTAGTGAATAAAATTCCTTCGGACGTCCTCGAACATTTGCGTGATCAGGGAACACCGCCAGATCGGTGATTTTCTTTATATTTGATATTTATTTGTGTCGTAGTAATCGTGGACTTGTAGATATTGTTTATTTGTGTTATCGTGGTCGTGGACTTGTGGATGTTGTTCATGTACTTTGATTATTTTATTTTGACTTGAGGTCATGGGCTTCTGGATGTTGTTCATGTATGCGATTAATTTTATTATGTTAATTATATGTCTTTTCTGAATTATGTCTCGTGTGTGTTTTCAACGTGCGTTTGTGCCGTTGAACGTCCGATTGGACGAAAATTCTACAGCGAGTTGCGCTGGGTGGTTCATATATTGATAGTGTTTAACAGGTTTTATATAAACCAAACATGCTGGGATATCTGTATTTTTAAAAAAAATTGCAGTTATGTGCATATTAGCGACGGACATCCGTCGACTTAGCGGCTACCTACGATGTACTTGCGACACCCTAGCGACGGATACAACCGTCGCCAAGTAAATTTCTATTATTGGACGACGGATTACCAACACACGTCGACGAACAGGCGACTTCCTTCCGACAGTAAGTAAGGTCGTTATTCCATCGTCAACTTGAGTATCAGACTTCTTTTATTATCAGGAATATAAATAATGTCGTTATAACGTCGCTAACCTGACATCATTTTTGACGCAAATTTGTCGCTATCTAAACATCATTATAAACTAAATTACTGTCGCATATACGTTGCTAAAGCGCCGCTTAATGAATCCGTCGCTTAAATGTTACATAGACGTCAACTAAATCTACGTCGCAATTACGCCAGTTTGTAATCGAAAATTCGACTGATTGGCAGCGAAATCTTTTAGCGACGTGGCGTTTACCGACAGGTATTTTTCGTCTAAATACCGTCGCCGGGTAGTCACTAATAGTTAATAGTGACATTTTGGCGAAGAAAAACGACGTCGTTATTTCTCTGTATTTTAGTAGTGACACACATGTATATGCTCGAACTTTCAGTCTTCTTCGGATTTGTCACTGGACTTCTCGGATGCAAATAGTGGAAGATGCAGCTTTGTGACGAACAACAAATCATTCATCTTGCTCTGCCAATAATGATAGTTGGTACCGTCCAGCTTCACGTCCATCTCTCCTCCTTGATTTGCCTGTCAACTCCTAACCTCTCTGAACTCCAGAACCTGGTTCTGATACCACTTTATTGGTAACAATTCAAATATATTGAGATATTTCTATTATATGTAGAAATACTCAATTCAACTCTGAAATATTTTTCACATAAGTTAAAAATTTCACCCACTCCAACATGTTGTCGTCCATGTTGGGGATTAACATCATCATCTTTGAGAAGCGGACGCCGCGAACCTGTGATCGGTAGGAAAGAATTGGATGTCGTGGCCAAGAGGAATTTAACGAGGGGATGCATTTGTGATCAGATTAATTTAGAGTTATTGCATACAACAATTAAGGCTTAATTAGTGAAAAAAAGATTAAGGATTCAAGTCGATATATATAGGTGGTAAGAGAGACCGACGACCTAGCTAGCTTTTTGCAAGTTGATAAACTTTTTTTTTATTTTATCTTTTAATGTTTTAATGTATTCGCTCTACGTGCAATATATGGATTTTTTATGGATTTTTTTTTTTTTTTTTCTGGTTTCTGGTTGAATGGTATTTTGTTAGTTGCCCCATCCATGGCCATACTAATTTTGTTTTGTCTTTATAAACGTAGTGATTATTACAACATTGCTATATGTCAGCTCAGTATTAGTAATTGGAAAAAGGAAATTAAAGAAAAAAAATTAATTAATTAAAGATTGAAAAAATATATATATATTAAGACGGCATGCAGAGCCCTGAACTATATTGCAAGGATTAGAAATCACATAAACTGCAACCGGTCGTGAAGCTGTCGGGGTCGCTAAAGAATTAGAAGTCGGGACTAAGAAGAGGAGGAAGAGTACTGTAAGCCTAATTAAGGAGTGCAGGTTTTATTTTTGTCCTAGTTATTGTTATTGTAGTGTGACTTGTTTCTTGAAGGGAAGCATACCAGTCAATTTCTTGAAAGAACTTTTAACCAATAGATTTTTTTTCCCCTAAATAATTGGCAATATTAATAAAGTATATTTAAGGATATTTTTAACTCTAAAAATTTGTGTTTAAACATGTATTCATTGGAACAAGTAATAATACAAAGGAATTGAGAGATAAAAGAAGGAACGGAGCTGTTTGAAAAGCCAAAGATTTTGTTCGTCTTTCTTTTATTTGATAAATTATTATTTTCTTGTCATGTAACGCTAACTTTGATTGAAATCATGCTATATCATCGTTTGTGTTGTTATTTACTCTTACTTTCGAATAATTATACTTTATTTATTCGGTCAAAAAAATTATTTCATTCCAGATCGTCAAAATTATTTGGATCAATACATTATCGAGAAAAAAAAAAATCCAAGGAGAAATAATAGTCTGGAACAATCCTGCAGAGAGGGTTGCTGCCGAATGATTGTCATTATCATGCCAAAGCTACATATTGAATCCAAACCAAACAAAATCTCAATCTTGACGAGTATCGAAACGAAGTTCAACATACTGTGATCATGTTCGGTTTGAAGACAACCAATAACATCGGTAGTAAGCACGAACCAGACATGAACAGGCTCCACCTTAATTTTTTTGGGGGGCGGGTTGGGGGGGCTCCACCTTAATTTTTTTTGGGGGCGGGTTTGGGGGGGGGGGGGGGGGGGGGGACGAGATTAGCTAAGATCAGGTTTTATCCCAAATCTAGGTACAAAGGAGATGAAATGGTTGTTAGAAATTTGTTGTCTTTTACTTTTTGAAAAATATCATAATACAAAAATAAAATTAAACAATGTTACCGGCCTCTGGGGAAGTCGTGCACGAAGCACTGTCCTAAGAGTTTATTTGGGATCTGTGTGCAGACGTACCCAAAGCTCCTAGTGGTAAAATTCCCGCACTACCGGTATCTCGTTGCCGCACACGACTTGGAGAGAACGACCAGGACTTAGCTCTGCCCAGAGCTTGGAGATGAAGACGAAGAACTGAACAGAATGTTGACAGAGGTTTCGTAAGATTTTTTTTTCTGATCTGATTTACAAAGAACACAGAAGTATATATAAGCTGATAGGAAAACGGTCTGAATTAATTTTTGATTAATTCAGCCGTTACACAATGGAATTAAATGGGTGAACCTGGACACACACAAAAAAAATGTTTCAAACAATCCGTAACTGACGAAATTGATTTCCAACGTTCAGAAATTAAATAAACAAAAATGAAGAGGAGCAAAAAGAATTTTAGGGTCCCAGCCCGAAGAGAAAATCGGATCGGCATTCGGCGCCCGCAGATGTGGGCGCGTACCCGCACCCGTTACGCGCGCCGAACCGAGCCGAGCCGGGCCGGGCGGCGGCGGCGGCGCGCGCGTGTGGCCCAAGGGGTTCCCCACACAACAACTTAATAGAGCAAAGGAAAGAAACTAATATATGTACATAGGAAGGCTTTGCCCCATCCGATGTGGGACTAAAGAAAGGGAGAGAAATTGAACTTTTGCAAAAGAACAAACCAAAACCAACAATCCCCCCCCCAAAAGGTCAAGTTCCGAAACAGAGATAAGAGTGAAGTAAATAGAGAGAGAGCATCTGGGCAGTAAAATACTATGCATAAATGAGATGGACTACAGCCTTGAATCTCACGTAGTGACTATTGCCTTAATCTGAAGAAGTGCTTGATGGACTATGCCTTGAATCAGTCTTCTTGAACCAGATTTAGAAAAATAGCACACATAGTACGCTAGAGGTCCTTGATCTATCGGGTGGCGCTTTTAAATGGCCATGCGCACTTTCTACATTCATGAGAGTTGTCTGGGATCGTCCTGTCCCATAGTCGCGGCCTTCACGACCTCTCATATAGGTAAGTCCTTAATGGTTGGTGATATGAATCAACCCAGCATTACAGCTTGGACCTATTAAGAGTTTTAAAACTCATCCTAACCATATCACACAGGAACACTGTCACCATAGGGATGGGGAGTTATTGTACACATGTACAGCCGCTTGGGCTTATTTTAATGAGATTTTAATCTCGAGTCAGTGTTCCATAAAGTCACCTAAGTTCAGCTTGTTTCTACCCATTGAACCGGCTTCTTGGGATCTCCAGTCAGACTCGGTTGGGTTGCCACTGCTGGTGACTAATTTATGGGCTTAACCCCATCCCCCTCGATGATTCTAGGATCAAAGTCCTAGACAGACCCTTCGTCAAGTGATCTGCAAGGTTCTTTTCTGACTTTATATAGTCAAGAACCACATATTTGCCTAGTAGGCTTTTGATTGACTTGAAGCGCAGCTGCAGGTGCCTGTTCATCTTAGCATTCACAGAATTATGCTTTAGTAGTTCAATAACAGATTTATTATCACAATTTATAGAAATTGCAGGAACAGGACTAAGAGAAACAGGTATATGCATAATAAGATTTTTAAGCCATTCAACTTCTGTGCAAGTTGTATCTAAAGCTATCATTTCAGAGTCCATTGTACTCCTAGCTATGATAGTTTGCTTGCAAGAGCCCCAGGATATTGCAGCTCCTCCTAGAGTAAAAACATATCCAGTAGTAGATTTTATATCATGTGAGTCGGTTACCCAGTTTGCATCTGAATAACCTTCTATGATATCAGGGTGCCTAGTAAAATGAAGTTTGTAATCTAGGGTGCCCTTGAGATATCTAAATACCCTATCCAAGGCAGTCCAATGTGACTGATTTGGGTTACTGGTATATCTACTCAGTCTCCCAATAGCAAATGCAATGTCAGGTCTTGTCCTGTTTGTTATATACATAAGAGAGCCTATCATCTGTGAATATTTATGTTGTTCCAAAGGTGATCCTCCATTCTTTTTCAGTACAATACTGCTGTCATAAGGAGTAAGGACAGGTTTCTTATCAAATAACTCAAATCTTTTTAGCATTTTTTCAATTGAATGTGCTAAAGATAGAGTATAACCCTCTTTGCCTTTGGTCACTTGCATTCCTAAAATTAGGTTGGCTTCTCCTAGGTCTTTCATATCAAACTGGCTAGATAAATAGTTCTTAGTAATATTTATCAATTCCAGTGATGAACCTAGGATAAGGATATCATCTACATACAAGCATAAAATGACACAACTTTTACATGTACCTTTAGAGTATATACATTTGTCATACTCATTTGACAAGAAACCATATTCACAAATTACTTTGTCAAATTTGTTGTGCCATTGTTTGGGAGCTTGTTTCAAGCCATAGAGAGATTTTACTAGTCTGCAAACTTTCTTTTCTTGACCTTTAGCAATGAAACCTTCAGGTTGGTCCATATAAAGTTCTTCCTCTAGATCTCCATTCAAGAATGCTGTCTTTACATCCATTTGATGGATTAGCATATCATGAATTGATGCTAAGGCCAAGAGAGTTCTAATGGAAGTGATCCTAGCTACAGGAGAGTAGGTATCAAAATAATCTAACCCTTTCTTCTGGGTAAAACCTTTGGCAACTAGTCTGGCTTTGTATTTCTCTATAGTACCATCGGCTCTGAGTTTCTTCTTGAAAATCCACTTACAACCTATTGGTTTATTCCCTAAAGGTAGATCTGTTAGAAACCAAGTGTTATTCTCCATGATAGAGTTGTATTCACTGTTAATGGCTTCTTTCCAGAAGGGAGCATCAGGAGACGACATTGCTTCTTCATAAGTTGAGGGATCACCCTCTATCAAAAAAGTGAAGAATCTTTCTCCTAAATTTTTCTCAATCCTATTCCTTTTACTCCGTCTTGGTTCTAAGTCTTGTTCAGATTGAGAGCTAGGTATATGGACTTGAGAACTAGTAGAGGGTATGGAGGAAGAGATTGAACTTCTATCCTTAAAAGGAAATATATTTTCAAAGTAAACTGCATCTCTTGCTTCTATAATGGTATTGTTGGAGATTTCATTTACTTCTGAGTGAGTCACTAAAAATCTATTGGCATAACTATCTAAGGCATATCCTATGAAAACAGCGTCTACAGTCTTGGGACCAATCTTTCTCTTTTTAGGTTCGGAAATTCCGACTTTAGCAAGACATCCCCAAACTCTAAGGTAATTAATCATAGGTGCTCTACCTTTCCACAGCTCATAGGGAGTCTTATCTTTTGTCTTACTAGGAATCCTATTAAGAATGTAACAGGCAGTTAAAAGAGCTTCTCCCCACAAGTTATCAGGAGCACCAGAGCTGAGAAGCATGGCATTCACCATATCTAACAGAGTGCGGTTCTTGCGTTCAGCAACTCCGTTAGACTGAGGTGAATATGGAGCAGTTACCTCATGAATTATTCCATGTTCTTCACAGAAGTTAATCATTTCGTTTGAGGTATATTCTCCACCACGATCAGATCTAAGGATCTTAATCTTCCTTTCTAATTGATTCTTAGCTTCAGATTTGTAGACCTTAAATCTATCTAGAACTTCATCTTTGGTTTTCAGAAGGTAGATATAACAATACTTTGAATAATCATCTATAAATGTAACAAAGTATTTTCTACCGCCTCTAGTCAAAATCCTATTTGAGTCACATACATCACTATGGATAAGTTCTAGAAGGTCAGAATTTCTTTCCACAGATTTGAAAGGTAATCTAGTGTGTTTGGCTTGAACACAAATCTCACATTTGTGTTTGTCATCTATTGGAGTCTTGGGAATAAGGTCTAAAGTCATCATCCTTTTAATGGAACCTAGGTTCACATGACCTAGTCTGCCATGCCAAACATTTGAAGATTCTATATTTAAGACAATGAGAGAACAATCAGACATTTTATTCATTGTACTTAAAATGAAAAGACCGTCTTTTACAAAGCCTTTTCCTATAAAAGAGTCATGCTTAGAAAAAACTACTTTATTTGCCTCCATTACAATTTTGTATCCTGAGGCTACAAGAAGGGATCTACTAACTAGGTTTCTTCTGACTGACGGCACATGAAGAACATCATGAAGAGTTAGAATTTTTCCTGATGTCATCTTCAGGTTAACTTTTTCTCTTCCAATAATTTGTGCCGTTGAGCCATCTCCTAGGGTCACACCTCCTCCACTTGATTTCTGATAGTTTGAAAAACAGGAGCGATCAAACGAAACGTGAACATTAGCTCCAGAATCCAACCACCAATCATCAGAATGGTAAGAGAGGTTAATAAGGGGTTGAAAGCTTACAGACCTGAAGGAACTCGAAGAACCTTTGTGAAGCATGTTCGCTTCTGGTCTAACTGAGCCCTTTCCTTTGTAGGAGGTCTGGACAGCTTCCTTCTTCCTATGGTAGCAGTTGATGGCCATATGGTTTGTTTTACCACACACAAAACAAAACCTCTTCTAATCCTGAGTCTGACTGAAGTTTCTAGGTTTTTGGTTTTGGTGATGATGGTTTTGGTGGTTAGGCTGAAAGTTTTTCTTCTTCTTGAAGAAATTCTTTTTGGGTTTATAAGGAAAATTAGACTTGGATTTTCCTTGGCCTTCTACAAGGTTTACCTTAACTTTAGATTCAGTCTTAGGCTTAGACCTCAATCTAATTTGTTCTTCGGTTCTAATTTTCTTTAGGACGTGATTGTAGGTAAGGTCTCCTTGTGTATGGATAAGATCCTTAGCCATATCAGACCAAGAGGGAGGTAGCTTGTCTATTAGGCATGCTATTTTATGTTCATTTGAGAAAGATGTCCCTTTGGCTTGAATATGTCTAAGGTATTCTTGGAATTCATGGAGCTGGTCATTCATTGGTTTGTTATCTACCATGAAATACCTATTAAAGGTTGAAGAGTTAAACCTTTCTATTCCGGCATCATCACAGCCGTATTCATCTTCTAAGGCTTTCCAGAGTTCTTTAGCGCTCTTGTATTCAAAAAATATATCATACAAGGATTCAGATAATGCGCTTAGAATTCTATGAAAACAGTGGAAGTCTATCTCTTTTGGGATTTTTGGTTTTGATGAGGTGGATACTCCTATGTCAAACTCAGTTTCATCAGAATCATTTGTGATGGGTGTGGACCCATAAATGGCAGAAATAAGTCCTAAGGTTGTGAGCCAAAATTTCATTTGGCTCTGCCATCTCTTGAAATATGAACCATCAAACTTAGCAGGTTTTGCAGTAGATGATTCCTCCTTTCCAGTCATGATTGTAGTCTGAAAAATATAAATTTATTTAATAACAATGTCCAAGATAATAGTTTAGGTGGTCTTTGCTAATCAATCTTAAAATCTTTAGTTTTTCAAGTGTTGATCAACTCAGGTTAGCTGTAGGGGCCGGTTCCCAGCTAGCGGTGGTCCGAAGACTCTTAAGTACCGTGTCGCTTAGGGTTGTTTACATCCGGTTGACAGAATGACCCTTTCGGCTTGTGCCCGAGTTTGTCTCTACTTTGAAACTTTAGATTTGAAGATTTTATTTGCAATTTCCTTTTACTAAACTATTTTATTTTTGTCCTCGATTGTTTTCAAAAATTACTAAGTGATTAAAATGAAGCAAATTGTATGTGACAATTGAAAGAATACAATTGCTTAAAATTGCTTAAGTTATAATTGTAACTTGATTAAGGCAGAGTAAAAATCAACTTGAATAAGACAGAGTAAGTATCAAATTATAAGTTACAATTGCTTAAAAACAGTAGGTACTTGAAAACAGTAGGTAATTGAAAGAATCTTAACTATCAACTTGATTAATCCTTTGCCTAAGAGATCAATAGTAATATTCTAACAGTAACTAGCCTAAGAGATGAAATAGCAAATAGTGAGAATACTGTTTTAACAGTAGGAATATTGTAACAGTATATCAATTCTAACAAAATTGCTTCAATGGAAAGTAAGCAAAATTGAAACAGTAAATCAATTCTAACAAAATAATAACAGTAAGTTAACAAAATTGCTTCAACAGTTAACTTAAGTGATTATAGGTACTTTAATATTTTTCCGAACAGTAAGCAAATTGAAACAATTGTAAATTTATAGTAACAGTAAATCAATTCTAACAAAAAAAATAAACTCTTAGATTGTTAGAAATTTGTTGTCTTTTACTTTTTGAAAAATATCATAATACAAAAATAAAATTAAACAATGTTACCGGCCTCTGGGGAAGTCGTGCACGAAGCACTGCCCTAAGAGTTTATTTGGGATCTGTGTGCAGACGTACCCAAAGCTCCTAGTGGTAAAATCTCCGCACTACCGCTATCTCGTTGCCGCACACGACTTGGAGAGAACGACCAGGACTTAGTTCTGCCCAGAGCTTGGAGATGAAGACGAAGAACTGAACAGAATGTTGACAGAGGTTTCGTAAGATTTTTTTTTTCTGATCTGATTTACAAAGAACACAGAAGTATATATAAGCTGATAGGAAAACGGTCTGAATTATTTTTTGATTAATTCAGCCGTTACACAATGGAATTAAATGGGTGAACCTGGACACACAAAAAAAAACGTTTCAAACAATCCGTAACTGACGAAATTGATTTCCAACGTTCAGAAATTAAATAAACAAAAATGAAGAGGAGCAAAAAGAATTTTAGGGTCCCAACCCGAAGAGGAAATCGGATCGGCATTCGGCGCCCGCAGATGTGGGCGCGTACCCGCACCCGTTACACCGAACCGGGCCGGGCGGCGGCGCGCACGTGTGGCCCAAGGGGTTCCCCACACAACAACTTAATAGAGCAAAGGAAAGAAACTAATATATGTACATAGGAAGGTTTTGTCCCATCCGATGTGGAACTAAAGAAAGGGAGAGGAATTGAACTTTTGCAAAAGAACAAACCAAAACCAACAATGGTCCCATTGTTACTTATGTACGACTGGTCGGACTAGACGATTGCACCTAAATTATAAGTTTTATGAACTGATTGCACCCGGATTATAATCCATGTTAAGATTCATAAGCAGTATCCAATTTCATGCGTGTGCCCCATACCCATGTCTGTCCCTTCACCTTTGCGTCTGCTCCTTCACCTTGCTGTATAGGAACTATGATGATATTGACGGCTAATTGCCTACAGGTGGTCGTCCTCGCTGTGGCGCGCGTGCACAGCGGATGCACGAGCCAAATAGCAGGATTGTTTACCTATAGGTTGTAATCCAATCGACTTGTGCCTGAGTTTGGGCGAGTGAGTTATTGGTAAATTAAAGTTTTTTCTATAGGCACTACGGATTTTGCTTATCACAGTCCATTACTTCAGGACAACCCAATTTTTTATAATATTTACTTAGGACAGTCCAAAATTTACTCAGAACAGTCCAATTCCTCCATTCCCAAACCCAAACCCTAACCCTAATGTCGGAGGAGGAGGCGGCAGCGACGGCGGGAGGAGGAGCAGGAGAATGGAGGAGGAGGAAGGAGGAGCCGCCGTCCGTCCCCTCGCCGCGGCTGCTGCTTCTTCTTCTCCTTCTTCTTTTAGGACTGTCACAATGTTGACAGTTCTTCCAAACTTCCAATATGAAGGACTGTCCGAATGTCCTTCCAATTGGAAGTTTGTAAGAACTGTCAACATTGTGACAGGCCTAAAAAAAATTTGACTAGCCTAGAACAAACTTTTTTCGATGGCAAATTTGTAAATAACTCAAAAAAAATGGACTAACCTATGCCTATACAAAAAATCTAAATTAAGTATGGGCTTTTAGCCATTGGGTGATTAAAAAGGGCCAAGAATAGATTAGATATGACATCATTTTAATTATATTTTCTTTTGAACCAATGAGAAATTAATTTGTATATATAAGATAATCAAAAATTAATCTGTAGGCATAAAAAAAAAGTAGAGGTGTATGAGAGAGAAAATAAAGAGAGTAGAAGACGGTGTATATGTATATGGTCAGCTGAGATGGAAAAGAAATTCTAGAGTTTGAGAAATTGGACTGAAAATTTTCTTCCGTATGCACAATAATGAGGAAGTGATTTTAATTATAATAAATTAGGATGCTTGCAAATCCGAAAAAATTCATGATATTTGGCCACAAATTAGCCTTTATAGTATTATTCATAGATTGTATTGTTCTAGTTTATTTCGAAAAAACGATAATATTGTAAAAAGGAAAATAAGTTCCTGGTTTTAGGTCTAAAGGCCAAATCTCATTAGGGTTTCAATATTTTGGAGAACAATCTAATACTAAAATGCATTTGCAATATATAGTACAATTTAGGAATTCTTTGATTAGTTATAGGATAAACTACATAAGAAAATAAAGTTCCATGGCCAAAGTGAGTACAAATCCCATTTTATGCTATACAATCAATTTGTTTGGGGAAATTGGACTCAAATAAATCAAATATGTATTTGGTTGAAAAAATCTAATTCCTACACCAACCCGACAGGCTGGCGTTGATTCGCCAATCAGCAAACTCAATGGGCTTACAGGGATGAAAAAGAACTACTTCAGTAGAACATCATCCCAAGACCCACCCAACCCAGCCCTCTCCCAACAATTTTTGAGTTAGGTTAAACATCACATCAAAATGTTCCAAAGTGGAGTCCGACACTACATGCAATTAGGACCCATACTTCAGAATTGCTGCATGTTGCAAGAAGCGAAAGACAAACTAGCATATATCCTCCCCCTGCAGATGCAGCAAAACCAAACAATCCGTACTTGGCACAAAACAAAGACAAGTAAACGTCTGCATAGAAACATCAACAACTTCACTTGGCATTTTATGATAACATAGTTTTAACGTCGCACATTAAACATACCCACACTTTAGTCGCTCAGTCCTTCTAAAGACACCCCACACCGCTCACCAAAACACCATAACATAGGCTCGCTCGCTGATATATACATATAAACACCACCCACCCCCTACCATACAGTACAAACTCACCACCACCTGCAACATACACATCATGAACACTACTAAGGAAAGAAATACTCTCTAACTCTCACTCCCCGCTCGTGTTATTTTCTGCCTCTGGAATAGGGTGTAGGTCCAAAGCAAAAAAGGCTGAGGGTGAGAGCTCTCAGCAGAGCTCACACCTCATAAGGAGGGGGACTTCCTGGTCCCGCGCCCACTACCCCTGCAGGTCGCTGGTATGCATCCGATGAGGATTTCCTCCTGAACCGGTTCCATTCCTTTCCTCCTGATCAACGTGGAAAGAATTATTAGATGAAATTAAGATCGATCGATACATCAAATACATATATGCACTTATCAAGCGGTTTATTAACTTCTTTCAGTAGTTCTATGAGTGTTTTTGTCTTCTATCCTTTCGTAGTACATGTTAATCTTGTAATCACTATTGGGGCATATTACCAGGTACAAAGTTGGTCAATGTTGATAAGCCTAGGTAGGAAAGCCCATGAATGTGGCTTGTCATCGTCTTATTTTGCTTCTAATTTCTTAGTCCAAGATTTTTTTTTTTTCCCTCAAGATTCATATAGTAGAGATCCCAAACAATACTACAAAAAAGCAGGAGAAAATAGTGGACCTCACCATTAGTCATTAAAACATGCATAAACAGAAGAGGCCGTGGGTTCACATTTAACCAAGTAAAGTTTACAGTTTCCAACTTTACAAACCATGGTTGGCGATGACCAACTAAAGAAACAAATTTTCTTAAGCAAAAATCTGTTTGGATCGTCTCCATTTACTATCTACATAGCGTAATAGAACTGTGAACTGCCTGACTACAAACTTATGAAACTGGTTTTACAACCTAGCAATTTGGTCACGACAATGTAGGAGAGTTAATAAACAAAACAGAGAGCATGGTGAACCTCACGATTCGTTCACTAAACATGTATTAGCAACATAATAAAATCACATTTGAATTCACACCATCTAGATCACAAAAACCTGCATGGAAATAAATATATTGCACATTCCGATTCCACTTGAATCATATTCCAAAAGTATAGTTTTCAACTTCCAAATTTGTAACCATTTTTCCTTAAACTAGGTTGAATCATATTCCACTTTGGTATCCTGATGTGGACATATAAATACTGTTAAGTATTGTTTAGTATTACTCTTTGGACTTTAGTCCCACGTCGGGTAGAACAAATAATGAGATGCTGAATCTCATATATATATATATATATATATATATATATATATATATTCACTTATATTGATGAAATTATCCATTCACACATTCTACATGGTATTAGAGCCATACTCTCTCTCTCTCTCTCTCTCTCTCTCTCAAGTATTAGCTCTCTCTACCCTCCATGCTCCACCCCCCCCCCCCCCCCCCCCCCCCCGCGCACCCCTTCTCCAGAAACCACCGCCCGGCCAACCCTAAAACCCTACTTTAAAACCTAGCTGCCATGTC